>OY978525.1:0-192500 GCA_963854835.1 Megamerina dolium
AAAATCCAGCACAGCAATAGGCAGGCATTATACACAGAGTATACAACATTATAGATGACGAATTTAAACCGCAAAATTACATACAAATTAGGACCATACTCACATAGACAACAAACAACGACTAAATCAAGAACAATAACAAACCTAAATAAATCAAAACAAATACATTGGAGTAGCATATGTACGAAACTTAACAGATAACAAAATATTAACAAAAATCGTAAATAAGAAAGAAATAGCATATGTACATAAACCGCACACCAGCTCTAGGAAGTTCTTTACCAACACTAAAGACAAAATCGAAATAGAACGAAATAGAAAGAAAATAATAATATTTGTTGAATTCAGACGCATTACACAGATAGGTTAGTAGCAATACAGATGAATTACATAACTATATGGTTGAGATACAAATAAATGAACGAATTTTATGTTATCGTTTTGATTGGTTTATTTTACGGATTCTCATCGACGTTTGTGTGTGGAACTCAATGAAACTAACGGGCTTTAATGGATTCTATTATATAGAGAACACATTGTATGATTATTATTGGCAAGAATATTGTAAGGATTGTGATTGGCGACAGTAGAATAAAAACAAAATGTCCGAATTTATTACGCTCTTTGTAGGTGGTGATCGGTCTTATTCTATTTACTTTGTACAATGATTTTAGGTTTGTTTACGTACTTTCGCAGTAAAAACTTGCGACAACGAGTAAGTAAAATAAGCATTTAGAAATAAGAAGTATATAAAAAAAAAGAAAACATTTAATAAGAATCAACGTAAATAAATACAACAAAACAGACGAACAATAAAAGGCTTCCTAAAACAAATATACGCTCCAACATCAGATTACGATGACGTAGTTGTTGAACGTTTTTATTAACACATTGAAGCAGGAATAAAAGACGACGTTTATACTTTGATATTTCAATGCCAAAGTTGGAAAACAAAATGATGATGAATCCGAGACTGCTATTGGAAATTTGGAATGGACTGCCGAAACGATAGAAGACAAATGTCACTACATTTTTTACAACATAATAATATATACTTATTGAACACATTCTTTCAAAAGAACGCTCAAAGAAGATGGACATGGCTTAGTCCTTACGAAAGAACAAAGAACGAAATTGATTTTATCATAACAGATCGCAAGCAGCCGATTACAAATGATACAGTTCTGAATAAATTTGGAATAGGAAGCGACCACAGAGCAGTTAGAGCCACAGTTAAATTAAACCTAAAACAAGAGAGGAGAAAGCTAATAAGTCTAACTTACAAAAGCAACATTTACTTTTGCTTTTGTAAGTTAGACTTATTAGCTTTCTCCTCTCTTGTTTTAGGTTTAATTTAACTGTGGCTCTAACTGCTCTGTGGTCGCTTCCTATTCCAAATTTATTCAGAACTGTATCATTTGTAATCGGCTGCTTGCGATCTGTTATGATAAAATCAATTTCGTTCTTTGTTCTTTCGTAAGGACTAAGCCATGTCCATCTTCTTTGAGCGTTCTTTTGAAAGAATGTGTTCAATAAGTATATATTATTATGTTGTAAAAAATGTAGTGACATTTGTCTTCTATCGTTTCGGCAGTCCATTCCAAATTTTCCAATAGCAGTCTCGGATTCATCATCATTTTGTTTTCCAACTTTGGCATTGAAATATCAAAGTATAAACGTCGTCTTTTATTCCTGCTTCAATGTGTTAATAAAAACGTTCAACAACTACGTCATCGTAATCTGATGTTGGAGCGTATATTTGTTTTAGGAAGCCTTTTATTGTTCGTCTGTTTTGTTGTATTTATTTACGTTGATTCTTATTAAATGTTTTCTTTTTTTTTATATACTTCTTATTTCTAAATGCTTATTTTACTTACTCGTTGTCGCAAGTTTTTACTGCGAAAGTACGTAAACAAACCTAAAATCATTGTACAAAGTAAATAGAATAAGACCGATCACCACCTACAAAGAGCGTAATAAATTCGGACATTTTGTTTTTATTCTACTGTCGCCAATCACAATCCTTACAATATTCTTGCCAATAATAATCATACAATGTGTTCTCTATATAATAGAATCCATTAAAGCCCGTTAGTTTCATTGAGTTCCACACACAAACGTCGATGAGAATCCGTAAAATAAACCAATCAAAACGATAACATAAAATTCGTTCATTTATTTGTATCTCAACCATATAGTTATGTAATTCATCTGTATTGCTACTAACCTATCTGTGTAATGCGTCTGAATTCAACAAATATTATTATTTTCTTTCTATTTCGTTCTATTTCGATTTTGTCTTTAGTGTTGGTAAAGAACTTCCTAGAGCTGGTGTGCGGTTTATGTACATATGCTATTTCTTTCTTATTTACGATTTTTGTTAATATTTTGTTATCTGTTAAGTTTCGTACATATGCTACTCCAATGTATTTGTTTTGATTTATTTAGGTTTGTTATTGTTCTTGATTTAGTCGTTGTTTGTTGTCTATGTGAGTATGGTCCTAATTTGTATGTAATTTTGCGGTTTAAATTCGTCATCTATAATGTTGTATACTCTGTGTATAATGCCTGCCTATTGCTGTGCTGGATTTTTTGTTCCATCGGATGATTTGAATTAAAATTCATTATCCTACCCGATGATGTATTCTTTACATACCAATTGAATTTTATGCCTTTGTCGGTTCTGTGTAGTTCTGCGTCAAGATATGGTGATTTTGTTGTCTTTTTGTACTTCTACAGTAAATTGTATTATTTCGTGTTGTTTGTTTAATGTGTTTAGTATTGTGTCTAAATCTTGCCTTTTAGCTATGACTAGTTTGTCATCTACGTATTTCGAAATATGTATTGTTCCAATTTATTTTTGTTTAAGCTCGTCAAATGTATCATCTAATATTTTGTCCAGAATTATATCCCCAATGGTTGTTGAAAGCGGATTGGCCATTGGAATGCCGTAGATCTGATTGTATGTCTTGTTGTTAAATGTGAAATTGTTGTTGTCCGTTAGGCAAAACTCGAGGATATATCTAAATTTTTCGTTTGGGTATGTTTGTGTTAAGTTCTATGTCTTTCCATTTGTTCATTATTTTTTTTTATAGATAATTGTACGGGTATATTTGTGAATAATGATATCATGTCAAATGATACAATTTTTTCGTCATTCGTGATTGTCGTTGTCGCATTTAATTTCCCTTAACTCGCATTTAATTTCCCTTTTACTTGATATAATTTCCCTTTAGTTACTTAGTCTATTCACAATAGTGCTGTTTTTTCACTTCTAGTAGTTCATATGCAAATTTACTATTTGGTATTTATTTATGTTTTATATTTAAATGAAATATGTGTATAGCACTTTTATTATACATTCAATAGCTATTTGAACATCCATTAATGCAATATTTAATAATTTTAAAATTTTATAATAATTATTATTGTTAAAATGCAACCCTGTTTGCCTCACGTACACTGTAGACAAAAGTCGGCCATTTTGTATACTTTGCGTTGAAGGAGACAGAGTGATTTGGCATCACTTCATACAAATTTTAAAATTTTATAATAATTATTATTGTTAAAATGCAACCCTGTTTGCCTCACGTACACTGTATATAAAAGTCGGCCATTTTGTATACTTTACGTTGAAGGAGACAGAGTGATTTGGCATCACTTCATACAAATTTTAAAATTTTATAATAATTATTATTGTTAAAATGCAACCCTGTGTGCCTCACATACACTATACATAAATGTCGGCCATTTTGTATACTTTGCGTTGAGGACACAGAGTGATTTGGCATCACTTCATACGAATCCATGTATTTTAACTCAGCTGTCAGTTGTGTATGACGGATTGTCGTATATAAAGTATTCTATGGGCTTCGGCTATAAGTTAGTGTTCTTTTGCAACTCGCATGCAAAAGAATGCGGCTAAAGTAAATAGAATAGGACCGATCATCAACTACAAAGAGCGTAATAAATTCGGACATTTTGTTTTTACTCGATACCCTAAGTAAAATCTCAAATAAGGACAAGCAGCAACATAGAAACATAGAATTCGCCATTTTGTATGTACCTCAACCATATAGTTATGCATGTAATTCATGGTTGCTTCTTGTTTTCTATGCGCACCTGATACATTCAATTTCGTTTTGTACCAAAAATCGGCCATATTATATATATATCGGGCAAATTATATATATATTATATATTATTATATTATTCTATATTATAATATATATTATTATATATATATATATACAATATATTATCTGAAATATAAAAATTCATTATCAATATCCAATACGCATGTGCAATCTATTTTTATTATATCCATATACCAATCAAAATGACAAAACCTTTGCACGCATGTCAACCACACCGTTTCTTTCTATTTGCCTATATAAAAAGTATATGTACGTATGCTCAGTAAAATACTATATTTTTCATTGATAATTGGCATTTCTGAATATTTTGTCCATCCATTTTTGTGCCATCCATCAGCCACCAAAATCAACACCACAAATTGTTCGTCTTTCGTCCATTATATTCGCATTGATACACACACACGCATCTACGCTTGCGTATTTGTTGTTGCTTTTGCTCTCGTTTCTTCAGGAATAATATTTTTGCATAAATAAATAAATAAATATCAACTCTTCATACTCTTGTTTTCTTGTATAGTTTGCTCAATTTGACAAGTGTTCTATTTTCTTATGTCCTTTGGTATATCCTTAGATATAATCTTATAATCTTTTCTCATGCCTTTCTCCTTTGCTCCATGAGCTGTTTTGTTTCCTTGCTTATTTTCTCTTCTTTATGCTTAGGCTTTCTACAATGTTGTTTCTGTGCTCCTAGTATTGCCTCGATTATATTGTTGTTTAAAGTTTCTATATCGTCCCCTTGTTGCCGATCTAAAGCCCTATTTATTTGCAGTTTTTTGTTTATGGTATTTTCTGTCTGTTTTGCTATTTTTTAACTGAATAAATTTTGTTTTGTAATTATATTGTTGCTTTCTTCCTCTGTTAGTGTTTTCCTCAGTTCCTGCATTGTATATGATTTTGTTTTGTCAATTGTATTGATATGTAATTGCGTTTCCTTGATTTCAAGTTGTAATACTTTTTTCATAAATAGTTGTTCTATTTTGGTGGACATTTTTTGTGTATTAAGCATCTTGAAGTTGTGTCTCAGTGATGCTAGTATACCCTTTAAATACTCGGGAATATTTCCTTATTTATTGCATTGCAGCAGATATTTCAGCCTTTTATTTTGTTTGGCTAATTTCTTTTGGCATTCGAAATAATACTCGAATCTAAGGCACGTCTCATTGTTGTACTTGAGTGCTATGTGTTTTCATCATCATCATCCAGCCATTTGCGTCCACTGCTGAACATAGGCCTCCTCCATATGTTTCCATTTTTCTCTGTCCTGAGCTGTTTTTATTCAGTTATTTGTAACTCTCTTTATGTCGTCACTCCATCTTGTAGGTGGTCTTCCTATTTTACGTTTATCCTCTCTCAATCTCCACTCAAGGACTCTTTTAGTCCATCATCTTTTAGTCATACGATCAACATGCCCAGCTTCTCGCCGTTTTGTTCATGTCACTATTTCTATTATGTCTGTCACTTTCGTTTTTTCTCTCAGCGATTTATTTGTTATTCTGTCTCTTCTGGTTACCCCAAGCATTTACCTTTCCATTGCCCTCTGAGCCACTCTCAATTTATTTATTGTTCGTTTGGTCAAAGTCAATGTATCACAATCGTAGGTGATAACAGGTAGCACGCATTGATCGTATACTTTTCTTTTTAAGCACATAGGTAGCTCACTTTTAAATATGTATTTCAGTTTACCAAACGCTGTCCATCCAAGTCCCACTCTTCTATTTATTTCACAAGTCTGATTGTCCTTTTCAATTTTTATTTCATGTCCGAGATACTTGTAGTTAAAAACTTGCTCAATTTCTCCTCCTTCGTCCATTTCTGTGCACTATTGGTTGTTACATGTCCGCTTTCATCTTTAAGTTTAAAAATCTGATGTCTTCCTTCTGATAAATTTCTCCTCATTATTTTCATACTCTTGTTTTCTTGTATAGTTTGCTCAATTTGACAAGTGTTATATTTATGTCTTATGTCCTTTCGTATCTCCTTAGATATAATCTTATTTAACCTGCGCATCTCATGTATATCTTGCTTTTCTCGTGCCTTTCTCCTTTGCTCCATGAGCTGTTTTGTTTCCTTGCTCTACAATGTTGTTTCTGTGCTTCTAGTATTGCCTCGTCCCCTTGTTGCCGATCTAAAGCCCTATTTATTGCACCTACAAATTTTTCTTGTACAACGGGCCATATCCATTTACTTTTGCTTTTGTAAGTTAGACTTATTAGCTTTCTCCTCTCTTGTTTTAGGTTTAATTTAACTGTGGCTCTAACTGCTCTGTGGTCGCTTCCTATTCCAAATTTATTCAGAACTGTATCATTTGTAATCGGCTGCTTGCGATCTGTTATGATAAAATCAATTTCGTTCTTTGTTCTTTCGTAAGGACTAAGCCATGTCCATCTTCTTTGAGCGTTCTTTTGAAAGAATGTGTTCAATAAGTATATATTATTATGTTGTAAAAAATGTAGTGACATTTGTCTTCTATCGTTTCGGCAGTCCATTCCAAATTTTCCAATAGCAGTCTCGGATTCATCATCATTTTGTTTTCCAACTTTGGCATTGAAATATCAAAGTATAAACGTCGTCTTTTATTCCTGCTTCAATGTGTTAATAAAAACGTTCAACAACTACGTCATCGTAATCTGATGTTGGAGCGTATATTTGTTTTAGGAAGCCTTTTATTGTTCGTCTGTTTTGTTGTATTTATTTACGTTGATTCTTATTAAATGTTTTCTTTTTTTTTATATACTTCTTATTTCTAAATGCTTATTTTACTTACTCGTTGTCGCAAGTTTTTACTGCGAAAGTACGTAAACAAACCTAAAATCATTGTACAAAGTAAATAGAATAAGACCGATCACCACCTACAAAGAGCGTAATAAATTCGGACATTTTGTTTTTATTCTACTGTCGCCAATCACAATCCTTACAATATTCTTGCCAATAATAATCATACAATGTGTTCTCTATATAATAGAATCCATTAAAGCCCGTTAGTTTCATTGAGTTCCACACACAAACGTCGATGAGAATCCGTAAAATAAACCAATCAAAACGATAACATAAAATTCGTTCATTTATTTGTATCTCAACCATATAGTTATGTAATTCATCTGTATTGCTACTAACCTATCTGTGTAATGCGTCTGAATTCAACAAATATTATTATTTTCTTTCTATTTCGTTCTATTTCGATTTTGTCTTTAGTGTTGGTAAAGAACTTCCTAGAGCTGGTGTGCGGTTTATGTACATATGCTATTTCTTTCTTATTTACGATTTTTGTTAATATTTTGTTATCTGTTAAGTTTCGTACATATGCTACTCCAATGTATTTGTTTTGATTTATTTAGGTTTGTTATTGTTCTTGATTTAGTCGTTGTTTGTTGTCTATGTGAGTATGGTCCTAATTTGTATGTAATTTTGCGGTTTAAATTCGTCATCTATAATGTTGTATACTCTGTGTATAATGCCTGCCTATTGCTGTGCTGGATTTTTTGTTCCATCGGATGATTTGAATTAAAATTCATTATCCTACCCGATGATGTATTCTTTACATACCAATTGAATTTTATGCCTTTGTCGGTTCTGTGTAGTTCTGCGTCAAGATATGGTGATTTTGTTGTCTTTTTGTACTTCTACAGTAAATTGTATTATTTCGTGTTGTTTGTTTAATGTGTTTAGTATTGTGTCTAAATCTTGCCTTTTAGCTATGACTAGTTTGTCATCTACGTATTTCGAAATATGTATTGTTCCAATTTATTTTTGTTTAAGCTCGTCAAATGTATCATCTAATATTTTGTCCAGAATTATATCCCCAATGGTTGTTGAAAGCGGATTGGCCATTGGAATGCCGTAGATCTGATTGTATGTCTTGTTGTTAAATGTGAAATTGTTGTTGTCCGTTAGGCAAAACTCGAGGATATATCTAAATTTTTCGTTTGGGTATGTTTGTGTTAAGTTCTATGTCTTTCCATTTGTTCATTATTTTTTTTTATAGATAATTGTACGGGTATATTTGTGAATAATGATATCATGTCAAATGATACAATTTTTTCGTCATTCGTGATTGTCGTTGTCGCATTTAATTTCCCTTAACTCGCATTTAATTTCCCTTTTACTTGATATAATTTCCCTTTAGTTACTTAGTCTATTCACAATAGTGCTGTTTTTTCACTTCTAGTAGTTCATATGCAAATTTACTATTTGGTATTTATTTATGTTTTATATTTAAATGAAATATGTGTATAGCACTTTTATTATACATTCAATAGCTATTTGAACATCCATTAATGCAATATTTAATAATTTTAAAATTTTATAATAATTATTATTGTTAAAATGCAACCCTGTGTGCCTCACATACACTATACATAAATGTCGGCCATTTTGTATACTTTGCGTTGAAGGAGACAGAGTGATTTGGCATCACTTCATACAAATTTTAAAATTTTATAATAATTATTATTGTTAAAATGCAACCCTGTTTGCCTCACGTACACTGTATATAAAAGTCGGCCATTTTGTATACTTTACGTTGAAGGAGACAGAGTGATTTGGCATCACTTCATACAAATTTTAAAATTTTATAATAATTATTATTGTTAAAATGCAACCCTGTGTGCCTCACATACACTATACATAAATGTCGGCCATTTTGTATACTTTGCGTTGAGGACACAGAGTGATTTGGCATCACTTCATACGAATCCATGTATTTTAACTCAGCTGTCAGTTGTGTATGACGGATTGTCGTATATAAAGTATTCTATGGGCTTCGGCTATAAGTTAGTGTTCTTTTGCAACTCGCATGCAAAAGAATGCGGCTAAAGTAAATAGAATAGGACCGATCATCAACTACAAAGAGCGTAATAAATTCGGACATTTTGTTTTTACTCGATACTCTAAGTAAAATCTCAAATAAGGACAAGCAGCAACATAGAAACATAGAATTAGCCATTTTGTATGTACCTCAACCATATAGTTATGTATGTAATTCATGGTTGCTTCTTGTTTTCTATGCGCACCTGATACATTCAATTACGTTTTGTACCAAAAATCGGCCATATTATATATATATCGGGCAAATTATATATATATTATATATTATTATATTATTCTATATTATAATATATATTATTATATATATATATATACAATATATTATCTGAAATATAAAAATTCATTATCAATATCCAATACGTATGTGCAATCTATTTTTATTATATCCATATACCAATCAAAATGACAAAACCTTTGCACGCATGTCAACCACACCGTTTCTTTCTATTTGCCTATATAAAAAGTATATGTACGTATGCTCAGTAAAATACTATATTTTTCATTGATAATTGGCATTTCTGAATATTTTGTCCATCCATTTTTGTGCCATCCATCAGCCACCAAAATCAACACCACAAATTGTTCGTCTTTCGTCCATTATATTCGCATTGATACACACACACGCATCTACGCTTGCGTATTTGTTGTTGCTTTTGCTCTCGTTTCTTCAGGAATAATATTTTTGCATAAATAAATAAATAAATATCAACTCTTCATACTCTTGTTTTCTTGTATAGTTTGCTCAATTTGACAAGTGTTCTATTTTCTTATGTCCTTTGGTATATCCTTAGATATAATCTTATAATCTTTTCTCATGCCTTTCTCCTTTGCTCCATGAGCTGTTTTGTTTCCTTGCTTATTTTCTCTTCTTTATGCTTAGGCTTTCTACAATGTTGTTTCTGTGCTCCTAGTATTGCCTCGATTATATTGTTGTTTAAAGTTTCTATATCGTCCCCTTGTTGCCGATCTAAAGCCCTATTTATTTGCAGTTTTTTGTTTATGGTATTTTCTGTCTGTTTTGCTATTTTTTAACTGAATAAATTTTGTTTTGTAATTATATTGTTGCTTTCTTCCTCTGTTAGTGTTTTCCTCAGTTCCTGCATTGTATATGATTTTGTTTTGTCAATTGTATTGATATGTAATTGCGTTTCCTTGATTTCAAGTTGTAATACTTTTTTCATAAATAGTTGTTCTATTTTGGTGGACATTTTTTGTGTATTAAGCATCTTGAAGTTGTGTCTCAGTGATGCTAGTATACCCTTTAAATACTCGGGAATATTTCCTTATTTATTGCATTGCAGCAGATATTTCAGCCTTTTATTTTGTTTGGCTAATTTCTTTTGGCATTCGAAATAATACTTGAATCTAAGGCACGTCTCATTGTTGTACTTGAGTGCTATGTGTTTTCATCATCATCATCCAGCCATTTGCGTCCACTGCTGAACATAGGCCTCCTCCATATGTTTCCATTTTTCTCTGTCCTGAGCTGTTTTTATTCAGTTATTTGTAACTCTCTTTATGTCGTCACTCCATCTTGTAGGTGGTCTTCCTATTTTACGTTTATCCTCTCTCAATCTCCACTCAAGGACTCTTTTAGTCCATCATCTTTTAGTCATACGATCAACATGCCCAGCTTCTCGCCGTTTTGTTCATGTCACTATTTCTATTATGTCTGTCACTTTCGTTTTTTCTCTCAGCGATTTATTTGTTATTCTGTCTCTTCTGGTTACCCCAAGCATTTACCTTTCCATTGCCCTCTGAGCCACTCTCAATTTATTTATTGTTCGTTTGGTCAAAGTCAATGTATCACAATCGTAGGTGATAACAGGTAGCACGCATTGATCGTATACTTTTCTTTTTAAGCACATAGGTAGCTCACTTTTAAATATGTATTTCAGTTTACCAAACGCTGTCCATCCAAGTCCCACTCTTCTATTTATTTCACAAGTCTGATTGTCCTTTTCAATTTTTATTTCATGTCCGAGATACTTGTAGTTAAAAACTTGCTCAATTTCTCCTCCTTCGTCCATTTCTGTGCACTATTGGTTGTTACATGTCCGCTTTCATCTTTAAGTTTAAAAATCTGATGTCTTCCTTCTGATAAATTTCTCCTCATTATTTTCATACTCTTGTTTTCTTGTATAGTTTGCTCAATTTGACAAGTGTTATATTTATGTCTTATGTCCTTTCGTATCTCCTTAGATATAATCTTATTTAACCTGCGCATCTCATGTATATCTTGCTTTTCTCGTGCCTTTCTCCTTTGCTCCATGAGCTGTTTTGTTTCCTTGCTCTACAATGTTGTTTCTGTGCTTCTAGTATTGCCTCGTCCCCTTGTTGCCGATCTAAAGCCCTATTTATTGCACCTACAAATTTTTCTTGTACAACGGGCCATATCCATTTACTTTTGCTTTTGTAAGTTAGACTTATTAGCTTTCTCCTCTCTTGTTTTAGGTTTAATTTAACTGTGGCTCTAACTGCTCTGTGGTCGCTTCCTATTCCAAATTTATTCAGAACTGTATCATTTGTAATCGGCTGCTTGCGATCTGTTATGATAAAATCAATTTCGTTCTTTGTTCTTTCGTAAGGACTAAGCCATGTCCATCTTCTTTGAGCGTTCTTTTGAAAGAATGTGTTCAATAAGTATATATTATTATGTTGTAAAAAATGTAGTGACATTTGTCTTCTATCGTTTCGGCAGTCCATTCCAAATTTTCCAATAGCAGTCTCGGATTCATCATCATTTTGTTTTCCAACTTTGGCATTGAAATATCAAAGTATAAACGTCGTCTTTTATTCCTGCTTCAATGTGTTAATAAAAACGTTCAACAACTACGTCATCGTAATCTGATGTTGGAGCGTATATTTGTTTTAGGAAGCCTTTTATTGTTCGTCTGTTTTGTTGTATTTATTTACGTTGATTCTTATTAAATGTTTTCTTTTTTTTTATATACTTCTTATTTCTAAATGCTTATTTTACTTACTCGTTGTCGCAAGTTTTTACTGCGAAAGTACGTAAACAAACCTAAAATCATTGTACAAAGTAAATAGAATAAGACCGATCACCACCTACAAAGAGCGTAATAAATTCGGACATTTTGTTTTTATTCTACTGTCGCCAATCACAATCCTTACAATATTCTTGCCAATAATAATCATACAATGTGTTCTCTATATAATAGAATCCATTAAAGCCCGTTAGTTTCATTGAGTTCCACACACAAACGTCGATGAGAATCCGCAAATAAACCAATCAAAACGATGCTCTCTTCGTAACCCCTAAATCTGACAAAAAACTCCAATAAGGAAAAAAAGCAATATAACAAATAACATAAAATTCGTTCATTTATTTGTATCTCAACCATATAGTTATGTAATTCATCTGTATTGCTACTAACCTATCTGTGTAATGCGTCTGAATTCAACAAATATTATTATTTTCTTTCTATTTCGTTCTATTTCGATTTTGTCTTTAGTGTTGGTAAAGAACTTCCTAGAGCTGGTGTGCGGTTTATGTACATATGCTATTTCTTTCTTATTTACGATTTTTGTTAATATTTTGTTATCTGTTAAGTTTCGTACATATGCTACTCCAATGTATTTGTTTTGATTTATTTAGGTTTGTTATTGTTCTTGATTTAGTCGTTGTTTGTTGTCTATGTGAGTATGGTCCTAATTTGTATGTAATTTTGCGGTTTAAATTCGTCATCTATAATGTTGTATACTCTGTGTATAATGCCTGCCTATTGCTGTGCTGGATTTTTTGTTCCATCGGATGATTTGAATTAAAATTCATTATCCTACCCGATGATGTATTCTTTACATACCAATTGAATTTTATGCCTTTGTCGGTTCTGTGTAGTTCTGCGTCAAGATATGGTGATTTTGTTGTCTTTTTGTACTTCTACAGTAAATTGTATTATTTCGTGTTGTTTGTTTAATGTGTTTAGTATTGTGTCTAAATCTTGCCTTTTAGCTATGACTAGTTTGTCATCTACGTATTTCGAAATATGTATTGTTCCAATTTATTTTTGTTTAAGCTCGTCAAATGTATCATCTAATATTTTGTCCAGAATTATATCCCCAATGGTTGTTGAAAGCGGATTGGCCATTGGAATGCCGTAGATCTGATTGTATGTCTTGTTGTTAAATGTGAAATTGTTGTTGTCCGTTAGGCAAAACTCGAGGATATATCTAAATTTTTCGTTTGGGTATGTTTGTGTTAAGTTCTATGTCTTTCCATTTGTTCATTATTTTTTTTTATAGATAATTGTACGGGTATATTTGTGAATAATGATATCATGTCAAATGATACAATTTTTTCGTCATTCGTGATTGTCGTTGTCGCATTTAATTTCCCTTAACTCGCATTTAATTTCCCTTTTACTTGATATAATTTCCCTTTAGTTACTTAGTCTATTCACAATAGTGCTGTTTTTTCACTTCTAGTAGTTCATATGCAAATTTACTATTTGGTATTTATTTATGTTTTATATTTAAATGAAATATGTGTATAGCACTTTTATTATACATTCAATAGCTATTTGAACATCCATTAATGCAATATTTAATAATTTTAAAATTTTATAATAATTATTATTGTTAAAATGCAACCCTGTTTGCCTCACGTACACTGTAGACAAAAGTCGGCCATTTTGTATACTTTGCGTTGAAGGAGACAGAGTGATTTGGCATCACTTCATACAAATTTTAAAATTTTATAATAATTATTATTGTTAAAATGCAACCCTGTTTGCCTCACGTACACTGTATATAAAAGTCGGCCATTTTGTATACTTTACGTTGAAGGAGACAGAGTGATTTGGCATCACTTCATACAAATTTTAAAATTTTATAATAATTATTATTGTTAAAATGCAACCCTGTGTGCCTCACATACACTATACATAAATGTCGGCCATTTTGTATACTTTGCGTTGAGGACACAGAGTGATTTGGCATCACTTCATACGAATCCATGTATTTTAACTCAGCTGTCAGTTGTGTATGACGGATTGTCGTATATAAAGTATTCTATGGGCTTCGGCTATAAGTTAGTGTTCTTTTGCAACTCGCATGCAAAAGAATGCGGCTAAAGTAAATAGAATAGGACCGATCATCAACTACAAAGAGCGTAATAAATTCGGACATTTTGTTTTTACTCGATACCCTAAGTAAAATCTCAAATAAGGACAAGCAGCAACATAGAAACATAGAATTCGCCATTTTGTATGTACCTCAACCATATAGTTATGCATGTAATTCATGGTTGCTTCTTGTTTTCTATGCGCACCTGATACATTCAATTTCGTTTTGTACCAAAAATCGGCCATATTATATATATATCGGGCAAATTATATATATATTATATATTATTATATTATTCTATATTATAATATATATTATTATATATATATATATACAATATATTATCTGAAATATAAAAATTCATTATCAATATCCAATACGCATGTGCAATCTATTTTTATTATATCCATATACCAATCAAAATGACAAAACCTTTGCACGCATGTCAACCACACCGTTTCTTTCTATTTGCCTATATAAAAAGTATATGTACGTATGCTCAGTAAAATACTATATTTTTCATTGATAATTGGCATTTCTGAATATTTTGTCCATCCATTTTTGTGCCATCCATCAGCCACCAAAATCAACACCACAAATTGTTCGTCTTTCGTCCATTATATTCGCATTGATACACACACACGCATCTACGCTTGCGTATTTGTTGTTGCTTTTGCTCTCGTTTCTTCAGGAATAATATTTTTGCATAAATAAATAAATAAATATCAACTCTTCATACTCTTGTTTTCTTGTATAGTTTGCTCAATTTGACAAGTGTTCTATTTTCTTATGTCCTTTGGTATATCCTTAGATATAATCTTATAATCTTTTCTCATGCCTTTCTCCTTTGCTCCATGAGCTGTTTTGTTTCCTTGCTTATTTTCTCTTCTTTATGCTTAGGCTTTCTACAATGTTGTTTCTGTGCTCCTAGTATTGCCTCGATTATATTGTTGTTTAAAGTTTCTATATCGTCCCCTTGTTGCCGATCTAAAGCCCTATTTATTTGCAGTTTTTTGTTTATGGTATTTTCTGTCTGTTTTGCTATTTTTTAACTGAATAAATTTTGTTTTGTAATTATATTGTTGCTTTCTTCCTCTGTTAGTGTTTTCCTCAGTTCCTGCATTGTATATGATTTTGTTTTGTCAATTGTATTGATATGTAATTGCGTTTCCTTGATTTCAAGTTGTAATACTTTTTTCATAAATAGTTGTTCTATTTTGGTGGACATTTTTTGTGTATTAAGCATCTTGAAGTTGTGTCTCAGTGATGCTAGTATACCCTTTAAATACTCGGGAATATTTCCTTATTTATTGCATTGCAGCAGATATTTCAGCCTTTTATTTTGTTTGGCTAATTTCTTTTGGCATTCGAAATAATACTTGAATCTAAGGCACGTCTCATTGTTGTACTTGAGTGCTATGTGTTTTCATCATCATCATCCAGCCATTTGCGTCCACTGCTGAACATAGGCCTCCTCCATATGTTTCCATTTTTCTCTGTCCTGAGCTGTTTTTATTCAGTTATTTGTAACTCTCTTTATGTCGTCACTCCATCTTGTAGGTGGTCTTCCTATTTTACGTTTATCCTCTCTCAATCTCCACTCAAGGACTCTTTTAGTCCATCATCTTTTAGTCATACGATCAACATGCCCAGCTTCTCGCCGTTTTGTTCATGTCACTATTTCTATTATGTCTGTCACTTTCGTTTTTTCTCTCAGCGATTTATTTGTTATTCTGTCTCTTCTGGTTACCCCAAGCATTTACCTTTCCATTGCCCTCTGAGCCACTCTCAATTTATTTATTGTTCGTTTGGTCAAAGTCAATGTATCACAATCGTAGGTGATAACAGGTAGCACGCATTGATCGTATACTTTTCTTTTTAAGCACATAGGTAGCTCACTTTTAAATATGTATTTCAGTTTACCAAACGCTGTCCATCCAAGTCCCACTCTTCTATTTATTTCACAAGTCTGATTGTCCTTTTCAATTTTTATTTCATGTCCGAGATACTTGTAGTTAAAAACTTGCTCAATTTCTCCTCCTTCGTCCATTTCTGTGCACTATTGGTTGTTACATGTCCGCTTTCATCTTTAAGTTTAAAAATCTGATGTCTTCCTTCTGATAAATTTCTCCTCATTATTTTCATACTCTTGTTTTCTTGTATAGTTTGCTCAATTTGACAAGTGTTATATTTATGTCTTATGTCCTTTCGTATCTCCTTAGATATAATCTTATTTAACCTGCGCATCTCATGTATATCTTGCTTTTCTCGTGCCTTTCTCCTTTGCTCCATGAGCTGTTTTGTTTCCTTGCTCTACAATGTTGTTTCTGTGCTTCTAGTATTGCCTCGTCCCCTTGTTGCCGATCTAAAGCCCTATTTATTGCACCTACAAATTTTTCTTGTACAACGGGCCATATCCATTTACTTTTGCTTTTGTAAGTTAGACTTATTAGCTTTCTCCTCTCTTGTTTTAGGTTTAATTTAACTGTGGCTCTAACTGCTCTGTGGTCGCTTCCTATTCCAAATTTATTCAGAACTGTATCATTTGTAATCGGCTGCTTGCGATCTGTTATGATAAAATCAATTTCGTTCTTTGTTCTTTCGTAAGGACTAAGCCATGTCCATCTTCTTTGAGCGTTCTTTTGAAAGAATGTGTTCAATAAGTATATATTATTATGTTGTAAAAAATGTAGTGACATTTGTCTTCTATCGTTTCGGCAGTCCATTCCAAATTTTCCAATAGCAGTCTCGGATTCATCATCATTTTGTTTTCCAACTTTGGCATTGAAATATCAAAGTATAAACGTCGTCTTTTATTCCTGCTTCAATGTGTTAATAAAAACGTTCAACAACTACGTCATCGTAATCTGATGTTGGAGCGTATATTTGTTTTAGGAAGCCTTTTATTGTTCGTCTGTTTTGTTGTATTTATTTACGTTGATTCTTATTAAATGTTTTCTTTTTTTTTATATACTTCTTATTTCTAAATGCTTATTTTACTTACTCGTTGTCGCAAGTTTTTACTGCGAAAGTACGTAAACAAACCTAAAATCATTGTACAAAGTAAATAGAATAAGACCGATCACCACCTACAAAGAGCGTAATAAATTCGGACATTTTGTTTTTATTCTACTGTCGCCAATCACAATCCTTACAATATTCTTGCCAATAATAATCATACAATGTGTTCTCTATATAATAGAATCCATTAAAGCCCGTTAGTTTCATTGAGTTCCACACACAAACGTCGATGAGAATCCGTAAAATAAACCAATCAAAACGATAACATAAAATTCGTTCATTTATTTGTATCTCAACCATATAGTTATGTAATTCATCTGTATTGCTACTAACCTATCTGTGTAATGCGTCTGAATTCAACAAATATTATTATTTTCTTTCTATTTCGTTCTATTTCGATTTTGTCTTTAGTGTTGGTAAAGAACTTCCTAGAGCTGGTGTGCGGTTTATGTACATATGCTATTTCTTTCTTATTTACGATTTTTGTTAATATTTTGTTATCTGTTAAGTTTCGTACATATGCTACTCCAATGTATTTGTTTTGATTTATTTAGGTTTGTTATTGTTCTTGATTTAGTCGTTGTTTGTTGTCTATGTGAGTATGGTCCTAATTTGTATGTAATTTTGCGGTTTAAATTCGTCATCTATAATGTTGTATACTCTGTGTATAATGCCTGCCTATTGCTGTGCTGGATTTTTTGTTCCATCGGATGATTTGAATTAAAATTCATTATCCTACCCGATGATGTATTCTTTACATACCAATTGAATTTTATGCCTTTGTCGGTTCTGTGTAGTTCTGCGTCAAGATATGGTGATTTTGTTGTCTTTTTGTACTTCTACAGTAAATTGTATTATTTCGTGTTGTTTGTTTAATGTGTTTAGTATTGTGTCTAAATCTTGCCTTTTAGCTATGACTAGTTTGTCATCTACGTATTTCGAAATATGTATTGTTCCAATTTATTTTTGTTTAAGCTCGTCAAATGTATCATCTAATATTTTGTCCAGAATTATATCCCCAATGGTTGTTGAAAGCGGATTGGCCATTGGAATGCCGTAGATCTGATTGTATGTCTTGTTGTTAAATGTGAAATTGTTGTTGTCCGTTAGGCAAAACTCGAGGATATATCTAAATTTTTCGTTTGGGTATGTTTGTGTTAAGTTCTATGTCTTTCCATTTGTTCATTATTTTTTTTTATAGATAATTGTACGGGTATATTTGTGAATAATGATATCATGTCAAATGATACAATTTTTTCGTCATTCGTGATTGTCGTTGTCGCATTTAATTTCCCTTAACTCGCATTTAATTTCCCTTTTACTTGATATAATTTCCCTTTAGTTACTTAGTCTATTCACAATAGTGCTGTTTTTTCACTTCTAGTAGTTCATATGCAAATTTACTATTTGGTATTTATTTATGTTTTATATTTAAATGAAATATGTGTATAGCACTTTTATTATACATTCAATAGCTATTTGAACATCCATTAATGCAATATTTAATAATTTTAAAATTTTATAATAATTATTATTGTTAAAATGCAACCCTGTTTGCCTCACGTACACTGTAGACAAAAGTCGGCCATTTTGTATACTTTGCGTTGAAGGAGACAGAGTGATTTGGCATCACTTCATACAAATTTTAAAATTTTATAATAATTATTATTGTTAAAATGCAACCCTGTTTGCCTCACGTACACTGTATATAAAAGTCGGCCATTTTGTATACTTTACGTTGAAGGAGACAGAGTGATTTGGCATCACTTCATACAAATTTTAAAATTTTATAATAATTATTATTGTTAAAATGCAACCCTGTGTGCCTCACATACACTATACATAAATGTCGGCCATTTTGTATACTTTGCGTTGAGGACACAGAGTGATTTGGCATCACTTCATACGAATCCATGTATTTTAACTCAGCTGTCAGTTGTGTATGACGGATTGTCGTATATAAAGTATTCTATGGGCTTCGGCTATAAGTTAGTGTTCTTTTGCAACTCGCATGCAAAAGAATGCGGCTAAAGTAAATAGAATAGGACCGATCATCAACTACAAAGAGCGTAATAAATTCGGACATTTTGTTTTTACTCGATACTCTAAGTAAAATCTCAAATAAGGACAAGCAGCAACATAGAAACATAGAATTAGCCATTTTGTATGTACCTCAACCATATAGTTATGTATGTAATTCATGGTTGCTTCTTGTTTTCTATGCGCACCTGATACATTCAATTACGTTTTGTACCAAAAATCGGCCATATTATATATATATCGGGCAAATTATATATATATTATATATTATTATATTATTCTATATTATAATATATATTATTATATATATATATATACAATATATTATCTGAAATATAAAAATTCATTATCAATATCCAATACGTATGTGCAATCTATTTTTATTATATCCATATACCAATCAAAATGACAAAACCTTTGCACGCATGTCAACCACACCGTTTCTTTCTATTTGCCTATATAAAAAGTATATGTACGTATGCTCAGTAAAATACTATATTTTTCATTGATAATTGGCATTTCTGAATATTTTGTCCATCCATTTTTGTGCCATCCATCAGCCACCAAAATCAACACCACAAATTGTTCGTCTTTCGTCCATTATATTCGCATTGATACACACACACGCATCTACGCTTGCGTATTTGTTGTTGCTTTTGCTCTCGTTTCTTCAGGAATAATATTTTTGCATAAATAAATAAATAAATATCAACTCTTCATACTCTTGTTTTCTTGTATAGTTTGCTCAATTTGACAAGTGTTCTATTTTCTTATGTCCTTTGGTATATCCTTAGATATAATCTTATAATCTTTTCTCATGCCTTTCTCCTTTGCTCCATGAGCTGTTTTGTTTCCTTGCTTATTTTCTCTTCTTTATGCTTAGGCTTTCTACAATGTTGTTTCTGTGCTCCTAGTATTGCCTCGATTATATTGTTGTTTAAAGTTTCTATATCGTCCCCTTGTTGCCGATCTAAAGCCCTATTTATTTGCAGTTTTTTGTTTATGGTATTTTCTGTCTGTTTTGCTATTTTTTAACTGAATAAATTTTGTTTTGTAATTATATTGTTGCTTTCTTCCTCTGTTAGTGTTTTCCTCAGTTCCTGCATTGTATATGATTTTGTTTTGTCAATTGTATTGATATGTAATTGCGTTTCCTTGATTTCAAGTTGTAATACTTTTTTCATAAATAGTTGTTCTATTTTGGTGGACATTTTTTGTGTATTAAGCATCTTGAAGTTGTGTCTCAGTGATGCTAGTATACCCTTTAAATACTCGGGAATATTTCCTTATTTATTGCATTGCAGCAGATATTTCAGCCTTTTATTTTGTTTGGCTAATTTCTTTTGGCATTCGAAATAATACTCGAATCTAAGGCACGTCTCATTGTTGTACTTGAGTGCTATGTGTTTTCATCATCATCATCCAGCCATTTGCGTCCACTGCTGAACATAGGCCTCCTCCATATGTTTCCATTTTTCTCTGTCCTGAGCTGTTTTTATTCAGTTATTTGTAACTCTCTTTATGTCGTCACTCCATCTTGTAGGTGGTCTTCCTATTTTACGTTTATCCTCTCTCAATCTCCACTCAAGGACTCTTTTAGTCCATCATCTTTTAGTCATACGATCAACATGCCCAGCTTCTCGCCGTTTTGTTCATGTCACTATTTCTATTATGTCTGTCACTTTCGTTTTTTCTCTCAGCGATTTATTTGTTATTCTGTCTCTTCTGGTTACCCCAAGCATTTACCTTTCCATTGCCCTCTGAGCCACTCTCAATTTATTTATTGTTCGTTTGGTCAAAGTCAATGTATCACAATCGTAGGTGATAACAGGTAGCACGCATTGATCGTATACTTTTCTTTTTAAGCACATAGGTAGCTCACTTTTAAATATGTATTTCAGTTTACCAAACGCTGTCCATCCAAGTCCCACTCTTCTATTTATTTCACAAGTCTGATTGTCCTTTTCAATTTTTATTTCATGTCCGAGATACTTGTAGTTAAAAACTTGCTCAATTTCTCCTCCTTCGTCCATTTCTGTGCACTATTGGTTGTTACATGTCCGCTTTCATCTTTAAGTTTAAAAATCTGATGTCTTCCTTCTGATAAATTTCTCCTCATTATTTTCATACTCTTGTTTTCTTGTATAGTTTGCTCAATTTGACAAGTGTTATATTTATGTCTTATGTCCTTTCGTATCTCCTTAGATATAATCTTATTTAACCTGCGCATCTCATGTATATCTTGCTTTTCTCGTGCCTTTCTCCTTTGCTCCATGAGCTGTTTTGTTTCCTTGCTCTACAATGTTGTTTCTGTGCTTCTAGTATTGCCTCGTCCCCTTGTTGCCGATCTAAAGCCCTATTTATTGCACCTACAAATTTTTCTTGTACAACGGGCCATATCCATTTACTTTTGCTTTTGTAAGTTAGACTTATTAGCTTTCTCCTCTCTTGTTTTAGGTTTAATTTAACTGTGGCTCTAACTGCTCTGTGGTCGCTTCCTATTCCAAATTTATTCAGAACTGTATCATTTGTAATCGGCTGCTTGCGATCTGTTATGATAAAATCAATTTCGTTCTTTGTTCTTTCGTAAGGACTAAGCCATGTCCATCTTCTTTGAGCGTTCTTTTGAAAGAATGTGTTCAATAAGTATATATTATTATGTTGTAAAAAATGTAGTGACATTTGTCTTCTATCGTTTCGGCAGTCCATTCCAAATTTTCCAATAGCAGTCTCGGATTCATCATCATTTTGTTTTCCAACTTTGGCATTGAAATATCAAAGTATAAACGTCGTCTTTTATTCCTGCTTCAATGTGTTAATAAAAACGTTCAACAACTACGTCATCGTAATCTGATGTTGGAGCGTATATTTGTTTTAGGAAGCCTTTTATTGTTCGTCTGTTTTGTTGTATTTATTTACGTTGATTCTTATTAAATGTTTTCTTTTTTTTTATATACTTCTTATTTCTAAATGCTTATTTTACTTACTCGTTGTCGCAAGTTTTTACTGCGAAAGTACGTAAACAAACCTAAAATCATTGTACAAAGTAAATAGAATAAGACCGATCACCACCTACAAAGAGCGTAATAAATTCGGACATTTTGTTTTTATTCTACTGTCGCCAATCACAATCCTTACAATATTCTTGCCAATAATAATCATACAATGTGTTCTCTATATAATAGAATCCATTAAAGCCCGTTAGTTTCATTGAGTTCCACACACAAACGTCGATGAGAATCCGTAAAATAAACCAATCAAAACGATAACATAAAATTCGTTCATTTATTTGTATCTCAACCATATAGTTATGTAATTCATCTGTATTGCTACTAACCTATCTGTGTAATGCGTCTGAATTCAACAAATATTATTATTTTCTTTCTATTTCGTTCTATTTCGATTTTGTCTTTAGTGTTGGTAAAGAACTTCCTAGAGCTGGTGTGCGGTTTATGTACATATGCTATTTCTTTCTTATTTACGATTTTTGTTAATATTTTGTTATCTGTTAAGTTTCGTACATATGCTACTCCAATGTATTTGTTTTGATTTATTTAGGTTTGTTATTGTTCTTGATTTAGTCGTTGTTTGTTGTCTATGTGAGTATGGTCCTAATTTGTATGTAATTTTGCGGTTTAAATTCGTCATCTATAATGTTGTATACTCTGTGTATAATGCCTGCCTATTGCTGTGCTGGATTTTTTGTTCCATCGGATGATTTGAATTAAAATTCATTATCCTACCCGATGATGTATTCTTTACATACCAATTGAATTTTATGCCTTTGTCGGTTCTGTGTAGTTCTGCGTCAAGATATGGTGATTTTGTTGTCTTTTTGTACTTCTACAGTAAATTGTATTATTTCGTGTTGTTTGTTTAATGTGTTTAGTATTGTGTCTAAATCTTGCCTTTTAGCTATGACTAGTTTGTCATCTACGTATTTCGAAATATGTATTGTTCCAATTTATTTTTGTTTAAGCTCGTCAAATGTATCATCTAATATTTTGTCCAGAATTATATCCCCAATGGTTGTTGAAAGCGGATTGGCCATTGGAATGCCGTAGATCTGATTGTATGTCTTGTTGTTAAATGTGAAATTGTTGTTGTCCGTTAGGCAAAACTCGAGGATATATCTAAATTTTTCGTTTGGGTATGTTTGTGTTAAGTTCTATGTCTTTCCATTTGTTCATTATTTTTTTTTATAGATAATTGTACGGGTATATTTGTGAATAATGATATCATGTCAAATGATACAATTTTTTCGTCATTCGTGATTGTCGTTGTCGCATTTAATTTCCCTTAACTCGCATTTAATTTCCCTTTTACTTGATATAATTTCCCTTTAGTTACTTAGTCTATTCACAATAGTGCTGTTTTTTCACTTCTAGTAGTTCATATGCAAATTTACTATTTGGTATTTATTTATGTTTTATATTTAAATGAAATATGTGTATAGCACTTTTATTATACATTCAATAGCTATTTGAACATCCATTAATGCAATATTTAATAATTTTAAAATTTTATAATAATTATTATTGTTAAAATGCAACCCTGTGTGCCTCACATACACTATACATAAATGTCGGCCATTTTGTATACTTTGCGTTGAAGGAGACAGAGTGATTTGGCATCACTTCATACAAATTTTAAAATTTTATAATAATTATTATTGTTAAAATGCAACCCTGTTTGCCTCACGTACACTGTATATAAAAGTCGGCCATTTTGTATACTTTACGTTGAAGGAGACAGAGTGATTTGGCATCACTTCATACAAATTTTAAAATTTTATAATAATTATTATTGTTAAAATGCAACCCTGTGTGCCTCACATACACTATACATAAATGTCGGCCATTTTGTATACTTTGCGTTGAGGACACAGAGTGATTTGGCATCACTTCATACGAATCCATGTATTTTAACTCAGCTGTCAGTTGTGTATGACGGATTGTCGTATATAAAGTATTCTATGGGCTTCGGCTATAAGTTAGTGTTCTTTTGCAACTCGCATGCAAAAGAATGCGGCTAAAGTAAATAGAATAGGACCGATCATCAACTACAAAGAGCGTAATAAATTCGGACATTTTGTTTTTACTCGATACCCTAAGTAAAATCTCAAATAAGGACAAGCAGCAACATAGAAACATAGAATTCGCCATTTTGTATGTACCTCAACCATATAGTTATGCATGTAATTCATGGTTGCTTCTTGTTTTCTATGCGCACCTGATACATTCAATTTCGTTTTGTACCAAAAATCGGCCATATTATATATATATCGGGCAAATTATATATATATTATATATTATTATATTATTCTATATTATAATATATATTATTATATATATATATATACAATATATTATCTGAAATATAAAAATTCATTATCAATATCCAATACGCATGTGCAATCTATTTTTATTATATCCATATACCAATCAAAATGACAAAACCTTTGCACGCATGTCAACCACACCGTTTCTTTCTATTTGCCTATATAAAAAGTATATGTACGTATGCTCAGTAAAATACTATATTTTTCATTGATAATTGGCATTTCTGAATATTTTGTCCATCCATTTTTGTGCCATCCATCAGCCACCAAAATCAACACCACAAATTGTTCGTCTTTCGTCCATTATATTCGCATTGATACACACACACGCATCTACGCTTGCGTATTTGTTGTTGCTTTTGCTCTCGTTTCTTCAGGAATAATATTTTTGCATAAATAAATAAATAAATATCAACTCTTCATACTCTTGTTTTCTTGTATAGTTTGCTCAATTTGACAAGTGTTCTATTTTCTTATGTCCTTTGGTATATCCTTAGATATAATCTTATAATCTTTTCTCATGCCTTTCTCCTTTGCTCCATGAGCTGTTTTGTTTCCTTGCTTATTTTCTCTTCTTTATGCTTAGGCTTTCTACAATGTTGTTTCTGTGCTCCTAGTATTGCCTCGATTATATTGTTGTTTAAAGTTTCTATATCGTCCCCTTGTTGCCGATCTAAAGCCCTATTTATTTGCAGTTTTTTGTTTATGGTATTTTCTGTCTGTTTTGCTATTTTTTAACTGAATAAATTTTGTTTTGTAATTATATTGTTGCTTTCTTCCTCTGTTAGTGTTTTCCTCAGTTCCTGCATTGTATATGATTTTGTTTTGTCAATTGTATTGATATGTAATTGCGTTTCCTTGATTTCAAGTTGTAATACTTTTTTCATAAATAGTTGTTCTATTTTGGTGGACATTTTTTGTGTATTAAGCATCTTGAAGTTGTGTCTCAGTGATGCTAGTATACCCTTTAAATACTCGGGAATATTTCCTTATTTATTGCATTGCAGCAGATATTTCAGCCTTTTATTTTGTTTGGCTAATTTCTTTTGGCATTCGAAATAATACTTGAATCTAAGGCACGTCTCATTGTTGTACTTGAGTGCTATGTGTTTTCATCATCATCATCCAGCCATTTGCGTCCACTGCTGAACATAGGCCTCCTCCATATGTTTCCATTTTTCTCTGTCCTGAGCTGTTTTTATTCAGTTATTTGTAACTCTCTTTATGTCGTCACTCCATCTTGTAGGTGGTCTTCCTATTTTACGTTTATCCTCTCTCAATCTCCACTCAAGGACTCTTTTAGTCCATCATCTTTTAGTCATACGATCAACATGCCCAGCTTCTCGCCGTTTTGTTCATGTCACTATTTCTATTATGTCTGTCACTTTCGTTTTTTCTCTCAGCGATTTATTTGTTATTCTGTCTCTTCTGGTTACCCCAAGCATTTACCTTTCCATTGCCCTCTGAGCCACTCTCAATTTATTTATTGTTCGTTTGGTCAAAGTCAATGTATCACAATCGTAGGTGATAACAGGTAGCACGCATTGATCGTATACTTTTCTTTTTAAGCACATAGGTAGCTCACTTTTAAATATGTATTTCAGTTTACCAAACGCTGTCCATCCAAGTCCCACTCTTCTATTTATTTCACAAGTCTGATTGTCCTTTTCAATTTTTATTTCATGTCCGAGATACTTGTAGTTAAAAACTTGCTCAATTTCTCCTCCTTCGTCCATTTCTGTGCACTATTGGTTGTTACATGTCCGCTTTCATCTTTAAGTTTAAAAATCTGATGTCTTCCTTCTGATAAATTTCTCCTCATTATTTTCATACTCTTGTTTTCTTGTATAGTTTGCTCAATTTGACAAGTGTTATATTTATGTCTTATGTCCTTTCGTATCTCCTTAGATATAATCTTATTTAACCTGCGCATCTCATGTATATCTTGCTTTTCTCGTGCCTTTCTCCTTTGCTCCATGAGCTGTTTTGTTTCCTTGCTCTACAATGTTGTTTCTGTGCTTCTAGTATTGCCTCGTCCCCTTGTTGCCGATCTAAAGCCCTATTTATTGCACCTACAAATTTTTCTTGTACAACGGGCCATATCCATTTACTTTTGCTTTTGTAAGTTAGACTTATTAGCTTTCTCCTCTCTTGTTTTAGGTTTAATTTAACTGTGGCTCTAACTGCTCTGTGGTCGCTTCCTATTCCAAATTTATTCAGAACTGTATCATTTGTAATCGGCTGCTTGCGATCTGTTATGATAAAATCAATTTCGTTCTTTGTTCTTTCGTAAGGACTAAGCCATGTCCATCTTCTTTGAGCGTTCTTTTGAAAGAATGTGTTCAATAAGTATATATTATTATGTTGTAAAAAATGTAGTGACATTTGTCTTCTATCGTTTCGGCAGTCCATTCCAAATTTTCCAATAGCAGTCTCGGATTCATCATCATTTTGTTTTCCAACTTTGGCATTGAAATATCAAAGTATAAACGTCGTCTTTTATTCCTGCTTCAATGTGTTAATAAAAACGTTCAACAACTACGTCATCGTAATCTGATGTTGGAGCGTATATTTGTTTTAGGAAGCCTTTTATTGTTCGTCTGTTTTGTTGTATTTATTTACGTTGATTCTTATTAAATGTTTTCTTTTTTTTTATATACTTCTTATTTCTAAATGCTTATTTTACTTACTCGTTGTCGCAAGTTTTTACTGCGAAAGTACGTAAACAAACCTAAAATCATTGTACAAAGTAAATAGAATAAGACCGATCACCACCTACAAAGAGCGTAATAAATTCGGACATTTTGTTTTTATTCTACTGTCGCCAATCACAATCCTTACAATATTCTTGCCAATAATAATCATACAATGTGTTCTCTATATAATAGAATCCATTAAAGCCCGTTAGTTTCATTGAGTTCCACACACAAACGTCGATGAGAATCCGTAAAATAAACCAATCAAAACGATAACATAAAATTCGTTCATTTATTTGTATCTCAACCATATAGTTATGTAATTCATCTGTATTGCTACTAACCTATCTGTGTAATGCGTCTGAATTCAACAAATATTATTATTTTCTTTCTATTTCGTTCTATTTCGATTTTGTCTTTAGTGTTGGTAAAGAACTTCCTAGAGCTGGTGTGCGGTTTATGTACATATGCTATTTCTTTCTTATTTACGATTTTTGTTAATATTTTGTTATCTGTTAAGTTTCGTACATATGCTACTCCAATGTATTTGTTTTGATTTATTTAGGTTTGTTATTGTTCTTGATTTAGTCGTTGTTTGTTGTCTATGTGAGTATGGTCCTAATTTGTATGTAATTTTGCGGTTTAAATTCGTCATCTATAATGTTGTATACTCTGTGTATAATGCCTGCCTATTGCTGTGCTGGATTTTTTGTTCCATCGGATGATTTGAATTAAAATTCATTATCCTACCCGATGATGTATTCTTTACATACCAATTGAATTTTATGCCTTTGTCGGTTCTGTGTAGTTCTGCGTCAAGATATGGTGATTTTGTTGTCTTTTTGTACTTCTACAGTAAATTGTATTATTTCGTGTTGTTTGTTTAATGTGTTTAGTATTGTGTCTAAATCTTGCCTTTTAGCTATGACTAGTTTGTCATCTACGTATTTCGAAATATGTATTGTTCCAATTTATTTTTGTTTAAGCTCGTCAAATGTATCATCTAATATTTTGTCCAGAATTATATCCCCAATGGTTGTTGAAAGCGGATTGGCCATTGGAATGCCGTAGATCTGATTGTATGTCTTGTTGTTAAATGTGAAATTGTTGTTGTCCGTTAGGCAAAACTCGAGGATATATCTAAATTTTTCGTTTGGGTATGTTTGTGTTAAGTTCTATGTCTTTCCATTTGTTCATTATTTTTTTTTATAGATAATTGTACGGGTATATTTGTGAATAATGATATCATGTCAAATGATACAATTTTTTCGTCATTCGTGATTGTCGTTGTCGCATTTAATTTCCCTTAACTCGCATTTAATTTCCCTTTTACTTGATATAATTTCCCTTTAGTTACTTAGTCTATTCACAATAGTGCTGTTTTTTCACTTCTAGTAGTTCATATGCAAATTTACTATTTGGTATTTATTTATGTTTTATATTTAAATGAAATATGTGTATAGCACTTTTATTATACATTCAATAGCTATTTGAACATCCATTAATGCAATATTTAATAATTTTAAAATTTTATAATAATTATTATTGTTAAAATGCAACCCTGTTTGCCTCACGTACACTGTAGACAAAAGTCGGCCATTTTGTATACTTTGCGTTGAAGGAGACAGAGTGATTTGGCATCACTTCATACAAATTTTAAAATTTTATAATAATTATTATTGTTAAAATGCAACCCTGTTTGCCTCACGTACACTGTATATAAAAGTCGGCCATTTTGTATACTTTACGTTGAAGGAGACAGAGTGATTTGGCATCACTTCATACAAATTTTAAAATTTTATAATAATTATTATTGTTAAAATGCAACCCTGTGTGCCTCACATACACTATACATAAATGTCGGCCATTTTGTATACTTTGCGTTGAGGACACAGAGTGATTTGGCATCACTTCATACGAATCCATGTATTTTAACTCAGCTGTCAGTTGTGTATGACGGATTGTCGTATATAAAGTATTCTATGGGCTTCGGCTATAAGTTAGTGTTCTTTTGCAACTCGCATGCAAAAGAATGCGGCTAAAGTAAATAGAATAGGACCGATCATCAACTACAAAGAGCGTAATAAATTCGGACATTTTGTTTTTACTCGATACCCTAAGTAAAATCTCAAATAAGGACAAGCAGCAACATAGAAACATAGAATTCGCCATTTTGTATGTACCTCAACCATATAGTTATGCATGTAATTCATGGTTGCTTCTTGTTTTCTATGCGCACCTGATACATTCAATTTCGTTTTGTACCAAAAATCGGCCATATTATATATATATCGGGCAAATTATATATATATTATATATTATTATATTATTCTATATTATAATATATATTATTATATATATATATATACAATATATTATCTGAAATATAAAAATTCATTATCAATATCCAATACGCATGTGCAATCTATTTTTATTATATCCATATACCAATCAAAATGACAAAACCTTTGCACGCATGTCAACCACACCGTTTCTTTCTATTTGCCTATATAAAAAGTATATGTACGTATGCTCAGTAAAATACTATATTTTTCATTGATAATTGGCATTTCTGAATATTTTGTCCATCCATTTTTGTGCCATCCATCAGCCACCAAAATCAACACCACAAATTGTTCGTCTTTCGTCCATTATATTCGCATTGATACACACACACGCATCTACGCTTGCGTATTTGTTGTTGCTTTTGCTCTCGTTTCTTCAGGAATAATATTTTTGCATAAATAAATAAATAAATATCAACTCTTCATACTCTTGTTTTCTTGTATAGTTTGCTCAATTTGACAAGTGTTCTATTTTCTTATGTCCTTTGGTATATCCTTAGATATAATCTTATAATCTTTTCTCATGCCTTTCTCCTTTGCTCCATGAGCTGTTTTGTTTCCTTGCTTATTTTCTCTTCTTTATGCTTAGGCTTTCTACAATGTTGTTTCTGTGCTCCTAGTATTGCCTCGATTATATTGTTGTTTAAAGTTTCTATATCGTCCCCTTGTTGCCGATCTAAAGCCCTATTTATTTGCAGTTTTTTGTTTATGGTATTTTCTGTCTGTTTTGCTATTTTTTAACTGAATAAATTTTGTTTTGTAATTATATTGTTGCTTTCTTCCTCTGTTAGTGTTTTCCTCAGTTCCTGCATTGTATATGATTTTGTTTTGTCAATTGTATTGATATGTAATTGCGTTTCCTTGATTTCAAGTTGTAATACTTTTTTCATAAATAGTTGTTCTATTTTGGTGGACATTTTTTGTGTATTAAGCATCTTGAAGTTGTGTCTCAGTGATGCTAGTATACCCTTTAAATACTCGGGAATATTTCCTTATTTATTGCATTGCAGCAGATATTTCAGCCTTTTATTTTGTTTGGCTAATTTCTTTTGGCATTCGAAATAATACTTGAATCTAAGGCACGTCTCATTGTTGTACTTGAGTGCTATGTGTTTTCATCATCATCATCCAGCCATTTGCGTCCACTGCTGAACATAGGCCTCCTCCATATGTTTCCATTTTTCTCTGTCCTGAGCTGTTTTTATTCAGTTATTTGTAACTCTCTTTATGTCGTCACTCCATCTTGTAGGTGGTCTTCCTATTTTACGTTTATCCTCTCTCAATCTCCACTCAAGGACTCTTTTAGTCCATCATCTTTTAGTCATACGATCAACATGCCCAGCTTCTCGCCGTTTTGTTCATGTCACTATTTCTATTATGTCTGTCACTTTCGTTTTTTCTCTCAGCGATTTATTTGTTATTCTGTCTCTTCTGGTTACCCCAAGCATTTACCTTTCCATTGCCCTCTGAGCCACTCTCAATTTATTTATTGTTCGTTTGGTCAAAGTCAATGTATCACAATCGTAGGTGATAACAGGTAGCACGCATTGATCGTATACTTTTCTTTTTAAGCACATAGGTAGCTCACTTTTAAATATGTATTTCAGTTTACCAAACGCTGTCCATCCAAGTCCCACTCTTCTATTTATTTCACAAGTCTGATTGTCCTTTTCAATTTTTATTTCATGTCCGAGATACTTGTAGTTAAAAACTTGCTCAATTTCTCCTCCTTCGTCCATTTCTGTGCACTATTGGTTGTCACATGTCCGCTTTCATCTTTAAGTTTAAAAATCTGATGTCTTCCTTCTGATAAATTTCTCCTCATTATTTTCATACTCTTGTTTTCTTGTATAGTTTGCTCAATTTGACAAGTGTTATATTTATGTCTTATGTCCTTTCGTATCTCCTTAGATATAATCTTATTTAACCTGAGCATCTCATGTATATCTTGATTTTCTCGTGCCTTTCTCCTTTGCTCCATGAGCTGTTTTGTTTCCTTGCTCTACAATGTTGTTTCTGTGCTTCTAGTATTGCCTCGTCCCCTTGTTGCCGATCTAAAGCCCTATTTATTGCACCTACAAATTTTTCTTGTACAACGGGCCATATCCATTTACTTTTGCTTTTGTAAGTTAGACTTATTAGCTTTCTCCTCTCTTGTTTTAGGTTTAATTTAACTGTGGCTCTAACTGCTCTGTGGTCGCTTCCTATTCCAAATTTATTCAGAACTGTATCATTTGTAATCGGCTGCTTGCGATCTGTTATGATAAAATCAATTTCGTTCTTTGTTCTTTCGTAAGGACTAAGCCATGTCCATCTTCTTTGAGCGTTCTTTTGAAAGAATGTGTTCAATAAGTATATATTATTATGTTGTAAAAAATGTAGTGACATTTGTCTTCTATCGTTTCGGCAGTCCATTCCAAATTTTCCAATAGCAGTCTCGGATTCATCATCATTTTGTTTTCCAACTTTGGCATTGAAATATCAAAGTATAAACGTCGTCTTTTATTCCTGCTTCAATGTGTTAATAAAAACGTTCAACAACTACGTCATCGTAATCTGATGTTGGAGCGTATATTTTTTTTAGGAAGCCTTTTATTGTTCGTCTGTTTTGTTGTATTTATTTGCGTTGATTCTTATTAAGCTTTGTTTTGTTTTTATTGACTCCACAACATTCTGGCGGTTGAGGTCATTATGTACGCAATCATATCTAAATATTATTATTATTATTATTATTATTATTGAAAAACTTATTAATAAATTAAATAAGTTAATACAAATTTTGAGCTTAGCTGCCAGGGCTATCAGCTCTATATCTAAATAGATTATATACTTATTTCTAAATGCTTATTTTACTTACTCGTTATCGCAAGTTTTTACTGAGAAAGTACGTAAACAAACCCAAAAACATTCTACAAAGTAAATAGAATAAGACCGATCACCACGTACAAAGAGCGTAATAAATTCGGACATTTTGTTTTTATTCTGCTGTCGCCAATCACAATTCTTGCAACATTCTAGCCAATAATAATATTGCAATGTTTTCTCTACAGAATATAATCTATTAAATCCCGTTAGTTAAACTGAATTTTACTCTAACATTGTTGATAATCCGCAAATAAACCAATCAAAACGAAGTTCTCTTTGTAACCCCTAACTCTAACTAAAATCTGAAGTAAGGAAAAAAAGAAATAAGAGAAACAACATAGAATTCGCTCATTTATGTGCACCTCAACCATATAGTTATGTGATTCATCTGGATTGCTACTAACCTATCTGTGTAATGTGTGAATTCAACAAATATTATTATTTCGATCTATTTCGATTTTGTTTTTAGTGTTGGTAAAAAACTTCCTAGAGCTGATGTGCGGTTTATGGACATATGCTATTTCTTTCTTTTTTACGATTTTTGCTAATATTTTGTTATATGTTAAGTTTGGTATATATGCTACTCCAATGTATTTGTTGTCACTGGTTTGTTTTGATTTACTTTGATTTGTTATTGTGCTTGATTTAGTCGTTGTTTATTGTATTAGTTTGTCTATGTTAGTATGGTCCTAATTTTTATGTAATTCTGTGCTTTAAATTCGTAGTCTATGATGTTATATACCCTGCCTGTATATAATGCCTGCCTATTGCTGTGCTGGATTTTTTGTTCCATCGGATGATTTGAATTAAAATTCATTATCCTACCCGATGATTTATTCTTTATATACCAATTGAATTTTATACCTTTGTATAAAATTCAATTCAATCAATTATTTTGTACAGTGACAGTTTAAAAATTGCTGCAGTCGTAATTCCTAATATAGCAAAAATTTGAACAAAATATAAATGCCATTTTAGAAAGGAAGGTTTGTTTTTTATTTTCCAAAATTTACTTTTTCAAAATTTTAGTGTTTGACACTATAAAAAAATAAAATAAGAAAAAAATAGGAAAATTCATGTCACAGCTTATTTCGTACAGTCTCTTTAAGTTCAAACTAAAAACAAAGTAAGTTGATTTTAATATTTAGTTGACATCCCTTAGCGTTAATGACAGCCTGGAGTCTATTTGGCATTGAATCCACCAATTTTTGAGTGATGTCTGGTGTGATTTTTTTCCATTCTTCCATCAGTACCTTCTTTAGGTCTTGCTTATTAGAAATCTTGTGTGTTCTTATTTTATTGTCCAAAATAGACCAAAGATTTTCAATCACATTCATGTCAGGTGACTGTGGTGGTGGAGACATCAAGTGTGGGCAGTTCCAAATAAGCCAAGATTGCACAATCCCAGATTTATGTTTTGGGTCATTATCTTGGTAGTACCGAAATTCTTCCCGCAAACCCAGTTTGTCTGCACTTTGAAGTAAATTGTTTTTCAGAATCTCGAGGTACTTCATTTTGTCCATTGTTTCCTCAATAAAAACCAATTCACCTACTCCGGCTGCTGACATACAGGCCCAAACCATCACGCTACCGCCACCATGCTTCACTGTGGGCTTAAGGTTCTCCTTGTTTAGCTCGGTATTCGCTTTACGCCAAACATAGACATTCCGTCCGAGCCAAAAATATTAAACTTAGACTCATCCGCGAAAATAACGGTATTCCAGAACGCAGGAGTATTAATAATATGCTCTTTGGCGAAGTCAAGTCGGCGTTGTATATTCATTTTCGAAATAAATGGTTTCTTTCGGGCTACTCGACCGTTCAAGTCATGATTGCGCAGCACACGTCGGACAGTTTCAGCACTGGATGATTTTCCTATTTCACGCTGAACCTCTGCAGCCAACTTCGGAGCGGATAACTTTGGATTTTTCTTAATTTTTCGTACAATATAACGCTCGTCTGAAGCGTTGAAAATCTTATTAGGTGCTTCTCTGCCCTTGTTCTCCAACCGATTTTCGCGAACGAAGCGTTGAATGATGTATTGGACAGTTGAGGCACTTAAATTTGTCATTTCAGCAATTTTTCGCACACTCTGACCTTTCCTAAAATGGTTAATTACCAGTTTACGCTGTTCCATCGTTGTACGACGACCCATAACGCTAAATGTTTAATTTACAGCACTTTAACTATTTAAAATAATAATAATAAAAATTGTTATAATAGTTAAAAAGGTCCAAAAACTCATACAATTCAAAAAAACTTTGTAACTGCGCGGCAGAATGAAACTTACTTACATTGAAGTTTGTGTACGAAATAAGATGTGAGCTGAAAATCAGCTGATCAATAGTTTTTCTCTCTTGCATGACAAAAAGAACAATTTTTGGGGTTCCCCGTTTTCTTATTAGGTTTACTAAACACATACATAGACATCTACATTCAAAACTTATTGATAAGTTTTTTAGTTTCGATGTTACAGCCATGTACATAAAAATATATACACTGTACGAAATAAGCTGTGAGCCACTGTATGTATTGTACCAATTAATTTTTGTTTAAACTCGTCAAATGTATCATCTAACATTTTGTCCAGAATTATATCCCCAATGGTTGTTGAAAGCGGATTGCCGATTGGCATGCCGAAGATTTGATTGTATGTCTTGTTATTAAATGTGAAATTGTTGGAGGCCGTTAGGCAAAAGTCAAGGATATTTCAAAATTGTCGTTTGGGTATGTTTGTGTTAAGTTCTATGTCTTTTTATTTCTTCATTAATGTTTTTATAGATAATTGTATGGGTATATTTGTGAATAATGATATCACGTCAAATGATACAATTTTTTCGTCATTCGTGATTGTCGTTGTCATTAGTTTTTGTTTGAGTTCCATTGCGTTTTTTATGTTATATTTTTCAGAAGTTATGTCTTCTTCCATATACTAAAAGCCTACGTGTCTTGCCAGCTTGTAGCATGGTACTTCTGGTGATAATGATATGGGCCTTAGTGGGGTGCCTCGTTGTGTATTTTTGGTACTCCATATAATCTAGGCGCATTTGCGGCTGAGCAGTGGAGTGAGTATTTAAGTTTCGAGTCAATATAGTTGAAGTGGTGTAGATCGTTGACTAGCTGACTGCTTTTCCCGATTAGTTGTTGCGTTGGATACTTCCTCATTGTCTTGTAGGTATTTTTGTCATCAAGTAGCTCCTGGATTTTATCCAGAGATCTTTTAGAAGCTTTTCCATGGCAAATTGTTACTGTCGGAAGAATTGCCAATTGCTTGCCGACAGGTGGGTACCGTTCGAAAGAAAAATCTTTTCGATATTAAATTTGTTATGCTTCAGCCGGGAATTGAACCCATGACTAACAGATCAAAAGGCTAACACACTAACCACTGAGCTACGGCACCCAATATTTAACACAGTATTGACAAAATCTACATATCCGCGTTATTGGAAGAAAGCTAAAATTATTTCCCTACCGAAGATCAATAATTAGTTCAGAGCATTAGCCATGCTTCGAGTTGCATTACCGCTTTAATAAGGATATTCAGCTTCAGGTAAAATTGTATTTTTGATTTTGCTGTATCCCTGCAGAGCATTTTACACTGTAAGCCATTGTAAATTGCACAATATTCTTCTTGAGAATCTTTCCACTACTGCTTACCTGGCCGGTAACAAGCTGTCTACTGTATTTGCATATAATAAATTCTCGGACTTTCTGCCTGTTAATAGAGGTGTTCCGCAAGGCTCAATTTTGGGTCCTTTATTGTTCTCGTATATTAATGAGTTACGATATGTAACAAATAACTGCAATATATTGGGTTGGCAACAAAATAAGTGCCGATTTCACACATGGATATTTCTAACCATATACATATTTTTGATACCTTTTGTAAATGTTATGATTTTTTCTTTCTGGAATTGGTAGCTGCAACATTTCCCTTGCTTAAGAAGCAAAGTGTACATATTTTCGTTTGAGGGTGTAGTTTGGGGTCAATTTGTGTATAAAAACATCGGCAATTTTTAGTTGCCAATCCATAAATATGTATGTTACTAAATGAAGATTTTAGTTAGAATTAATCAGTGAGCTGTACGTAATTGCTTGTCATTAAACTCTTCCAAGTCTAAATGTTTAAATTTAGGAAAAATATTAGTCGAGAGTGAGAGTGAGTTCTTAATACTTTTTTGGTTCTATTTCTTATATACAACTGACTATGATATTTAAAAGAAAAAGGTCAAAATCTTCTTCAATAATAAACCAAAAATGTGAGTTTGTATATCATACATATGAAAAATAATCGAGAAAACATAACAAAAATACATAAACGCACTGGGAGTTTCATTTATATACCAGAAAAACCCAAGCGATCATAGAGCTTTAATCTCTTTATCTTTAAAGTCGAAGTATAAATACTAAGAGAGAGAGAGAGAGAGAGAGGTAGAGAAATATATAAACAACCAATGCCTTTCAAACTTACAACTACAGCGTGCATGATGTTTGGCATAAACAATGTGTAAATACAAAAGAATGTATATTTTAAAATGAGGTACAGATTTATAAATGTAAGTTTTTATAATTGAAATAAAGTACAGAGTGATTTTTTGGCAACACTGTTTTTGGCAGCTCAGCTGTTTTCGTGTAACATGTTACTGTCGGACATTTTTAGTTTGGCCTATAATTTAACCATGAATCGACTTACAAACGAACAACGCTTGCAGATTATTGAATTTTATGATCAAAATTGATGCTCGGTTAAGAAAGTGCATCATGCACTTTCTTTCAGCAACGAAGCTCATTTCTGGTTGAATAGATACGTGAACAATCAAAATTTCCGTATTTGATGTGAAGAGCTGCCAGAAGCATTGCAAGAACTGCCAATGCATCCCGAAAAATGCACTCTTTGTTGTGGATTATGGGCCGGTGGCATAATTGGACCGTACTTTTTCAAAGACGAGGAAGGCAAAAACGTTACTGTGAATGGCGAGTGCTACCGTGCGATGATTACAAACTTTATTTTGCGTAAAATGGAAGAACTGGACTTGGGTGACATGTGGTTTCAACAAGACGGTGCCACATGCCCCACAACACGCAAAACAATGGCCCAATTGAGATGCGAGTTTGGTTTCAGTCGGTCGGTCGGTTTCGGTTCAGTTTATTTCAGTTTGGAGCCGGTCAATTGGCCGCCTAGATCGTGTGATTTAACGCCTTTAGACTATTTTTTGTGGGGCTATGTTAAGCACATGGCTATAGCGACAAGCCCGCAACGGTTGACGCACTGGAAGCCAATACTAAAAAATTTATTCGTGAGATACCGGCCTATATGTTGGAGAGAGTATACCAAAATTAGACCCAACGTATGAACCATTTGAGGCGCAGCCGCGGTCAACATTTGCATGAAATCATCTTTAAACAATGAATTATATAGATCGTTCTGTATCAAATAAAGATTTCAACTCAAATAAATATTTCATACATTTCTCTCGAAGGCTCTAAAAAATAACCCTGTATAATTAGACAATATACATTACATATGTACATGACGAATGTAATTAATTGTTTTTGTTTAAATAACTATCATACAAGAAATTATTGCAACATCCATATATGTACATATGTATAGGTAAATATTTTTCTTTCTAGTTCTCTAATCACTTGCTGTATTTATGATTTTATTTTCACTTCCAAACAAATAAGCATAAATCACCGGATGTGATGCGTCTCCTTGAAATTTCTGTATGTTTTATTGGATCAGCCATCCACACTTTGTCTCCGAAATGTATTTCGTGTACATGACGTTACGCGATGTGTATGTCGCGAAAAAAATAATGTACAAAATTTCTCAATACATATGTTTCTTTTTAGTCATTTTGTATTCCCCCTTCTATAATAATTCCCCTTTTAAACCAAACATAATAGAGAAATTGATGCTTTTCGACAGTGACATGTGTATGTTTTCATGCGAACATGCTGTTTGGAAAGTTCCCATCACATGTGCATTTTAAAATGGCGGAAATCTGAGTATATTAATAAAAGAAAAAAGAATTGTTCGTTTATGAATATTTCGTTCAAGGCACACTTTTTTATTATACTGTATATATACATATCTACGTATAAAAAAACACAGTATATAATATACATACATATAATAAAAGCTAAAAATTATAGTATACTCGAATATAAACAATTGTAGAAAAAACATGTACATAAAGATTTAACACAATTAGATGCAGACATACTTTAACAAAACATATAAAAATCTATTCTTAAAACTATATGGAAAGTTTGTAGATGTAGTATATTACATCGCAGATTTCGATATGAAGCGAAAATTGCAACAGAATACGGAAGACTGAAAATGCTCTCTTTCATTTATTATTTTGTACGTCACCTTCCATTCTCCACACGCCAAATAAGTAACTTAATTTCTCGGATGAAATTAGCGATACTGCTGCTGTCCGTCGCAAACTTTTGAAGTCTAACTCCGTACTAGCTGTTCCAAGTAAAGAAGCTCCCATTGTGAAACCGTTTCCATGAACACCATTTGAATCTAGAGCTTTCAACAAGCTGATTTCACTTGTGGAAAGTACCCGGCATAGAAAATCTATATATCTGTAAAAAAAAATAGAGAAATAGTGTTAGTAAAATACTGGTAAATCAGTTCGCACTTTTGTTACGATCAAGGTTTTAGAAGCTTTTAGAAGCCATGGCAAATTGTTACAAATGGCAAATAATTTCATTTTATATCAATGGAAAAACTGAAAATTAGTGCTTTTCAAAAATGGTCAAAATATCCACTTTTTTCGAATTTCATCGCCTATATCTCAGTCAAACTTCATCCGATTAATACACTATCATCGTTGGAAGAAGACCACGCTTTTCGAATGATATGCAAGCCATATTATACATTCTGTCAAGTAAGTAAGTACCCGGAAATTCTCATTTTTAATTTTCCCTCATTTTCACCAAATGTTTTTTTCAACATTTCCAACAAGAATTGGCACAAGAAATTTCGTTTGAAACACAAAATTTCACACAAACTCTTTGTTCGATATTTTTATCCATAGTAAAAATCGCAACGCACACAAAAGGTTGACTTGTTCCTAATGACGCCTTAACCAAACTAAATGACACATAGCAATAAAAATTCACAGAATAGTGGCTGACAGTTGTGCCAACCTGGGAAAATTTTTTTTTAAAATATTCTCAGAGGGAAAATTAAAAATGAGAATTTCCGATTTCCGGGTACTTATTTGACAGAATGTATGTATAAACTGTTCTCGAGGTTTTTTTAGTAACTGAGAAAAAGTGCAAAAACAATTTTGCCAATATCTAGAAAACTTTTCTTAGGAAATATAAATGGGTTCCATTTTCTGTTTCAGCGACCAAAACTTAGCCCAGACTATATATTTTTTTATGTAATATTTTCGTGTCTTCTGGTGTAATTCACTAAGTACGAAAAAATGAGTGTGAAATATTTGTCGGTGTACTATGGATTAAAAGTATAAAACAAAGTGGCGGCAGCTCATATTTTTGTATTTACACTTTTAAGAAGTCACACCATAAGGAATCATCCTGTTTGAAAACTATTTCAGTATTAAACGTCGGAAGAAGTCCGTCCCATATGGTGCAATTATATAGTACAATGAGTTTTACGCAACATCATCCTAGAAAGTCTACTGAGTTTTACAGGAATACCGAAATCACACGTTGTTGCTTAGAGATAATCCCTTATTTAACTTGAGAAGATAAATCGCTACGAAAACAAATTTCAGAAAAATCTAAAGCTTAAAATGTAAATTGTGTCCCAAATGCAATGCACGAAGATTGGCGAATCGCCGTGTAAGTAAACCCCTCAACAATGAGCAATCAGCAATGTCAAATTACATAGCGCCGCTTTCCAATATGACTGCACGATTTATTATAGCAAATTGCCGTGTATTACGATTGGACTCATGAATATGATTTGCTAATATTGCAATGCGCCAAAGTTTCATTCATAGACTCCTGGTTTGTATTGTGCAGGTAGCAAAAACAAATTACTACCGTTGACTTAACCACCTGAACCTTGCAATGCGCCAAAGTTTCATTCATAGACTCCTGGTTTGTATTGTGCAGGTAGCAAAAACAAATTACTACCGTTGACTTAACCACCTGAACCATTGCGCTATTTGCTTTACGGCAACTCGGCAGAATCAAGAAATTTCTTGACGAATATCTACAAATACAACTGTTGTTTTTAAATGACGTCATTCGGTGCGAATATTGTTGCAGAACGTAGATTTAATTCGACTTTTAAAATACTGTCGTCTCTAATAAGTTTATTCTGGTAAACTGTGAGCCAACAATACACACCCATTTTGAATTTGCGGTTGTCGTCCACAATAGCGGGATTATTTCATATTCGCCGCTGCTCTCTAAAGCATTCAAAACGTACTGTTGTGTTGAATTCTGCAACTCCATCAAATCAATTAAATATGTTTACAAAACGGTAGTGACATAACAGTTTGAATAGTTGTTTGAATCGCTTCGGACTGTGAATGGAAATTTGTTTCGTCTGATTTATGATTTCATTTCTCTAATATAAATGCAAATAAACAAAAAGTTTAACAAAAATGTATATCACAGTCATTATTTGTGTCAATGGCCAATATTTCGCAAAATTATTTGGACACCTTTCACTGCGCTCATGCTAAAAATTCGAGAATTGAAATGAAAAATAACGATGCACAAATATGCTTAACCGATTATTTAAAGTAATAAAACTCAATAGCCAGCTTAACAAGCGCTAGATTTCTTTTCAACAATTATTGCAATCTTTCTTTGTTAGCTTAGTCTTAAATCAGTACATTCGAAGTTTATACATTTTTTGTTGAATACATTAGTATATTTTAAAAAATATGTCGTCAGCTTGGTTGAGGAATTAATTTCTGGAGAAGTTAGAAAAATGGAGGAAAGTAAGAAATATATATCAGAAGTGAGAAAAATGGGGGAAAGTAAGAATTATATATCAGAAGAACTAAAGAGGCAACAGCAAGCTCAAATAATGTTTAAGAAGATCAACATGAAAAATATATTTTAAATATTTTCCGAACATCCTTCTACTACCGGTAACGAAGCTTCAGATGGAGTAAACCAAATACGAGTAACATTTGACTAGACTATCTTTACAATGAAGACGAAGAGCTAGAATTAGTTCCTTGCACATCCATTTTCGAGCTTCTGCACCTGACCTTACTGATATAGAATCGTATTTATCGTGAAAATCATCAACGATCAGCTAGAATTAACGAATGGCTCTAAATACAGCAAAATACAAATGTTCGCAATACTGGAAAAATAATGTTCTACTAATTATACTACCGGTAACGAAGCTTCAGATGAAGTAAAGCAAATACGAGTAACATTGAACTAGACTATCTTTACAATGAAGAAGAGAGCTATAATTAGTTCCTTGCACATCCATTTTCGGGCTTCTGGCCTGACCTTACTGGTTTAGAATCGTATTTATCGTGAAAATCATCAACGATCAACTGGAATTAACGAATAGGCTCAAAATACAGCAAAATACAAATGTTCGCAATATTGGAAAAATAATGTGGAGCTCAATCTGTCCTCAAAATACTTTGTCCTAATAAACGTATAAATGTAAATTCACAATATTAATTTAATATATTTATTTGTTTTTGTTTTATTCCGGGTAATTCCGAATTCCTTTTTAGTTTCGGCTTGAATAATAGTTCAAATTATGACCCCACGCTGATGGCCGTAAATGAAATCTTAATAAAAATATTTAGGCTGTATTGATATTTTTTATAAAAAATTCTTGTCTAATGGATATTTGAAATATGTTGAAAAAGTTAAATTTAAATCAAATCCTGCATGATACAATATTCTACATTTCATTGCAAGGACTTGAAATTTAGAAAACTGCAACAACAGACAACGCTTTAGCAATACCTCTAAACCGTTGCTGGCGTTAGCCTATACCATAAAATTGTACATGCTTTAGTCCATTGCATATTACCTCTATCAAAGCTTCTACAATCATTTCCATCACCACATTTAAATTTAATAACCGCAACACCACTACTCATATTACAAGATACCTTATTTACCTAGTTGCTAGTTTTAGTGTTTGAATCTTGCTAAGCTTGTCGCTTGGCAACGTTGGAATGATTTGTTGCAGAGCCTTAAATGCATCATTTAAACTCTGAGTTCTTTGTCGCTCGCGTACATTTGCCATAACGCGTTGATTATGAAAATCCTCAGAAGTTTCCGATTTATTAACTTTGCGTTTCGTTCGGCGCCGAGGTTTTCGGAATGTTTTTGTGGAATCGTTTGTATTACCGCCGGCAACTACATTATCTCCATTGTCATATGTAAATCCAAATGAAGATGTAGCGGAATTATGTAGGTATTCCATTTCATCACGTTCAGAATTTGAATAAACACTGCCATTAACCGAATTTGCCTGATCAAACTTATGAATTTGGTCAGTTTGTTGCGACGTTAATTGTATATCATCCGATGATAAATGTTCTGATTGATTTATAACTAATGGTATTTTATTCGTGGAATGGCAACTGGTGGTGCTGCATTTTGATTCTTGTTTTTTACAGTTGTATTTAAAGTTATCTTCGTTATATTCACACATATCGTCGTCACCGAAGTTAAACCCAGGAGACATTGCAGTACTATGCCTTGCGTTCCTTACTTTGGCATTACAATCAGTCATACTTGAGGTGATTTCATTAACAGTAGTAGGAAGGTAATGCGCAAATAGTTTTTGATCCGGCAGTTGGGAAAAATCATGTTCTAATTCTTGAATATGACCAATCATCCCGTGCGACCTTTTACTATTTGGCATAATATCATCCGTATCGCGGTCAAAATCAGGTATTCGTTTGCCATTTTCATTAATGTAGTCTTGATGAACCTCCTGTTTGCTGAAGTTAATATTAGGCCCTTTTGTAGGTGCTTTCGTATGAATACACACATTTTCTCTGGTAAGAAGGGAATTGCTACTATTGCTGCTGGTGCTTAAAAATTCACTGCTCGGCACATTATACTCTATGTCATCTTGTCTAGTTATGCCGTAGGTAATATAATCGGACGTAACGGTTACTTGGTGATGTGAGGGATTCATTTGATGAACGTTTTGTACGAGTGGAGTTTGAAGACAATTTCTACGGCAATCAAATTGAATGGCGCTTGTTTTCGTTTCTTGTTCCCCTTGCACAGACGTAATGTGGTTAGGTTGTGGTTGGTAACTTATATCGAGTAAAACTTTTGGAGAAATAGATCGAACCGACATAATTAAGAACTATTATTGATACACCATTCAAGTAATTTTCAATAAAATAAGCAATATTATTTACGTATTTCGCACCGTGTTATAAAATTTTCGTAAAATACAATATTGGTCCCATTAAATGTTTATGCCACTTTAATACAAATGCACAAAATAAAAGGAACTTTACAAACGCACTCGCGAAAAGCGAAAATGAAACTGAAATTTAGACGCCCACGTCCGCTGTCGCCGTCACTGTACTTCTTCTACAGCCTGCATGCTGCTCAAACCCGCATTGCGCTGATTGGTTTGAAAATAGAACAAAGAGAGTCGAAATCAGCGTTGCCAGAAAATTTCAAAAAGTAATTGTAAAAAAACCGAAAAAAATTACTCTTTCCGCAAAAAATCGTCACATAAAATTATATCACTGATATATGTATTATTTCTTTTTACATTATTACAAATTATAAATTGTAATTAAACAATTATTGAACTTAATATATATTTCCAATATTTATGTAGATGCTTTAAAATTCTACAGATATATGGAAGTAAATATGGTATAATGAACTTATATTACCCTTTAAGAGCTAAGTGTAATAAATACTTAAATGAACTTTTAGACCATCTAGGGACGAGTATAAAGAAGCTTTTGCTTTAATTGCTTTTCATTTTGAAGATCAAGGGTATGGTGGTCTTGAAAAAATATGTTCTAAAGAAAAAATCGCTTCTTCCTTCGCATAGTAAAAGACACGAGACTGCCACTCAAAAATTATTTTAGACCATCTAGGGACGAGTATAAATAAGCGTTTGCTTTAATTGCTTACCATTTTGAAGATCAAGGGTATGGTGGTCTTTAAAAAATATGTTCTAAAGAAAAAATCGCTTCTTCTTTCGCATAGTAAAAGACACGAGACTGCCACTCGAAAACGTGCCTTAGCTCGTACGACACTCACTTTCACGCTCACGCTCATATACGTGTCTGTGCCGACACTTAAGATCAAATACGAAGTTCAGTACTATGGCTTGGTTTTTTTAAACGTTTCAATGCTTGTTTTCTACTATGTATGCTATATATTTCAGTTTGGCAACCTTTATTTGCATTAACAGCCTAAATGAAAATTAACTCGGGAATTATCCCCATTCACATTGAATCTGGCATAATTGCATCAAATCAATGTAAATTTATACTAAATTTAGCTATTTCAATATGGTAATACTATAATACTGGTACTGATAATAAATGAAATAAAATAAAAATGGAGAGTAAACAACCGACGAAGGTGATTTATTTTAGCAATTCTAAGATAAAAGAGCAAATAATAAATTAAAAATTCTGTTTTTCAAATAAAATGTGATTTTTTACAATCAGCGCACCTGTCTATCGTAATTTTTGCTGTCTATCCATTTAAACAAAATTAAATCCACAGAAAAATCAGTTTAATAAATGTAGAAGTTTTCCGTCTGTCAGGGTCAATTTTCAATTTATATTTGTGAGGTTTTAATGCTAATTAACTCGTTCGTTTGTCCAAACTTTTAGGGTTATACCTTTAACAATTAAAATAACATAAAACTATATGTAAAATTGTGCCAATTTTTAGTAAACGTTAAACTATAAATAATAGACGTGGCATAATGATTTTCTCTGGCAATATTAATTTATTTGTTAAATGCGAGGAGGCGTGGCATACCTCATTTTTGCAAAATAATTTTCTCTTGTGATGTAATTGTAATCACATTTGTTCAAGCTATCGTGCGGACAAGCCGATTGACAGACCACGGACGGCCGCACGGATGGACCTTGATAACATAATATCAACTTCTGTATATCTCCGAAGATTGCTTCAAGTGGTTACAAAAAACTGACTAAAATTAATATACTATGCTCGTGCAGCGTATGAATACGCAGATTGATAACATCCTTCTTTTTGAAATTATTTAAAAAGTAACTTTCATTAACTGAAATCCTATTTAAAAACAAGTAACGCCGTCATGAGTATCAACGAAATAAGGCAACGCTGAGCAGCGCTACATACCATTATTTCTATATGAGCAATATTTTTGGCATTTTTTTTACTTTCTTCATCAAACTTCATCAAACCTTTACATTGGGAAGAATATAGTTGAAATCATAATTGTAGTATAAATAATTAGCGTAGTTAAGCGACTAAACCACTTACACACTCATATGAAGATATAGTAAGAAAGGCTAAGGCTATACAAATAAATTCCAGTGGATAATTTTCTCTCTTTCTCTGTCTCCCTCTCACACTCTCCTTAGATACCCGAGTTTATTTAGAAATGATCATTTCGACACGATGTATTTATGACGTTTGTTTTGTTTTTTTAGAGGTTCATTTATTTTACAAATCCTGTGTGGAAATTCCAATGCATTATGGTAAATCCAAATAATTGACATATGCACATCATTTCAGACATCTGCTTTACTCGCTAAGGCTGATGTTAGAGTGAATGCGATAAGCAGAGCGATGCTTGAAGCGATTCTGTTTCATGCTATAAATAAAACTGGCAGACTGAAAGTGATTTTAGTATTGCTATTTTAGTATTGCGATGAACATCAGAAACGTCAAAAAAATATAAATACATAATTTATTGCTTCATAATGAAGATGTTGATAAAGATTTTTTTATGAGAAATCATACCTACAATACTTTTTTTTGGAAAGAAAATGGAAATTCATCATATAAATAGAGTCGAATGATATTTTCATTTCATCAGCAACACTTGGCCACTTTTGACCACTATTTTTTTTTCTTTTTTTTGTGGTAACATTTAATTTTTCGCACTGCTTATCGCATTCACTCGGACATCAGACTAAATCGCTTGCTACCTAAACGCCATTGGTCAGCAGCCAGTAGCACAAAATGTACTTCGAACTTTCCACAATTATGATCAGCCTTTTATAAGTGCTGGAAATAGTTTCACAATGCCTTGTTCTTTAATTGCTGCACCTGGAACAAAGTTAGATTTCAAGAGTTTTCGATGATTTATGATTTTATTTTGAGACCCATTTGGTCCCTAAAATGTAATAAATTATATAGAACGTTTTCAGTCTTCAATATTGGGTTATAATTTTTACTTCATATCCAAATCCTTGATGTAATATACTACATAACACAACGGGTGAAAAGTTCGTAGGATAACTAACAAAACACCAAATTTTTCGCAAAATTTAATTTTAATCATCAACAGAGTCTCTTGGAAGAGCGATACAATCATTCTCTAATATTTCAATACCTTTTTTGTAGAACCATTCACCTTTGGCCTCAAAATAGGTCTCTTTAATTTTAATCATCAACAGAGTCTCTTGGAAGAGCGATACAATCATTCTCTAATATTTCAATACCTTTTTTGTAGAACCATTCACCTTTGGCCTCAAAATAGGTCTCTTTTTCGGCGATCACATCTTCAGTTAAGCCAAATCTCTTTCCGAAAAACATTTTGTTCAGGTCTGCGAAAAGGCAGAAGTCGCTGGGAGGCTGATCTGACGAAATATTGCGTGCGGAAGCAATTCGGAGTGTAATTCGTGCAATTTGGCTATGGCAGCTAACGTCTTGGTGTCTTGGTGAAAGAGCATTTTTTTCTTCTTCATATAGGCCCGTTTTTTAGCGATATCTCCTTGAAACCACTATCTACTACCGCTACTGATAGTCTGGCCTGGTCTGCACACCCCAAAATAAGGATGCCATAACCTTGCCAGCTGACTGTCACATTTTTGGTTGCATTGGGCGAGATTCGCTGACTGCTGTGCACTCAGCTGATTGCCAATTTGAATGGTGGATCCAAGTTTCATCCATTGTTACATACCGACGTAAAAAGTATTTTATATCTCTTCTATAGCTCCAAGCAGCTCTAAGAATCATCGATAAGTTGTTATTTTTGATGCACTGTGAGCAGACGCGACACCGATTTCCGAAAATCTTCCTCATTAACAAATGTTTATGTTCCTTTGATATCTTGAAGGTATCAGCTATCTCTTGCGAGTTCACTTTACATTTTGCCAAAACGATTTCCTAACAATATGAAAGTTGTTTTTCAGGCGGGAACTCAAAACACGACCTACATACCAGAAGACCAGTGCACTAACCACTGAGTTACATCACCCGTTAGGTAATCGTAATATGAATTCACAGTATATAGTACATACATATATTTATAATCGTCTTCAATTTATTTATTTTGATTGGCTTGCAGATGATAAATAATTATTCTTGTTTTGTCAAGTGAACGTATTGATGGGGTCTTCGAAATTTAACTTCCTGGTCAATTTTGATCCTATTTCATTCACCGCTATTCGACTCTCAGTGAATTTGGCAGAATCAGCAGTTCCCGTGACGTAATAGTAGTCCATTGTTTACAAGAATGATTTACATAACAAATTTAAGTGTTCGTATGGGATCATTTTTGTGTGCTTTGAATACAAAATTTAATAGAACGTTGATAAAAAAGTTCATGCCAAAACTAGAAGAGTGAACACTATTCAATAAAATTTTCTGATTAATAGATTAAAAAAAAAATAGTATGGTATATATTTCAATGACTTTTTAGGTTTTATATGATTTGGAAAACATAACCTCTTTCGAAAACCCCGGTAGTGGGGAAAAAACCACCGACCTCCTGCTTCTCGACTGGTCAGTATATACTATAAATTGAATAGTTGAATTTGTACACTTATATAGGCATATACACCTATATTGTATAATCAAAATGTGTTCTTTCAACAAAATGAGTTCATAAAAGAGCATTTCTTTTTTATATTAAATTATGATTACATTTCCGCCATATTCAAAATACGATTAGCTATTTTCAAACAATAAATTCGCATAAAAAATACACATCTCGCTTTCGACAAGCAGTATTTTTCCCGCCTAAATTGATTTGAAAGGGGCTTTATTACAGATGGGGGAAACAGAAAAAGAAACAAACAAGACATTGAGATCGTTTTTATGTTATTTTCTTCGCGACATACCCATAGCGTAACGTCATTTACTCGAAATACATTTCAAATACAAAGTGTGGTAGCTCTGACCCAATACAAAGTACAGATACTGCAAGACGAAGCATCACATCCGGTGATTTATGCTTATTTGTATGGAAGCCAAAAATAAAATATACAGTACTAAAATTGATTGGAAAACTAAAAAAAAAATATGTATACATAACATATATAGATGCAGTATTAATTTCTTGAACAATCCTTACTAATCCAAAACAATTACATAGGTTCATATCGTCGTCTAATCATGAACGATTAAGTATACATATTTTTTGATTTTATGATTTTAATTATAAAATATTAATATTTTAACTGCATTTTTTTGTTGCTGTTCTTTTGCAACTGGCTTATAATTTGCCTTTTACTTGCTTATAATTTCCCTATAGTTACTTAGCAAGACTGGTTGTTTGTGAAATTTGTAAACGAAAAGAAAACAAAAACGAAGGAATTCTGCGGTATCTGTGGTAAATATATTCGTTTATTAAAAATAAATTTTTATTTGTGCTTGATTTATTTTCTTAGTTTTGTTATTTGATGTGTTGTTGAAATTTCCCAAGCACATTACAGTAGCCTATTCACAATAGTGCTGTTTTTTTACTTTGCAACTCAGGTCGCTCAAAATATAAGCGAGTTCAATTGAACTTGGTTAAAATAGGCGATGTCGTTTATTTTTGTTGTTGCTTTGCATGCAATTCGGCAAATAATGAGTGTTCCTTTGCAACTCACGTGCAAAAGAACGCAGCTACTATAACTCAGGTCGTTCAAAATATAAGCGAGTTCAGTTGAACTCGGTTAAAATAGGCGATGTCGGTTATTTTCGTTGTTGCTTTGCATGCAAATAAGCGAGTGTTCTTTTGTAATTTGCGTGCAAAAGAACGCAGCTAATATATATAAAATTGTGACTATCTACTAAACACATTCCTCTTACAGTTACAAATCTTATTTAATGTCCCATTTAGGACTATAAGATAAGATTTTAGGAAGATAATAATGTAGTCGCAAAAATCACATAAGAAATCGGAGAGCCACCTAGACTAGTTGCTATACCTCCATATAAACTCATGGAATTTTTAAATAATCTTAACCACCATAAGTTACTCAATCCTCTTTTACCACAACGATATTAACATATGTATGTTAATATTGTTGATATTGTTTTTAGAATTTTTAAATAGTCTTAAAAACCATAAGTTATTCAATCCTCTTCCACCACAACGATATTAACACGTGTTAATATTGTTGTTGCAATAGTTCACTGAAACGGTCCGCTTAATGACATCGCTATATGACCTTTAAAAATAATTGTGAGCAATATTTCGTTATAAAATATATATTGTATTTTAGTTGTTAAAGGTTTACTAAAACTTAGCGTACGATGTCCACTATTCAAGTTTTTGAATACAGTTCTACATTTAGCAGATGTAGTGGAAAAATATGAGCCAGGTTTTTTTTTTATACATTTGCTGAATTGCAACAAGGAAATAGAGCACGGTGTTAAAATGGTTTATCGATCTTTGAAACACATACAAGATCAGAAAAATTTACAGTTAAAGGAAATGAAACGAAAGAAAAGGAAATGAAATTAAAGGCATTAGAAACTATAACTGAGGGGACTCGTTAATTGCTAGAAATAGAGAAAATAAAAGAGGAAATTACAGTGGTCCAATTTTTGTATGGGTAAAAGTTTTCCATCGTAGAAAATGGGGCATCCCCTCAGTTTTTTCCTTCTGTGATTTATAATATCAATACCAATTTTCAATTTTCTACTGTAACAAATACAGGGAGCTCAATGACCCATCTGCGCGCAACCGAATCCCTTTGAAATTTACAAAAATATTGGTGGTTTTTTTATAATGGCAACAGTAGTCATGACAATTGAAACTTGTAATTCTTTTTTAACTAATTTAAATTTGAAATGTTCTTTGGATGCTTAACCAATTGTTTGATTAACATATGTACAAAATACTTCTAAAGTATAATATTCCATAAGCATCCTCTAAATATATACTTTGAAACGTAGGGTTTGGTGTTAGCGCCTTTTCCAGTAAGAAAAATTTTGGAAGGTGCCCTAAACCCAATCTTCGATAAATTTGTTTTGAAACACCTCACTATTATTATTTTTTTTTTAAGTATGTAACAGTTATGTTATGTATGTGAGATCTTGTTGTTGCAGAAAAAAACAGTTACACTGAGAATTTAATTAAATTATAGAAAGTGTTTATTTGAGAAAATATTGTTAAACTAGAATATATAGTGAGAAAGAAATCAGCGTCCACGTCTGTAGTCATCAGCCACCGATTGACAACTGACTTGTAGAAGATTTTTTGGTATACCGCATACCACATATATATATAAGATCGTCCTTATTTTGATCTCATGAATATGCTCACAACATGCTTAATATCAAAATAAACAAAAAATATTTACTAATACGTAAAAATTGTTGTTCATGCTTGCGTCTTGTTAATTTTATACTTACTTACTTATGTGGCCATTAAAACCGAAAATCGACTTAGGCCGAATCTAGTTCGCTTCGCCAGCTAAATCTTTCCTTTGCTGCTTGCGCTGACAAGTTTTACAATACTTGGTCTTTCCCTCAATACTGGTGTTAATACTGGTTCCAAGAGATTGCATCATTACTTCAAAAGCCTAGTTATTAACAGTTCTGTCCAAAACGTCGGGACTCTTCGTTTGTCAACGCTAGGTACTTCGTCTTTCACTCGTTAACCGTAAGACCCGACGCGACTTTCTTTCCAACTCTGAGAATGCTGCACTGACTTCTCGAGTATTCATGCCGATTATTCAATATCATCGGCATACGCCAGCAGCATAACACTTTTATTGAAGATAGTTCCGTTATGTCGTAAAGCAGCATAAAGTATTATTTATATTATAATAACATGTTATAATAGTAAATATAAGAAGCCGACTACATGATGTTACGTGAGTTGAAATGCGATGAGTTCAAAAAGGATTGTTAAGTTTTTAAGTTCATATTAAGTTTATTTATAAAATTAAAATATATGTTTTTCTAACGAAAAACGGAAAATATTTTTAGAAAAGGTTGAAGACTCTTGGCTATATCGGTTCGAATACACTGTCTATCATTCAAATAACTACGATTGCAGTCAGCAGAAAGCGCGCCTTCATCTACGTTCAACTCGTCATCGTCCATATCAGGTTTTAATCAATCAATCAATCAAAAGAGAGCGTGATGTTGGAACAAGGACATAATCCTTGTTCATCAAATGGACCACGCGACACCAGACCAAGGTCTGTTTGAGGATACGAGCCCTATAGCTGATACCTCTGGGGGCCAAACACAAGTGTGACGGGCACTGCGACCAAATGAGATATTTTGTACCTTTGTATGTCAGGATTAGAAACAGCAAAATAACTTTTGTAATAAATGCAAATATTGTATTATGCAACGCTGAGCAGATATTATTTTAACTGCTTTTGTATAAATCTCTTGCACCCAATAGGCATCTCCAACGAGAACATTTTTGTTTCATCAAATTTTTAAACCATGTTTAGGTGTTTTATAAGGCGTTAGAAGTCATGGCTTTATGGGGTAACTAGCATCCACTATACAGACAATAATTATTTAAATTTTAAATTTTTTACCAATAATTGCCTAACAATCAATTGTTCTGACCCTGTAAATAATCTTGTTTCTTTTTACGCCTCAAATCAAGAATATTAAGAGGCACCGGGATGTGTAAAATCTATACCAAATTCTTAATTGGTTGTTACAAACATAAAATATCATCAACTTAAAAATGCATATCATATGATTTTGAATAGCACATCTTACAAGCAAAAAATTTAACTACATGCTTCTTTTCTATCGTAGTAGAGATGTTTGTTTGCAGGTAGGGATATGATGTTTACATGCGGGCCATTATTGCACCCTGTAACACCGGGTATTCTATAATTCATATAGAATTATGGCGCAATCTTCCGCTGATCTTCTGTCGTAGGCCAAACTACATTGTGAGTACAACAAATGATCAAATGCTTTAAAAAGCGCAAACAGGCGCTAACTATCTGACTAATAATGGAGGGAATACCAAATTTTTTTCTTGCCGGCGGAAAATCAACATTAAGGTTACCAAACAAATATTTGAAATTGGCTTTGTTTACTCTGTAATATTGTTGAAATCTGAAAACATGCATATTTACCATATACCGTTATAGCTATAAATCACAATCTTACAATGGCTCGGAATGGATGAATTGGAACAATTTCTTAAACGCCTTCGTGCAGCTAATTGTTCAGCTACAGTAAGCGAACGAGAAAATCCATACGGAATATTTTTCGCCCGGTATTCCTGATAAGGGTGACTGTAAGCAGTAAAATATGGTTGAATACGCTGAATACTTTAAAAGTTATACCATTTAAAACTTTTTAATCTAATGTAATATTAATTTTTAATCTATAAAAATTGTTCAAGTTATTGTGCGAACCAGCCAGGTGACAGACAGATGGACGGTTGGACATCGTTAAATCGACTCTTTAGGCGACGCTGATCGGGAATATACAAACTTGTCTATATATCCGGAGCTTTATTCGAGTTTTTTTTTTAACATCTGATAGAAACTGCACTCATGCAGGGTGTAAAAATTATCTTACAGTCGGCCGAGTGCTCCGATTTGTACCCTGCACCCTTATAGATATATAAAAGCTTACCATGCCCATCTCTTACGCAGTTTGAGGGTATGATATCAGAGTATAAACATTTAAATAATAATAAAATAGTGGGCGTGAACTCCCGTTTATTAATAAACCCTCAACTAATAAATATGTATTTATTTTCTCCATATATCTCTTTCGCACTTGTAGTATTTTAGTATTGGACCCACATGAAATAGCACTAAACAGTGGGAGTGGCTCGCCCTTTTCTTGCAATTTTATTTCTCCCTCCAAAAATTAATTTATATCTCGAATCGTTGTCATAGATGAAAAATTAAATTTAAATTACAGCGGATAAAAATTTAAAATATTGTATTCCACGACGCTTGCCCATTTCCTGTAAGACTAGTTATTCTTACAACACTAACCCACATTTTAAATATGGTTGTCCTACGTAGAATACTTCGTAAGTTGTATTAGTAAATTTATTTTAATTCCATGACTTTGTACGAGAGCTGCATTCAGCAGTTCACTGCGTTTCAAACTTGACTCTTTCTTTCTTTTTTCAATTTATTTATTGTTATATTTCAAATGTTATATTCTGATACTATACCCTGAAATTACGTAAAAGATGCATACGACTAGCTTTTATGAACTTCTAGGTGTGCAGAGTATAAATCTATCGTCTACGAATTACTTTTTATTGAGCCGAAATATTTTGATGAACGGTATAAAATTAACCAAACTCCATGGTTTGTTGCCACAAACAGTAACTTATGAAGGGTTATCTACCTTAATGTACATATGCGTGTATGTACTTATGTATATTCAATCCAATATATATGTGGCATATGCGTATATGTTTGTGTTAAAATGCACGCTACTTACATTTGAAGAAGTTCCTTCTGTGAAAAATCGTTGAACAATTCTTTTTAAAAAGGATGACATACAACATATGTGGAATATCCATATGTCTAAACACATGTTTTCCAATCACTGTTCATGTTACAATAATTATGTGCCTTGAAAAGGCATACTTCGTTAGGCAAATGAAACATACAAAATACAATATCTCCGAAGAGCGTTAGGGTTTCTTCTCTTTCATCTGTAAATTTACGATTTTAAAGGCGCTCAGGATAAGAAATAAGTTATTGCTAAATATGCCACACGTGGGCTATTTTTAAGTAGTAGCCTTTGTTTTCTTGCTGGTATTGAAGTGCTTAATGAGTTTTATGTTATCGTATATTCATTTTCTTTTTTTTCTAAACAATTCCTATATTGGTTTAATATTTCTTTTATTGCGCCATATACATATAGCTACTTTAAAGTATATAGCCAAGCCTATATTAAATTTGGAGTGCAATTGCATTTCAAAAGTTAGCGGCTTGTTCTACTAGATTTATGAACACATCTGTTAAACGCATCAATTAATATAACATTTAGATACATCTTAAATAAATGATTATTTCCGCGATATCGTACTTACACCATCACTCTTTGTGAGTGTATATAGCGGAAGGTGGGCATTTCCGAGAAAATTTTGGTTTTAGCCAAAAAGCTGTGAAAATTTCTCGAATAAAAAATTATTTAAGTAGATGTTTAAACCAATCTTCTGTAATAGCAGTCATTATCTCCTTCAAATACTAATTGATTGCCATAATAACTTTAACAAATTTTTAGTTTTTACTGAGTTTAAAACAATGGTTCCGATATACCTCGATCTATTTTATCAGAAAAATTTAAGTAGCTTAATAAATTTTTGTAAAATTCTGATTCAACACCAGCTATTGAAAAATCATTGAAGACAGCCTTAAATTCAATTAAATAAACGCCAACGCCAACTCGCAACGTATTACCGCAACAAAACAATCAGTGGGGTGAAGCGCCTGTTACCCGAGATATAAACATAGACTTAAACATAAATTTAGAAATCAAATCGACTCAGGTTTTGGTTATGTTCTAAGCTAGGTTCTATGTTTTGGATAATCGATTGTACTGCTTTCGGGTACAGCAGGTAAACTACGTTACGTCTCGAGTAACTGACGTTTTAAACTTTGATCAACGGTCCGAAATATCCCACCTTACCTTACTTTACCACATCACCTTATATCATTTAACGGGAAAAAGCCTAAACGAAAAAAAAAATCTTAATGTAAATTTCCAAATTTTATAAGTACTGGGTTATTCATTTTATGGTTTCGAAAGCAAACGTAAATAAAACCCGCTTCTGTTTAGAATTTCAATCAAATTTTTATTTGAATATAATGTTTGGACCATGCCAATATGTGGCAAATACAGCACTTAATCCTTGTAATGTAATTTTCGATGACTCTCCGCCACATATCTGGCAATATCTCGGCCATAACTTGACGGATGTTCGTTAGTGTTAAGATTTTGAGGATAAAAAATGTTTTACTTATTTATTTATTTATTCCAAATTTTATAATTACTAGGTTATTCATTTTATGGTTCCGAAAGCAAACGTAAATAAAACCCGCTTCTGTTTAGAATTTCAATCAAATTTTTATTTGAATATAATGTTTGGACCATGCCAATATGTGGCAAATACAGCACTTAATCCTTGTAATGTAATTTTCGATGACTCTCCGGCACATATCGGGCAATATCTCGGCCATAACTTGACGGATGTTCGTTAGTGTTAAGAGTTTGAGGATAAAAAATGTTTTACTTATTTATTTATTTATTTTAGAATACATATAAGCACATAAAAACTAATCTTTTCGTGCTATTGAAAATACATATACCATAAAGCCACGTATGTCGCGATCGGTCTTATTATGGCGGTATACATCCACAGTCAAGTATATTGCTTGCTTGCTTGCTTAGTGACGTCCATACTGCGGCCACGTATGTCACGATCGATCTTATTACGGCGGTATATATTCACAGTGCAAGTTTGGGTTTTAAACGCCAGTTTCTGCTGATGATTCTCTAGTATATGTAATAAGCTGTATAGGCTTTTTCTACACGCTTTTCCACATTATCTTTCCAATTGATTTTAGGATCTAGCACAACTACTAGATACGTTCCTCTGTCAGATAATTTTCGATCTGCCCCACCACCACATGAATGGCTATTTCTATAGACTTCCCTTTCATTTAGGCGTGCTGCGAATTCGATAGAAGTTGTCTATTTACTCTGGACCTAATATGGATGTTTAGTAATCTTTCCAGTGTCTTTAGTAGAAAAGAAGTTAAACTAATCGGTCTAAAGTCTTTTTGCCTTTTCATGATTTTTCTTACCCGCCTTGGGTAAGAAACCACCTTATCCTTTCTCCAACTCTCTGGTATATGGGTAAGGCTTAAGCAGGCTTTGTATACGTTAATGAGCCAGGTTTGAATAATATTCAGTGCCTTCTAAAGCATGACAGGTATAATACCACCTAGACCAGCTGATTTAAAGGGCTTGAAATTATTTATCGAAAAAGCTACCTTTTCTTTATCTACTATTGAGTCGACTATATAACTCGACAGGAGCCTATGGATTTCCCAAGACCTCTGATAAGACACCCAGCCGGGAAAGTGACATTTAACTAGCGTTGCTAGAGATTCCTCTGAATTGCACTTTTAACGAAAGTAAGGTTGGAGTGCTCTTTGGACAACATTTTACTCAATCTTGCAGATTCTGTAGAGTTTTGTATTGACGTGCAGTAGGATTGCCATGAATTTGCCTTTGCTATCCTAACCGCTTTTTTGTACTTTTTTCGTATATCGTTATACGGTTATCGTATACCGGTCAAATAACATTCGTTAAAGACCGCTTTGACCCTGTGTCTGGACTTCTTCAACTTTCCCGTCCACCACGGCGGAAATTTGTTTTTAATGACACTGATTAGTGTTGATCTGTTGAAGGCCACATTTAGGGCTTTACTGTTTTATCTATGTCGGCAATGGAGTTTATCATTCTGCAGGATTTGCTCCCCCCTTAGTTTGCTTTCTGATATTTTGACAAAAAATTTCCAGTTAGTTCTTCTGGGATTTCTAAACACGGAGAGTGTATAGGATCTGCCGCGGAGATTTAACAGTATCAGACAGTGATCAGACATTGATAGTCTCTCCGACACTGTCCAATCTTCAACCGATACGCTATCGTTCTCTGTCAACAGCGTAAGATCCAGGACCTCCTCCCATCCCTGAAATCCTTCTGAACTTGCAAAACTAAAGGTGGGCTTATTACCTCTATTACATATACTGAGCTTAGTATCTAGTAAGAAAAGTAGATGTGACTCACCCCTGCCGTTGGTCATGGTACTGTTCCATAGGGTGTACCTTGCATTCGCGTCGCATCCTAGAAGGCTGATGTTTCTTGATAAGAATGCATGCTCTGGGTTTACCTGCCCCTTTCCTGTAGTAGAGATTGTAATTGCTGATGTTGAGCCCCATGATTATATCGTATCTAATACAAGGCTCTTGAACGATATCGATACCCTCTTCACTGAGTACAACTCTGAGGTTATCGGTGGCGCTCTTAGAATGCTGCTTGAGCTGCTGAATTTTTGGCTATTCTGTCCAACATGTAGACAGCCTTCTGGTATCGCTGTGCTTAGGCACAATGGACTGAGCGCCGCCAGAGGCTTTTTGCGTGGCTGCTTTTGATGTCGATGCTATTTGCGTTTCAGGTGTGGTGTGCTTGGAACTTTCCATAACGCTGGTTGTGGTCTCTTGACTAGAGGCCAACATCAGGTCTTCGTCCGATTCGGGTGTTACCCTCATCAGAGTCCGGTACGTTGCGCGAAAGTCAGTGGTCAATGCTTTATGGACGTCACCGTTTGGCTCGTTTGTTGTTTTTTCTTTTGTTATTTTGTCTACATTAATTTTTGGTCCCATGAGTATTCTCGGAAATGGTTGGTCACTCGTCCGCAGGTCCGGCATGTGTAGAGAAGGCGCTTATACAACCGACCTTGCCTGGGCATCTGGGGGACCGTTCGCGTCAGCAATTCTATTTACACCCGCTGACCATTCAGCCATCGGCACGGGTACCTCAACACCTTGGCTTAGGGTGCTTTTGGCAGGCTTGTCTCCGTACGGGTCGCAGACATTATTCTCGGAGTTCCGATCTTGGAGCCCCTTGTATAACATCTGGAACCATTACCGAGTTTACCTCTTAGTTCACGGTAAACACAGAGTCCTTCTGGCCAGAGAGTCCCACATATAACCGTCTGCGGCTGCTTACGATCACATAGGGTTTCCTGACTAGAGAGACCCATATGACCGTTTAAGCCCCTTCCCAACGTCACGGAGGCCAACATGAAGGAAAGGTAGATATATAATTGGATAATTGATAAAGCAAAAATTGCATCATATCGGCTAGCCTGAAAAATATTTGGCAATTAAGTGCTTAAAACTGCTTCTGTTTTTGACACGAGGTAAGTTGTTAGGCAATGGATTCGAAAGCCTAATGGGGCTAATGAAGAAAAGCCTTGCAGAGTTTAAGTGCTTGTATGTTGGGTGAACCAAGTAGCTGATTCTGGAAGACTGGCAGAACTACAATTTATCATATAAATATGGTGGATATTTGGTCACAATAAGCTTCTGCAAAAATATACAATTTCATAATCTGAGATACTACTTTCAGAAATGTGATCATATTTCCTAAGACTGTAAACGTAGCGAGTTGCATTATTGAATATCACTTGAAGCTTATGAACCGTTTGTGAGTCCAGTTTGCTATAAACAAATTCGTCATAAGAGATTAGAGGTTGAATCAATTGTATTACTAGCCTTTCAAGTGGAATATTTACGGAATAAGTTCACGTGAAAACCAAGGTTGACAATCTTACTAACAAACTCTATTGTAGATGTACTAAGACACTCTGAACCTACGAAGCGAAAGAAAAACCTTCTGCACAATGATATTTACGAGATGAGTTCACGTGAAAACCAAGGCAGATGTACCAATGTATAAAAGTGGAAAAACATAATTAGACATCGAACTTTTATAAATATTTCTTGTTCCTACTCCACAAACTAAGAGCTATAAGATCTTCATTCATCTTATAGCTCAAGCCGTCCAAATACCTGGGAGGACTGGACAAGTATAAGTGGATATCGTCGGCATAAGCATGCATTGTCTAATGCTTGCATACATAAAAATGCAGGGGGCCGAGAATTGATGCTTGCAGAACGCCAGACTTGAGGTGCATATACTGTGGTGTAGCACTGTTTACTTTAACCTTCTATACTCTACCCACCAAGTAACTCCTCATAAGTCTAATTGGGCATTGTCATTGAATATGGTAAATTTTTCGTCGACAGATTGTGCAAACCAAACAATACAAAGCGTTAAAGTCAATTGTATTGTAGTTATAAAACGTATAAGAGCTTGGTGATTGAAAATTACTAAGATTTATATTTAAAGTACAAAAGAATAAATTATAATTATTTATGTTGTAGACTGACTCATTAAAATTATTCCTAAAAAACGCCTCAGAGACACAAATAATATCAACTAGACTCTTATCAAATACATGCTTTACATAGTCAATCTTTAAGGCATTTAAGCTTCGCGAGTTGAAATGTACAACATTCAAACCACAATCTCGCCTACACGTATATTGAACAACACCCTCTGATCATCAATCCCAGTAGGAACATTATTTAGTCCACTCATCAAAGTGAATAACAGAAACAGTTCTAAACAATACCGAAGCAAAACACTGGGAAAGACCAACCATATCAACAATACTTCTTCTTCTTCTTTATTAGCCAATTCGCTTTCGAATATTGGTGATCACATAACATTAAATAATGTAAATAACTATGTATAATTTTACAACAACTTATAAATTATGGTAATTGCAAACATTAATAGGTTACGTATAATTTTCCAATGTACATATGTATAAATAAATAAATTGCCCAGTTCATTCTTCTCAAATCTTCATTGTTGGTGACACAATCTGTCCATGGTATTTTTAAAATTCTTCTAAAATGCCATAGCTCGAATGATTCTAGTTTGTTGATGTCTGGTATTTTCAGAGTCCAAGTTTCCATGGCATAGTTAAGTACTGACCAAACATAGCATTTTAAAAAACGGATTTTGGTTTTAATGTTGTGGTCATGACTACTAAGTATCTTTTTTATTTGAGAAAGGTATTACGCGCCATTTCGATTCGACATTTTATTTCTTTGGAACAATCCCAGTTTTCATTGATTTGGCATCCAATACTTAAAATTTTTCACTCTTTCAATAATCATGTCGTTTACCATTAGGTTTGTGTTGTTGTATATGTTTTTTTAGCTTACAATCAAGTACTTGGCTTTCTTTATGTTAATTCGTAGACCAACTTATCTGCGACGTAAGTTAACCTTGTTAACAAATTATTGCAGGCTCTCAGTGTGGTGTCATCCGCATATCTTATATTATTAATAAAGACACCGTTCACTTTCACCCCTTGCTCAATGCCATTTATCAATTCTTGAAAAATATATAAACATATTATAAAAGAAAGCTCACTTTGTACTCTCGCAATGAAACACCCTCCATATGTATATGTACATAAAGATAAGATAACAGTATCCATGATAAGATAAATGTTAAATAAAATTCGAAATACAGTTTCAAGTGTCGTAAGAAATCAGTGGGTATTATATTGCGACAAGTGTAACAATGGAAAAATATTACTTATAAGTGTGGAAAGTTCAATTCATTCAGGGACTGTGATACTTAATTTATAAACTTTTTACACAAATATCTGAGTAAAATCTACAAATAAAACGGTGTTCGATCTTAACAATGAAAATTTCACTTCAACACATATTCATTGTATTTGCAATGACACAAATAAGTATATATTTTGTGTCAGCAAAGAATGAAATTCAAATTCATAAGGTATATCTAATTAAACTTAAATATAAAGTAATATTTCGTATATTACACGCAGGGAAGACCAAAATATGTACGGATTAAAAAAATTGTGTACACATGCATATATGTGTATAACATGTTATTGACATTAGGCGTATTTTATAAATAAAACACGCGTAAACAATTAAATATACGATACTGTAAATTTGACATTAATATCAAACTTTGACTGTAAATCTTTGATTTGAAATTAGCACTGGAAACATGTAATACAGCAGGAAACTAATAACACAATTAATTCTGTACGTATTTTTTTTCATGATTGGCCATTTCTTCTATTTGCCTGTTCGTTCTTAGGGATAGACATTGCTTTTAAATATTGCTGGGATCTAGCAAGTTACAAGCAACAGCACTGCTTTTTATCCAAGTAGGGATAAACATTAAAGAGCTGCAAGAATGTATTTGATTTTGAATGTTTCTCTTTACTCTCAAAACATGTAAAATATTTGCAAAGCATATCTAAATAGAATGAGAATGAGTGAGAGTAAAATATTAGCAAATATAATACTTCTTTTCTTGTACAATAAATATTCCACACATTCGTTTTTTCTCTTCAAATAAACGAATATTTGAGAGTACTACTGGAGTTTGATAGTACTACGAGTATGTTGTACGTTATAATTGTTGTTGCTTTACATGACAGGCACTGATGATTTGTATTACTGCATCTTGCCGCATCATGTCTTATCCACCGTATTCTTTGCATCTATTGTAATGTAACATAGAAAAGCAATACAAATATTTGGAGTATTCTCAAATGCTTGACTTCCATTTGCAAATGTTGAGATACTCTTCATTCTATGAAAACGAAACATATACTCCGTTCCATTCTATTTCTATTTTATTCATTCTAATTCGTATTTGCTTAGAGAGAATGAATGAGATATTATGTTGTAATATCAATGGATTGTTTTGAAGATGTAAACAAATATATTCCTGCAGCACTGTAATGTAAGATATTCATGCACCAACCGTTGGTTCAACATGGGCATATTGGATAAACGGTTGTATCATGTATAGTATGGTTGTACAACCAACTTTGATGTTTGTCCAACGGTTGTATGAAAATTAAAACGTTTTAATTTTTGGTGGGCGGAGTTAGCGGTTGTACAATGGATTGGAACATGTGTACGCAGATTGTACAACAAGCTTTGATAAGTGTATAGAAATCTATCAAAGAGAAAATTCGAAAATATTTTGTCATATTAACCGCCTGGTTGTGTATAGGGTTAAACATCTCAAATGCGTTTGTCTATTTTTTCTTTTCGTACCAATTTAGTGCTTTTTAAAAATTAAAATGCGGAAAAAATTGAGATTATATTGGGTTTACATTGGGCCAAAATCCGTAAATTCGTGAACAAAATCTTGAAGTCTCTATGAAGTGGCTCTACACTGGCTGAATTAAGGATTTCGATGACGATTCTGTAAAAAAAAACGAATTTCAATTTTGAATCGTTATACACAACTACGCAATAGAAAGCTCCTTGCCATTTTACGACTTAAAAGGAAGAGAGAAGTTTTTGTATTTGCTTTCCATTTACGGTAGTTTTCAGGTGCAGAGTTGTAATTTTTAGTATAAAAATGTTTGTTGTATTAAAATTGAGATTTCGATTTACAATTTCGGCCCAATGTAAACGTACTATTGGTGATTGATGGGCTTTTTAATTCTTATTTTAAAGAAACCCAAAATACACATCTTTCTCAAAAAATTGAATTTTAAGTTTATAACTACAGTGTTATACATTCAACTCTAAATATTATTTAACAACCATACAGCACTCATTTGTTTGTTATAGCTGGTGTGCAGTCCTTAAGTAAACGCTCAAGAGAGCTTAAGCAAAAAAGAACGAGAATATACTTCTTGCAGAAAAAATAAATTTGTATTTGTTTTTCCCAGAAAAGATGGGGTTGCTTTAAATGTCAAAACAATGTTGTAATTGCAATCTTTGCAAATCGGAATCAAATCTATTACTTTCTTAAGTTGAACTAGAAACTAATTTATAACTAATTTCACAAGTTGGACTTCTGTCATTACCGTATATTAAGACCCAAATCCGTAACATTTCCGTGAATTTCCTGTTGCGTATTAAAGCGCACAAAAGCGTGAAAACGGCTGTTGCTAATACTACAATTTACCCGACGAAATTAGTACTGCCATCAAAAGGACAAACGTTTATATACCATCAGAATTCGAATTAAAATCAGTTTTGAGGCCAGATGAAGTCGAAACCAATGAATGTATGGACTTGAAATCAATATGTGATTAATTTAAATATTTTTTGTATGCAACTATATTTATTGTTAGATCGTTTTTTATAAGGGTGTTTTTTAGAGTGAAGCCGTTTCCGATAGAGCTAAAACGGTATAGTAGTTATCAAATCTGGTAACCAAAAAGTCATTTGTACTCAGTACAAATGAGTTTGACTTCGCAAAAACGCTTGCAAATATTGAAATTTTATTACGAAAATCACGGTTCCGTCATCGGTACAGCCATTTTACCGTCGGCATAGTTTTTTTTTTCAATTTTGACTAAATGGATATGTGAACAACCAAAATTGTCGGATTTGGAGTGAAGACAATCTACAAGAAGCTCTTCAGACACCATTACATGCACAAAAACTTACTGTTTAGTGCAGTCGGCTGGTGGAATTATTGGTCAATACTTCTTTAAAAACGCGACAGCAACAACGTAACCGTCAATGGCGATCGCTGCAGAGCTATGATAACTGACTATTTGATTCCCCAAAAGACGGCGCTACATGCTATACATCGAACATAACAATCGATTTATGGAAGGAAACATTTGGCGACAATATAATCTCTCGAAATGGACCTGTGAACTATCCTGCAAGATCTTGCGATTTAACGCCTCTGAATTATTTTTTGTGCCGATATGTTAAAGGGCAAGTTCATGCTGATAAATCATCTTCTTCGGATGAATTACAAGCCAACATTCAGCCAACTATTGCCGAGATTCAGCCCCAATTGTTTAAAAGAGGAACCTACAATTTGGTTTCCAGATTACGCAACGTTTGTATGACAGCTCCATTAAGAAGTGGTTGTGGCACGCAGCTTTCATGCCACAATATTTCTAGGCAAAAAACTGCCAAAGTTACAGCAGTTTAAATTTAAAAGAAATTAGGTCATTTTGTATGGGGACTATTATAAAGAGTGGGTGTGGCTGGCTCATTTTGTAAATCTAGTTATCCTTACAATACTAATTTACAACTTAAATATGGTCGTTCTACGCTGAATAGTTTGAAAGTTGTGGAGGTTTGAAATTTTGTTTAATTTCCTCGACTTTAAATGGCATCCGCAGAAAGAAGTGGGCGTGGCTGTCTGATTTTAAGCCAACTGATTTCCGACAACAATGTTAATCCAAGCAAAAAACTGCTGAAGTTACATCGGTTTAAATTAAAAGAAAATTCGGTCATTTTGTATGGAGGCTTCTAAACACAGTGGGCGTGGCTCTCCTATTTCTTATAAATCTAATTATCCTTACAATACTAAACCACTGCTTAGAATTTTTTTTAAATTTCATTGACTTTGTATAGGAGCTACATAAAGGAGTGGATGTGGCTTGCTGATTTTATGCCAGTTTGCTTCTGACTGCCGTATTAATCTAGGTGTCAAATATGTCACTTAGACAGATGATGGATGAAATTGCAGCGGTTTAAATTTAATAGAAATTCAGGCACTTTGTATGGAAGCTTCTATCAAAAGTAGGCGTGACTCGCCCATTATGTAGTAGAGATTATGTAGTAGTAAAATATAACTCCACGTACCAAATATTACATATGGTATATGGTGAGTTATAGCAAGTTAAAGATTTTGAAATTCCGAGGTTTGTCGCTTTGAAAGCTCGGTGTGGGCGTGGCAGTTGACCGATCATGCCCAATATCTATCCCCTCCATACCCTTGGATCATAGGTTATTCATGTTAAAATAGACCAATATTTGTTAAAGTTATCGTGCGAACCAGCCAGTGACGGACAGACATACGGACGGACCTAGTTAAAACGAAAATTTAAGCGATGCTGATCAGAATAATAAATTTGGATGTTTTTGTAGCAAATTTCTTGCTCTACAAAAGCTGAACAATAATTTTTCCCAAAAACAAAATATATAGTCTAAAAATGAAACACCCTAATATATATATATATATATATATATATATATATATATATATATATATATATATATATATATGTAATGAGGGCTAAATAGCATTGATACGAACGACAATGCTTGAAAATTTGTGAAAATACTTTGGTATAAATTTTCTTTGATTACGCATAATAAAAATGAACCTAAACGTATGCCCATTTTATTGTTATATACAGCCAGAAGTAAATATTACGACCAGCACGATATGCAACATATGTACTTGTGACATTCTTAATAAACTGCTCGATTGCAGTAACAGGAAAATCAGCAGATGGTTTTCGAATGAAGAGTGGAGCATTTTGCAAGACAGTCAATTCAAATTCGATACAATAAATATGGAGTATAATAACTTAACAGTAATACCACGTATAGCGACTTATTCTATGAAGAATTTGCGACTTGGTTTTAATCAAATTAATAATATTTCTCTTGGAGCTTTTCAAAACTTAAGCGAACTTGTGTCGCTCGATCTATCACACAACAAGCTTACTTCTAAAATTATGGTACCTGATGTTTTTAAGGGCAAATATTCAACCGCTGATTATTTACCTCTTGGTAATATGCGTAACCTTAATTTAAGTTACAATGAATTACACAACTTAGACGCTGATATCTTCGAGCACCTGCCTAAATTAGAGGTTCTTGTATTAAGTAAGAACACATTCCAAGTAATTGATCATCTTACTGAAACAGCAATTGCCGGATTAACTTCATTGAAGGTATGTAAATCCGTACCTTATACAAAGTATTTTATATAAACAGTTCATTTATACTTTCGCCATTATTACAGTTTCTCGATATTTCCTATATGGAGCTCAATGATTTGCCTGATAATTTCTTGCATGGCCCGCGTGATCTGAATACTTTAATATTGACAGGAAATTTGTTAGACGAATTACCTGACAATTTAGATTTGGCTATTAATCTCAAAGAGTTAGTACTTGATGAAAACCCAATCAAGGAATTTGCTGGAGAAAAGTATGTACAGCTGCAGTGAATGTTAATAATGAAAGTCGCACAGCCTTAAAGTGACTCTTTATATAATTTTCAGTATTTTTCCAGTAATGCGGAAATTGGAAATTTTAAGTATATCTTATATGCCAGAACTAACGATGATTGGGCGGGGAGCCTTATGTAACTTACAAAGTATATACCATGTTCAATAAAAACGATGATGGAAATAAATACTACATTTATTCGTTTGCAGGTCTCACTACGCTGATTGCTGCAAACAATCCAAAATTATCAATAATTGATAAGGCAGCATTTGCTAAATCGACAAATAATCCAATAATTTTCGACTATCCGCCAATCGAGAAAGTGCGTCACGAATTTATATAATTGGTGATGTATTATATATTCTATTTTTAATTCATTCTCTGTTTTTTATTATAGCTTATAATGCATAATGATAATTTAACAACTTTAGATCGAAATTTAATTCAAAGATGGGATAAAATTAAATCAATCGATTTGCGTTATAATTCGTGGAACTGCGATTGTTCCAATTATTGGTTAATTAAAACTTTAATCTCTCAAATCAATTCCACTACACCACGACTTACTGAAGAAGTAGTCTGCAATTCTCCTATTACGTTTGCAGGTCTATCCCTATTGCATATAAATAAGAAGAACATTTTATTGGATTGCATAGATAAAAACTATTCTAATGCATATAGTCTCCTTGCGGTTGGATTATTGTCAGGTATTTTACTGGGTATTCCCCTAACGATTGGATTTGTAAAACTTTATCGACGTGGATGTTTTGGGTTACTACACCAGAGAACTGGAGGGACAAATCGATTATCATACAACCGAGCAAGTTTTACAGATGATTTTCACATTTAATTATAAATTTATGCATTTTGTTATCTTTTAAACCGATATTCCTTTCTGTTGCCATATACGTAGAAGATCTAGTTTAAATAAAATCAAAGAGGTAAAGAGTCGCTAGCAATATAAAATACCTATACAATTTTGTTTTCGAAATTTGTAAACATAAATTATATAAGGCAAGTATATTAAATAAAATAATAGTGGGTGCCGTAGCTCAGTGGTTAGTGTGTTCGCCTTCTGATCTGTAGGTCGGTGGTTCAATCCCCGACTGATGCATAACAAATTTAATATCGATAAGATTTTTCTTTCGAACGGTACCCACCTGTCGGCAAGCAATTGGCAATTCTTCCGACAGTAACAACTTGCCATGAAAAAGCTTCTTAAAGAACTCTGTGACAAAGCTCAGAAAAAGTGATGTCACAAGTGTTCTGCCGTTCGGAACCGGCTAAAATAAGTAGGTTCCTTCTAATATTGTCCAAAATTTAAGACGCACAACAGTAATGGAAGAGAAGCTCGGCCAATGAGCCCTTTGGGGCTTTATGTGGCCACATATTTATTTATTTTTATATTAAATAATCATGTAATAAATGATAAACGATTATATAGATAATTTGGAACAAGTGAAGAATAGCACACCCTAAACAAAAATTTCTTCGTATACAGTGGAGTGCGTCACAAATTTACATAATTGATTATGTATTATGTTACATATTGAATATTTTAATTCATTCTCTGCCATTTATTATAGATTATAATCATAATTTATCAACTTTAAATTTAATTCAAAGATGGGATAAAATTAAATCAATCGCTTTGCGTTATAATTCGTGGAACTTTGATTGTTTCAATTATTGGTTAATTGAAACTTTAATATACCAAATCAATTTCACTACACCGCAACTTATAGATGAAGTAGTATGCAATTCTTCCATTACGTTCAAAGGTATATCTCTATTATACCTATACAATTTTGTTTTCGAAATTTGTAAACATAAATTATATAAGGCAAGTATATTAAATAATCATGTAATAAATGATAAACGATTATATAGATAATTTGGAACAAGTGCAGAATAGCACACCCTAAACAAACATTTCTTCGTATACAGTGGAGTGCGTCACAAATTTACATAATTACATATTAATGTTACATATTTAATATTTTAATTCATTCTCTGCCATTTATTATAGCTTATAATCATAATTTAACAACTTTAAATTTAATTCAAAGATGGGATAAAATTAAGTGAATCGATTTCCGTTATAATTCGTGGAACTTTGATTGTTTCAATTATTGGTTAATTGAAACTTTAATATACCAAATCAATTTCACTACACCGCAACTTACAGATGAAGTAGTATGCAATTCTTCCATTACGTTGAAAGGTATATCTCTATTGCATATAAATAAGAATAAAATTTTGTTGGATTGCGTAGATAAAAAACTATGCTAATCCATTTCGCGGTTTCAAAAGTATAAGGCTAGAATTCGACATCTGTCAAACTGAGTTGTTAAAACAATTTCTTTCTTTTTCAGTTCAAAGTCTGACATTTGCGAAAATGGATCGCTTAACTATCGCACAACGCATTAAAATTGTAAAAACCTACTACAGAAATGGTGATTCTGCCACAGCCACATATCGTGCTTTAAGAGGAGATTATGGTTTACATAATCGTCCAACTACGCAAGCAATTGGCAAAATTGTGAAGAAATATGAAGAGACTGGATCGGTTACAGATATTGTAAGGCCTGTGCATCATCGTTTCGCTCGTACCACCGAAAATATCGCTGCTGTAAGTGAAAGTGTTGCCGAAGACCCGAATGTGTCGATTCGTCGTCGTTCTCAGGAATTAGGACTGTCTTACGGCACATTATGGCGTATTTAGCATTTGGATCTACACCTACATCCATATAAAATCCAGCTCACACAACAACTGAAGCCAGCTGACCATTCACAACGTCGTAGATACGTCGAATGGGTGCTTGAACAACAGGCGGTGGACGGCGATTTTTCGAACAAAATTTTCTTCAGCGACGAAGCACATTTCTCACTCGGTGGGTATGTTAACAAACAAAATTGTCGTATTTGGGGTTCTGAGAATCCTCAAGTAATTGAAGAGAGGCCACTACATCCACAAAAAGTCACTGCTTGGTGCGCTCTTTGGTCCGGAGGAGTGATTGGACCTTACTTTTTCGAAAACGACGATGGAACGACTGTCACCGTCAATTCGGAGCGTTATGGTCATATGATAACCGACTTTTTTTTGCCTGCTATTGAAGAATACGACTTAGAGAATATGTGGTTTCAACAAGACGGTGCCACATGCCACACAACTCGAGCGAATATGGCTTTATTGCAAGAGAAATTTTCTGGCCGCGTAATTTCTCGTCGTGGCGATATCAAGTGGCCACCAAGATCATGCGATTTGACACCGCTTGACTTTTTTTTGTGGGGCTACGCGAAAGACCGTATTTATGCAGATAAACCTTTAACTCTTGAGCACCTAAAAACCAACATTCGTCACGTTATGGCTGAAATACCGCCCAATATGTGTCAAAAAGTGGTCGAAAATTACCTCAAAAGAATCGATGCTTGTAACAATTCGCGTGGTGGTCATTTAAATGATGTAGTATTTCACACATAATGTCAACGTTCAAACTTTATAATAAAAAAGAAATATCATGATAAAAAATATTTTATATGTGTTTTATTTACATTTACTTTTGAAACCGCAAAATGGATAACCCTTTACATATAGTCTCCTTGCTGTTGGATTATTTGCAGGTATTTTATTGGCGAATTCCCCTAACTTTATCAACGTGGATGCTTTGGATCGCAGATTATTTTACTTGACTTCTATGTAGATAACATTATCATTGGTGCGGACACCGTCAACCAGTCCATTAATATTATTGATCAAACTTCCAAATTATTGGCCAAAGGCGACTTTCAAATTCGAAAATGGTGTTCGAATCATTCAGACGTTCTTTGTCAAGTTCAAACAAAGCCAACTGTTCTTTTCACCATAGCGTGGTTTTGTATCCATCAACTATATGATCAGATAGGGATGAGCATAGGCATTCATTGAACGAAATTTGTTGTGTGTCCTGGGACTTGACTCAACTGCAAAAATAATAAAGGAAGAGATAAACAGTGAAGAGCATTGCAAACTCAATTTTCGGCAAACTTTTCCTGATATTTCCACTAAAATGGAGCACTTAAAGCACGCAAATATAATTATCCAATCAAAATAATATTAAACATTCGAATAATATTATTTAAAACATTTATTTTATTTATACATATAGTCATAATCAAAAGCTGGCATATGATGATTGAATATTCGATGAACTTTATTTGGTTTTTAAGGACTTTTACACTTAATAAAATGTGAAACTGTGACATTATTAATAACAATCAATTTTAAGCATGCGATTTTTATTTAAAATATTAAAGGTAAGTAAAGGTTCTAGAACACATTAAGTTTTTAAACTAAGATCACAAAAATTCTATTCAGTTCATCTAAAGCTAAATTATAAAACAAACATTTCAAAATATTTGTACTTTCAACTCACGCTATGGCAAAGGAGCGCTGTTTGAAAACTTTAATTGATATATGATCGTACAGTTCTGAAAATGCCATATTTGTAATGAGATTCCTTGCATTTAAAGCTACAGCAATCTTTTCTTTCGTAAGTTGAAAGTTTTGACATACTGAAAGTCAAAGGTTCATATTTTAGCATACAAAATGAATCAACGTAGAACTCGCCGGGACTTTTTTCCTGCACTTCTAAAGCTTAACGTTTTTATTTTTTTCATACTTTAAACTGGTAAATCACTCTAAATTGAAAGTTGTAACTGTTGTGTCATATATTATAAACTCAAAAAAGTGTATGATATATTCCTATTCAATAGCAGTAAATAGCAAGTAAGTATATTTAACGACGGAATTATACTGATTTTGTCTTTTTGTATTTAATTTTTTTTTCTTTGTATTTAATTTTATTTTTATGGTAAACTTTGATGAGCTCAATTTTTTCTTGAATTCTATTCAAATCGGTGACCCAAAATGTTTCACTAGTTGGTGCACTGTGCCACGGATCAGTCGATTAGCCTTATTCCGTTATCGGAAATGTTCTGGTGAAAGTTGGACCAAAGGACCTTCCTTGCCCACACTAGCATTAAAATCGCCAAGCAGGATTTTGATATCGTGGTGAGGGCAGCGGTTATAAACCTTTTCGAGGCGCTGAAAGAATAATGGAAGAAAATGTAGAACTACATAAATACATGCCATTATATGATAACGGTGAAATTTCATTGCAAAACCAGTGCTCTTGGCTGATTTCTGGCTAAGACTCTACATACGTACATATATGTACTAGTACATACGTGTACACTTTCGTTTATATACCTACACAATTGTCTTTTAAATATATAGGTGCATATGGATGTATATAAAAGTATATCTGTTGATTGATATTTATTTTCTCAAAGCAATTTGGTTTTAACTTACATTTCTTATGTTTCAGTCAACATTTCAACTACAGCAAAGATGAAGTGTTTTAAAAGCTTTGAGATTGGTTCAGTATCATCGTGTGGTCCAACCGAAACGTTCACAAGCTACGGTTGTAGACTGATCTACACATTTTAAAGTTTATAAAAGTTTTGTATATGTACGCTTTTTATCAACAATTATATGTATGTATATGCGAGTATATACATATAAAGAGTATATATTGTAAATTTTGTTATTAATTTTAACACTTCATTTTCAATTTTGATCAATTGAAAACTCGAAATAATTAATTTATTACAGTTTTAATAAAGTGAAGATCTATCCAGTACAGTAAAAATGACAGATCCGTCGATGGTATGTAACGCTATGAGAAACAGAAAACATTTAATTTGCAACTATGAGGGTCTTACAAAAATATCATTACAAAATATCCTTTTCATAAATATGAATTACAACTAAGAACGGTTTAGTATTTATATAATATATTAATTATCTCTTTTAAATAATGATAGGCGACTTTTACATCTCTAACAAGAAAACCAGTTTAATTATTTTGTTGGTCGTAATTATAGAGAAACAAAGTCGAATTTGTATGTCATTGCCGCGATGTCAAGTTCAGCATTGATAATCTTAATTAAAACATCAGTATAATTAATAGACTTGTGCATACAATATGTTTGTTTTTCTCTTTCGTGCATTTAGTAGATAGGGCTATTCGGGTAATAATCTTCTCATGTATGTACATATATACAATACAACTATTTAAATAAAATAAAAAGTAAAATATTTGCTTTGAATTCCAATACAAAAGGGTGAAATTGAAATACAGTATAAAGTATAATCATTTTTATATAAGATCGTAAAGTACGCCAAATAAAAGTATATATGCATATGTAAGTATCAATTATTTAAAAACTATAATATAAATTATAATTGCCAATCAATTTACAGTTAGCAAGTGTACATCGCTTCAAAACACTAATTACGGTATTTCATAAAGCTTTAAGCTCAAAAACCACTTATCTATCTGTTAACTTTGGAAAATGTAAAAAAGCTTCCTTCCACTAAACAGGTTGTCTATTGTTGATATAGTGAGATTGTGATTTTAAACATATCCAAACAGTATAAAGAGTATCGTAAATCAAATATTACAATCATATATTTTTGAATTCACCGGTATTAAAAAAAAATATAGCAAATAATTATCTGGAGCAGGAAGACGTAAAATTGGCGATACTAATAATTGTATGGTAGTATTAGCAAAAAGAAAAACGGTTAGCTATAAGAGAAAGCTTATCGATTTTTTCACAAAACTGTTTTAAGGTGACACAATTTGGTTTTTGTATCATTCAAATGTTGTATAATAAAGATAATAATATTACTTCCTTTTAAGGAAAGTTTAATTAAAAGCTTAAAAAAGATATATAAACACCTTTGTCTGTTACTACGTTACTACATCTTATAAACATCATGAAACCATGCGTTTTTGGATTAATAAACAATTTAAATTTATGGCGATACAGAAACATTGAACATTTTCTGTTCATCGATGTTTTTGAAGACGTTTACCCAATATAGAAGTGTTAAATTAAAAATTTCAACGTTTTCTTTTTAATAGTTGAATTTCGTCGTGAAATTAACTTTTTTTATATCCTGATTTATGTCAATTTATCCAAAGTGCTGAACTGTCTCTTGCCTTTTAAATGCAAAATGATTTGAGATGTTACAATGCGCGTAATATATTCCCGGAATCTTGTTTTTCTTGTTTATCTAGCAACGAAATTTTAGAGAGTAAAAAAGAATTCACTCTCAAACAGAAGAATACCCAAAAAGTAAGGTTAGGTTAGGTTATGTGGCTGCCCTTAGGCCAGAAAGGCCCATTGTGATACCACTGAGCTTCTCTTCCAATGCTGTTGTGCGTGTTAAATTTGGACAGCATTAGAAGGGACCTACTTATATTAGCCGGTTCCGAACGGCAGAACTCTTGTGACATCACTTTAACTTAGTTTTTGTCACAGAGCTCTTTTAAGAAGCACTTTTGGCAAATTGTTACTGCCGGAAAAATTGCCAATTCTTGCCGGCAGGTGGGTACCGTTCGAAAGAAAAATCTTTTCGATATTAAATTTTCTTATGCTTCAGCCGGGGATTGAACCCACGACCTACAGATCAGAAGGCAAACGCACGAACCACTGAGCTACGGCACCCACCCCAAAAAGTAAACAAACATCAATTTGCAAAAACTTGCGAGTTAACAGAAACAGCTGATTGTGAATATTAATTTTAATATCAAAAAGAAGCTATTCTAAGCAACTTGTCTCAATAACGCATAGTTTTTTTTTTGCTGAATACTTTTTCAAACGACTTCAATTAACTAATAAAACTTTACTCCAGTAAAAACTCGTAAAACAATTTGTCATAAAATGATGATAATTTGTAAGAATTTGTACGAACTTTCTGTAAACAGACCTATTATTGAAACCATTTTGACAATAGGTTATAATGTTTTTGTTGGAAAATAAATATTTCCCAAATTTATTCGTTTTTTAAGACCAATCCCAAAAATCAATTCAGTATGTATGTACAGTAATAGTATATAGAATAGTAAATAGTAGTAGTAATAGAAATCTAACGCAACACTCTTACCACCTGGACTAAAGAGTTTAGTACTACACTCTCAGTGGCTGTCGACGGTAGAATTATTCCAACTGTAATTAACTTCAAGTCTTCGGGGTTACATTTGAAAACACTAACCTAAAGTTGCATAGCAGAAATAATGTCCTAGAGGCGCTGGCTGGCACTAGCTGGGTGAAACACAAGAAAACGCTGCTCATCACCTATGAGGCCAATTTCGACGCCACTCATTAGCGACACTCAATGGCGGCATCTGCAAACCAGACAAAACATTGCTCTACGTACGAACAGGGGTGCCATAAGATGGCACATGAAGAGCACCAACATCAAGAGACGCGAATGCTAAAAGTACCAATTTTTTCTATCTTGCCACAGGTCTGATTGGAGCACCTATCTAAACTGCACCGGCTAACTAATGCCATCCCAGACCGATGCCCCCTGTACCAGCAAAGCCCGCACGATAGCCAACATCTGTTCGCCTGCCCCAGAAGTCCTACCAAACTGGCCCCTTCCGCACTTTGGTCTCATCCTCTGCAGACTGCCCTTTTTCTTGAACTGCTACAACTAGTTTCTGTTACAACAACAACAACAATATATATTCATTAGAAAGAATGTAAAAGACAATTAAATTTAAAATGTCAACTGACTAAAATTGAATAATGTAAATTATGATTTAATATATTTCTAATTGTTTAAACTACTTTGTCACTACTTTAAATAATAACGAATATTTTTATTATCTTCAGCAGATCCCGAAAAAGTCGTCCGAACAATTATCATTGGAAATTTTAGCAGATGGCGCAGAAACAAATAAGCATTCGAAACCAATTGGGATCGATGTCAATAGCAAGAAAAACAAGGATGATGTTTCCGGTAGCGAGCATTTAAGGTTTGATTTCCACTATCGCTCAGATCGCGGTTCGGTAAAATATGATTATACAAAGCAATTCAAATGTCGTTCTAGCTCCAGTTCCTTAATTACTGTTTCGCACAGTTAATTTTACCAAAGTCCAGTAAGACAATAACATGTGGAAAATATATAGTAATTTGAGTTTACTATTTTACATGTCTTTTTTGTATCTTAATCATCCAGAATTTGTGGGAAGTAGTTAGTTGTGGCCATCGTAAGACATACCATGGTATACTCTATTGGAGCGAAAGCAGACAGAGACCGACACATTTAGTACATATTATATATTGCGTGTTAGGCATAAAATGTGTCTGATGTGTAACTCCTAGTACGGTGTTATGCAAAAGATCATAATCATTTTACGAGTTGTTTTTGATTTCAATCTAAAATGAAAAAATTGAAAGCTAATAAAAAATTAAAGAGCGTTATAACCTAGACAGACGGCAGCCTAATTCCGGATTACCGAGTTAATTCGAATTAACTCGGGCATTAACTGCAGCTAATCTGCATAAACTCAATGAGTTAATTCTCAAAATAAAAGAGGATTAGGGCAATTTGCGATGGCAACACTGCTGAAAATTGGCTATTGTGAATTTTTCTCCATCCATTTTACAAAATATTAGGTGTGTTTGCAACAAAAAACTTTCAACAACTGTTAACAGTTTTCAACATGAAAAGCGTTGGAGAAGAAATAAATCCAACTGTCAATTACGAACGGTGAACGTCAATTTACAAGTTTCTGATAGTTTTCAGTTCAGGAACTTCTTGTAGATTTTCTCATATCGAGAGTGATAGATGACAGAAATTGATAGTGATAGTAATGTAAGTGGACAGACCTAATAAAACAGCAATCAGCCGTTTAGTTAATCCGCAATACTGCCGTCTGTCAGGTTATTATTTTATTCGGATTAAGTGCGCCGGTAATCCGGAATTAGGCTGCCGTCTGTCTAGGCTATTAAAGTGCCGCGATTGGCAATCTTATCACCATCGGCATAACATCGGCCTTATAAAAACTGCAACATGATTACACTTGAGTTATATTAGTTAACATGCAAGTATTGAATCAAACCGAGAACGATTCTAGAACATTTCGACAATGTAAGCAGGAGTAGGTTGTATCGTGATGCAGAGTTTACACACACCAACCGTTGTTTCAACGTGGGCATGTTGGATAAACGGTTGTATCATATATAGTATGGTTGTACAACCAACTTTGGTGTTGGTCCAACAGTTGTATAAAGATTAAAACATTTTAATTTTTGGTGGGCGGAGTTAGCGGTTGTACAATGAATTGTAACGTGTATACATAGATTGTACAATATGCTGTGTTTATATTTGTTGTTAGAGTTGATTTCATGGAAAAAGCGGTATCATTTTGCGAAGTGTTCAACGTGATTAATACGAGAATAATAAAGTTGTACAACGCATTATACAATGTGTTTTAGCAACGGTTGGAGCGTGCATACTCTGCTTAAATCTTACCGAACCGTTAGCTATCATGTAAATCAATCCTAAATTGTACTATTTCTAATAGCAATATCGCTGCATTACCACAATCAATAAATATTCATATTGAAGAGGAAATATCTAAAAAAATTACCACAAAAAGAGGGCAACCTTCGATTCTTATATTAATTGCGTGTTATGCCTTACTAGTAGGATTTGCAACTGGAATCGTTGTGCTATATTTTTATACGCCAATGCTAAGTGTGATTGCATTTTTCGTGGGATTAATGGCAATAGGACTGTTCAAACCCGGCTGGAGGTGGTTTTACATAGCCAGTATAACGGCAAAGCGTGACATTATGTAAGTTTTTATAATAAATTGGATATACCAAATAAAATATTTAATGCACATATAAACAAGTACTATTTAATAAATACATTAGATTATAATATCACACATTTTTTTGTTTAGTGGACTTTGGGCGTATATCAAGTTATTGGTTCTCATAAAAAGATACCAGAGGAAAAATTTCACGATTCCAGATATCTTCCAAATCAATGTTAACAAATATCCAAACAAAGTTGCAATTTTGAACGATTCAAATATATGGACGTTTCGTCAATTAAATGAGTTTTCTAATCGCATTGCTAATGTGTTCCATGGCCATGGTTACAAGAAAGGAGATGTCGTTGGTTGCCTTCTGGAAAACCGAGCTGAATTTGTTGGAATTTGGTTGGGGTTATCTAAAATTGGAGTCATAACAGCTTTAATAAACACGAACTTACGTGGGCCTCCATTACTTCATAGCCTAAAAATTGCTCACTGCAGAGCGCTAATTTATGGTGAAGAATTTTTAGAAACTGTTAATAATATTTGTAAAGAAATTCCCTTAAATACGGCTCTATATCAATTCAACAATGAAAATAACAAAACAGTTGTTGGGTTAGCAGAGAATTTAACAACTCAATTGATGGCAGCCAGCAAAGATGAAGTACCTGTATCCGAAAAAATAGTGTGCCATCACGATCGAATGTTATATATTTATACGTCAGGCACAACTGGTTTACCAAAAGCTGCCGTAATTTCACATGCTCGGTAAATTTTATTTTATATACTAGAATTAGATGATTTTTCTACTTATATTGAATTACGTATCCTCTATAGATATATGTTTATTGCAGCTGGTATTCATTATACTTTAGGATTTCGAAATGATGACGTATTTTATAATCCTTTACCCCTCTACCATACAGCTGGCGGGGTAATGAATCTGGGTCAAGCATTACTCTTTGGATCAACAATTGTTATAAGAAAAAAATTTTCAGCATCGGCATACTTTGATGATTGTACGAGATTCAATTGCACAGTAAAGATCTATTCACAATCTTACACAGATTTATATAAGTGAAAGTATAACATAAAATTTCCGCAGATTGCACAATATATAGGGGAAATGGCTCGATACATATTGTCTACAACTCCTGCAGAAACTGACCAGAAGCACAAAGTTCGAATGATATTCGGAAATGGGTTGCGCCCCCAAATTTGGCCAAATTTTGTAAAACGTTTTAAAATTGCTAAAGTGGGGGAATTTTATGGTGCCACTGAAGGCAACGCAAATATTATGAATAACGATAACACAGTCGGCGCTATAGGTTTTTTATCGAGAATTATACCTAGCATTTATCCTATATCAATAATACGTGCTAATCCAGATACTGGGGAACCAATTAGAGGCCCTGATGGTCTTTGCCAAATATGCAAACCTAATGAGCCAGGCGTATTTGTTGGTAAAATAATTAAAGGCAATCCGGCGCGTGAATTTTTAGGTTATGTAGACGATACGGCTTCTGAAAAGAAAATAGTATATGATGTATTTGAAAAAGGTGACATGGCTTTCCTGTCAGGAGATTTGGTAGTGGCTGATGAGAAAGGTTATTTATTTTTTAAAGATAGAACGGGTGATACATTCCGATGGAAGGGTGAAAATGTGTCTACAAGTGAGATTGAAGCATTAGTTAGTAGCGTAGCAGAATATAAAGACACAGTAGTGTATGGCGTTTCAATTCCAAACACAGAAGGGCGTGCTGGTATGGCTGCAATTTACGATCCTGAGCATCAACTAGACTTGGAAAATTTCGCCGAAAAACTTTCGAAGATTTTACCGGTATATGCAAAACCCTTGTTCTTGCGGTTGCTTACGAAAATTGATTTGACAGGTACTTATAAATTGAGGAAAATCGATTTACAAAAGGAGGGTTATGATCCCAAATTAGTTAAAGACGATATATTCTATCTAGCGCCGACAGGCAAATATGAAGTATTAACGGATGAGATGTTTAAAAAAATATGCCACAATGAAATCAGATTTTAAATAAAGTAAATAATTGAAAATGAGCACAACTATCATAAATAATACAAATTGTATGTAGCTAAGCAAAGAATATTTGCCACACACACATATATATGTATGTATGTATGAGTATTCAAACGATTCCAGCGAAACACACTTACCCACTTACAGGACATCTCTCTATTCGCGTTTGATACTCAAAATATGTGCACAAAATTTAAACTAATTGAGAGTATTCAATAAGCAAGCTTTTATAGTGAATAGTAAAGATATGTCAAATAAATTAAAGTCAGAATTAAAATCGCAACATAAACAGCGAAACGGATCATGTGCGTAATTCGTTTTACAAGTATGCTCCAAAGAGTAGTTTCATATTGTAGAATTAATCGAACCAATGCACTATGGTATTATTTGCTGGCCAGAAGTCATTTTCAAAGTATCGATAAATCAATTTCCAGCATAAAAAGGTCTATACTAATCATTTTCTATAAGTTCGAATTTGAATAATTCTTCAAGTAATAAAGATATTTCAAATGAATAATGAACGTAATATTTGCGTGTATATATAGCTTGCTAATTTAGATAATAATATTCCACCTTAAGTGGAGCTATAAAAAATTGGTCTTTAAACTTTGTGGACACTAAAATTGTTCAATTTAGAGTTTGTGAGCTGAGCATCATGCTGCTCTTTTTTGCACTTTTTGAATAATGGGTGTTGTGAAACGATACATCCTTTTTAATTAAGCTACTAACGTGCTAAAATGGAACACCTTTTATCCAAATTACTTCTCTCTTTGTTTATATGTACATATTACTTTGTAATAACTGCTATCTTTTTCTTCCTATTTCTATGTACATAAATATTTCTATCTACATGTTGCTTTCTAGTAACTGTTACTTTTTTCCTATACAGTCCATTTAATGTATGAAGTATGATACATGCATGCTGTCTACGCCAGAGTTAGACGCGTGCACTGTTTGTTTGTCTTCATTTGAGTGGGTTGGCAACCCTGTTACTTATATAACATTTCTCTCTTCTGGCCGCCCGTTTTGATTGTTTTTTATCATTCTCGAAAATCAACTCAAAGTAAATAGACAGCCAGTACGCGCGAAATATCTCTCCCTCTATTTATTAATTTACACGTTAATGAAATAAATATTGTATATTTACAAATAGAAAATAATCGCGTGTGTTATAATTCATTTAAAATAATAAATAAACAATACCATCGTACGCAGCAGCAGCAGCAGAAACACAAAACACATCATCAACTACATCATCAAGACACAATAGCAACAGCATTGCACAAACAACTATCCCATAATCACATACACCATTATCACCAGGAGGAAGTAACCATCGTTGGAACGAGTCCACCTGGCACCCCATCCCTCACATGCTTAAGAAGGATGAGTTATTAGCGTATTTGGCTGGGTAGTAGCTGGAACGCATTTTTCTTCACACTCTAACTAATAATAATGCGTTGATGATACCTACGTAGCCCAATATCCATTCAAAGAGAAGACGCCAGTAATTTCGTCAACACTCTTGCAAACCGTTACCAGATTACAACATATGGAACGCCAATTCAAACGTGATTCCTCGCTCAAAACTCAATACATCTACCTTATACGTGAGTATGCATGACTTGGCCATATGACTCGTGTTGCGCCACATAAAGCTGAATGTCCTCCATCGGAATGTTTTTATCTGGCTCATCACACGGTTTTAAAGCCAGACAGTTCAACCAGAAAATGCCGAGTTGTGTTTGATGCGTCTATCAAAGATTCTAGTGGCCACTCGCTAAATTATCGTCTTCATATTGGCCCACCAATTTAGCGTGATTTATTTGGTGTATGTTTTCGATTTCGTCAGCATCGATACGTATTTTCGGCTGACATAGAAAAAATATTTCGCGGCATTTTGGTGTCTGCCTCTGATACCAATTTCCAACGAATCATTTGGCGAGAATATGATCATTTACCAATAGAACACTATCGACTACTCACAGTAACCTACGGACCTGCTTCGTCACCCTTTCTTGTGGTTCGTGTTCTCAAGCAGCTTGCAGAAGACTACGAGGCAAAATACCCACTCGCAGCGCATGCAATTTTAAATGATACATACGTCGACGACAAAGCTACTGGCTGTACTACAATACATAAGCTTCTTAAACTTAAAACTGAGCGCTGCTTCAATGCGCAAATTTTAATACACAAAATTGGTATTCGAATTGTAAATTAGGATTGTTTATATTGTAACGAGTATCGATGGTTGGTTACTCATCACTATTGCGACTGACACTATTGGCAACATCGAAATGAACGTCAACAAAAAGAAATAAGCGATAACCAGAACAAGCCAATGCGAAAGAAAGAGAAGAATCTCGATAAAGGAAGATTCTGGGGTATTGCCATCAGAGTATAAATAGAGTCAGTGTTGACAAGTGAAAATTAATCTGATCCCGAACGTGATTGCGCAAACATCTATACAGAGGCAAAAGTTGCAAGTACATTAAAGTGTTATTGTAAATAGTTGATTGTAAATTGAGTTTATTAAATAAATTGTTGCTGTATATAGTTGTATAAAATAAGTGTTGCAGTTATCATTAACAGAATCCAGTGATCGAACAAGGTTAATTCAAATAGAATTAAACGCTAACAGAATAAAAACGTAACAATATCATATCGATATATCCATATTGCAGATATTTCTTGATTCTGATACGATACGAGTATTATCGGTACGATATTTTTTTCACTGAAATGATACTGGATAACTCCCATTGTGCAGTGAAAATTGGGAAGGACCTCTCTGCTTCTCAGAGTTAGAAAGAGAGTCGCGTCGATTGGGTATTGCGGTGAACGAGGGCAAGACAAAGTATCTGGTGTCAGCAAACAAAGATTCCCGGCGTCTTGGACAGCACGTCACTGTTGACAACTACGCTTTTGAAGTAGTAAGGGACTTTGCCTATCTTGGAACAGCAGTAATGACGTCAGCCTGGAGATATTGCGAATTATCACTCTTGCAAACAGGTGCTACTTTGGGCTAAGTAAGCAATTGAGAAGTCGAGTCCTCTCTCGAAGAACGAAAACTACACTCTACAAGTCTCTTATAATGCCTGTCCTAACATATGGCGCTGAAGCCTGGGCAATTTCCACCTCGTATGAGCGAATGCTTGGAGTTTTCGAGAGAAAAGTCCAACACTAGATCTGCGCTGGCTAGGTCATGTCGAGCAAATGAAAGAACATGCTCCAGCTAAGAAGGTGTTACATTCGGAACCCGCTGGAGGACGACGCAGAAGAGGAAGACCTAACCTCCGGTGGAAATACCAAGTACTGGAGAACCCGACGGCGCTTGGAGATGGCTGGCGAAGCATGTTATATTCGGCCTAAATCGATATTCAGTTGTTATGGCCACATAACGAACGAACGAACGAATATTGTTCACATGATTACCAGAGAAAAAATTGTATGCTTTAGCTTACACCATAACCATACTTTATGTATTTATATATGGTTAGTTTTTTAAATCAGGTCAACAAACTTTAACATGTGTGAGTTAAACTATGCAATCGCTTAATATTTGTATTCATGAATAAACATATATCCTAATGTTACAAAATATTTTCTTACATACATTCATAAGATTCATCCACTCATATTTGAAAACATAAACACAAAATTAAGAAAGATTTGTACCCAAATTTGTCAAAACTAGCCCTTACATACTTAATTGTCCTAAATAATTATTACAAAAACATACTGCTGGATGACAATATAAAAACATGTCTTTATAAAAACAGTAATCGAAAATACAAAATACAAATACACACCGCATGTGTTCGTCTTTTCTAACTCCTAAGGCCGAAATATATAAAAAGTATACATGCTTATTCATCTCTCTAACGAAGTTAATATATCCTCATCCTTATGAAAATGCCCACATAAAAAGTATGCATTATGTCTTGATGTTTGATGAATGTCAAAAGTTGCTCAAATTTTAATTTTTTCAAGCATTGACGTTTCCTAACAACTGAGTGTGTTAGTTGTGCAGCGACAAAATCTAAATTATTTGAATTATGGAGTTTAAAATGTAAATTTCCGAACTTCTTCTGTTTCCATTTTTAAATTATTAACTTTTGTTTTCTCTCAAACCTTGTTATGACTTTTGACTTGTAAATAAACATATGCTCTTCACTTTTTATGTGTATTTCGGGCTTTATGGTTTGCGTGGAACGTTACATACATCAACTAACGAACAAAACCCACTTCAACCAATTGGATTTGTTTACATTTTCCAACTTTGAACAAACAAGAAGCGTAAAGTGTAAAAAAAAAGTCGCTAGGATCTGAAAAAAATAAACTGAATGAACTACATTTTTAATGTATTTTTTTTTACACTAGCCACTTTTGTTACACAGGAAGATTGTTTGTGCCTGTAGCGTGAGAAAGGCGAATGTCGAGTGCGTGCATGGTTGCAATGTTGTGTGTTAGATCGTGTGTGCCACTAACGGATGGATATACCGGCTGTGTCAGGCGTATATCGTAGTTGCGGGCCATACCTTTTTTTTGCGGACAATGGGTTTTGGTATAGGATAAGCCGAGACACTTGTGTTGCTATTTTGTTAGTAGGGTGGGTGGAGACCGTTGTACGTGGTAGATGATCGGCTGGCCTAACGTGGCAATATTATGTACACAAGTCGTTAACCCGATATATATTTATTCGTTTAAGGGGGTCCACCTGTGTAAAATTTTCGAAAAATCGATTTTTTTCTTACATTTTTCGCATCTTTAACGAGAGCTTCTACAGGATGAGGAAGGGGAAGTTTATGGTCCTGGTATTGCATATTAAATGTGAGTCTATAATACAAAGTTTTGTTGTGTTTCCAAACTTTGAAAGCGTTTTTCTCGATACCATATTTTTGAATTTTGTGGGCAGGATTAAAAAAAATCTACTTAACCGATTGACTTGAAATTTTGACAGACTCATTAATATAGAAAACTGAAGGTATCCACGTAGCGGTTTTTCGAAATTATTTTTTTTCAATTTTACAGCAGTTTTTATATCGAAAAAAAGCATGAAAACGAATAATTTTTTTAAAAACAACTGCCATTTCTTCAATTTTTAAAATTTCGTCAAAATCCTACGTCAGTACCTCAACGATATAAATAGAAATAAGATTTTTTTTACTTTTTGCGTTTTAGATAACTGGTTCGAGCGGAATCTTGCCCACAATTTCGGTATTTCATTTTGAAGGGGTCACTTTGAACGCCCTTAATGAGTACAAGCCTTCGGATTACTCTATTGGAAAAATTTACTATTGAAATATAAGCACAAACCTTCAAAATAACGTAAAACTTATTCTTATTTTCGAATTAGTTCTCCTAACAAAAATTCCCGAAAAAGCGTTCGAAATACCGCGCTCACACAGGTGGACCCCCTTAATATCGGTTATCGTTTAATATCGGTTAAACGGTTGAGTTTAAACTGTGATCGGTCCGTTGGCGCCGGTAAGATGTGTCGCGTGTGTGCTGCGTAGGCAAAGAGTTGAATAAGTTGATATTTTTTTAATTGCGATGTGGATATCCACATACTTAGGAGCGTAAATAAAGAGAAGAAAACGGAAAGAAAAACATTTATTAGTGTAAATGTAAATGTGAATTATGTACGTTTTATTTTAAAACAATAAAAGGAAAAAAGGGGATTAAGTAAGCTATAGAGTAAAGCTACAAACTATACCATACCCCGAACGTAAAAGTATATTCCAGTGACCACATATGTGTGTAAAACTCACTTCAAAATATAGCTGAATAGCAAAAGAAAGGAATTAAAACAATCCATAGACAACATTCGGTAACCTAGAAGCCGGAAGCTTAGGACCCCAAAGGTTCGAGTTTAGGACCCTGATATACATGCATGGAAAGATAAGTGTACTACCATGGCGGTTTGAGGGCCACACCCCAGCTACCGATTGCTAACCGTGGTACCCAAGATTTGCACAGGATGTGGATGAGGAATAATGGGGCCTGAGTTAAATAAATGTTGGTCAAGTCGTAGTGTGAGTGTTCCTAATGGAATAGAATGTGATGTTAGTGTGTCTGATGTTCGTACACTGAGATGTTAAAATTTTGTTTCGCGTACATGTGACACAAACGGAAGATGGCACTTCCAATGTCTCATTGGAGTTGTCACTCTAGAATTAGTGGATTGCGTACAACAGATGGACACATATAACACGAATATGACAATAGGGTTTGACATGTATATAACAACTTCCAAATGCATTAAGAAGATTATGACCAATACATTAAAAAGTAAGTGTCATATAAGCCTGAACGGTGAGTAATAAGTAATCGCCATGGTCCAATTACTGAAGGTCACCTAATAAATGCAGAAAAAAATTTTGGCCACACGTCACTTTTTTTGCGCAATGTTTGTTTGCTATAAAATGAAGCGAAATGGTACAAAGAAAGAAAACAAAAATTACAAACAAAAGCGAATACAAGCAAGACAAACGAAAAAACAACTCTGGCATATTTCGTTGGCATATACACATATATATCATTATATAAACATGCCCGTGAAAAGTAGGCAGACATAAATTTCGATGGACTCAACGTAGTGGACAGAATCACTATACTATACGACTGACAACACGCTTATCAGTAGACACTTATTTTTATCGGGCCATTATTGTTTACGCATCCCAATGCCTCTGCTGTGGTTGCCCTCAGGCTATCAGGTCAAATGGGTGTGGTCCTCAACCCGCCACAGTAGAGCGATGTGTGAACAATATCGTCTGCCATCTCAGTACATCCTACCTTGCAAGAAGTATACTGGTAGTAATTTTACCTGGAGCCGTGACTGAAACGTTCCGTATATTTCTTATCACATTCTTAAGAACATCGGCAGATTTTTTGACCGTTTCGTTCCTTTTGTTTCCATATGAGTGATTTTCCATCTCTCAATTTAAATAGTGCAAAATAAAACTACTTTTTAGCCAACACTACACATATAGCCCAGTACAAAGGCCCTGGTTCAAACCCCGAAAAGAACAAATATTTTTTTTATATATATATATAAAGCAATAATTGAGCTTGAAGTCGCAGGACTTTCATATCAGGAAATTGCAAATCAAATAAAATGTTCGAAAGAAATGGTTTTTAATGCTATTAGCCATTTCCGAAAATATAAGACTCATATGAACGTTCCACGCAAGAAGCGACCTCGCAAAACATCGAATTTCATCGACAATAAAATAAAACAAATATCACAAATGGACCCAAGGAAACAGTTCTGCAGCCATTCAAGAACCATTCGGACTACGGAGTCTTCATATCAAAACGTACTGTTGCACGTCGTTTGGTTGAATCTGGCCTTCATGGAAGAATCGCACAGAAGAAACCTTTGGTGACGTCTGACCAATGAAAACGCCGTTTGGAATTCGCTGAAGAACACGCGGCTTGGACTGAACACCAATGGAAATTTATAGTCTGGAGTGATGAAACTAAAATTAATCACATAGTTCCAGATGATAGAATGTATGTAAGACGCACAAAAATTGCTGAACTTAACCCAAAATATGTGTCACCGATCGTAAAGCATGGCGGAGGCTCCATAAATGTATGGGGATGCTTCCCCTGGAATGGTGTTAGTCAGTTTTGTCGAATTAATGGTACTTTATTTAAAGAAAAATATGTTGAGGTTCTTCAAAATAAAATATGCCCATTATTTGGAGATTCCAGCAAGATAACGACCCAAAACATACGGCTAAATTAACGAAAAAGTTCTTTGAGGACAATTCAATCCGTCTTTTAGAATGGCCGTCATCGAGTGCAGACTTAAATCCCATAGAACATTTATGGAATGACTTGAAAAAGGAAATTAGTGGTAAACATATCACGAATTTGGATCATCTTTTCAAAGAAGAAGCTAAAAAGGCTTGGGAATCAATTACAGTTGAACGATGTCGAAGTTTAATCAAATTTATGTAGCGCCGATGTCAAGTTGTCATCAAACAAAAAGGGTTTTCCACGAAATATTAGCCACCAAGCCCAGATTCTCACATTTGACGTAAAATTAAGTTCGTTTCTAATTAGATGTCTCAAAAAAAAATGAAGTAGTTAGAAAAACTTTTAATTTCTCTTTAATTCTTTTTGAATTGTTTAACTTATTTCTTTTATTTTTGTGCTATTGAATGAATATATAGCCGTTTCTAATTAGTTGACAACAACTGTATATATTAAATTGAAGTGCGTGATCTGAAACTTTACACAAACTTTTTAGATTTGGGTATCCTTAAACCACTTACGAAATATTTGCAAGGTGAATTCATACAAGGTGGTGTTAATAGCTGATATAAGTTTTTTGAGAAGTTTTGCCTCTATCACGTGTACGCTGGTGCACGCGTAAAATTCTTTATTTAATTGCTAGAGGGAATAGTGAGTATTCCCTACAAATTTTAAAATCTATGAGCCACATATTTTATACGAGTTTGCCTTTTATATTTTTTTAAAAAGCATGAAAATTCATTTGATAATCATCAAAAATAGTTTTATTGTTTTTCAAAGTATTCTCCATGAAGGTTTATCCACTCTTGAATTCGACCAATTGTCGAATCACTTTTGCCACTCCGACTGAAACATCTTCTAAATATGGCTTTTGAATGCTTCAACAGCATCTGCTGGCGACGATAATCGTTGACCGCGCAATTTTGTTATGATGTGCTGAAATAAAAAGAAGTAATTGGAGGCCAAGTCAGGGCAGCACGGCGGATGACCCATTAATTTGATGTTCTGATCAGTCAAATAGGCGATTATTTGAGCCAATGTGTGAGAGCTTGGATTATTATGGTGAAGAATGATTCTACGTCGGCGGTTGTTTTTCCGTATTTCATTGAACACTTCTGACAAACAAATGTTTGTGTACCATTCAGAATTGACTGTTCTACGTTGTTCTAATGGCACAGTAGCTACATAACCAGTTTTTCCGAAGAAACAGGCGACCATTTGCTTTGATATGCTGCGGGCCCGAACAACTTTTGTCGATTGCTGTTTTATTTCGAGCTCATACGCATATATCCATAATTCATTACCTGTCACGACCTTATAAACGTCTTTCGAAGCATCGCGATCGAATGTTTTCATCATTTCTTTGCACAAATCGAAACGAGCCTTTTTTTGAACGATTGTTAAATTATGCGGGATCCAACGAGAACAAATCTTTCTGACAACTAAGTGATCATGCAACATCGAATTTACGACGATGAAATTAGAATAAATTCCAAATTTGGACGAAGCGTACCTTTTCTCGTTCATATATTTTTTTTTCTCGATAACAAATGACGCCACTCCAATTTTAATTATTGATTGAATGAATCACTTCGAATTCAATTGAGAGCATCACATGTAAGGTCAATTCAATGCTTTGTGGTAGAATACGTTCTTCGATTTTAATGACCATGAGTAAATACTTGTTATGGATATGAGAAATTACTTGTTGCTCCAAATTTATTCCAACAGATTGGTAAGAAACTAATTCTATATCTTTGTTCTTTACAGCCAATATTGCTCTTTCACTTACCAACCATGATTTTTGTAGTGTTGATCAATATTTGGGAAAACATTTTGAATCAATTCTTCAATTGATTCGGTGAAATGGCAAAAATAATTTGTAAATGTTATAAAGCCAGTATTACTGGCATTGAATCTTTTCCAATCTTCAACAACTGCCTTGAAAATTCGGCTGCTGATGGATCGTTCTGTAGTTGAACGCGAACAAGCAGGTGTTTAATTCGTTGGCAGGAGTTGTATTACATTTAACGTGTAAACCAACCATCACTCGGACGGTTTGAGGCACCGATATTGGCATAATCGGCATGAACATGTGAGCAGATAGTTCAGCATTTCCAGAGTTAGAAAGAGAGTCGCGTCGAGTGAGTCATACGATAATAACTCACCCATCCATTAACATAAATTCATGCTTGAACAAACAAAAACCATCCTCAACACATCCACTACAACATGCAATTGGCAGAAATGTAAAATGTCATGTTGTTTTGGCAAGTACGTGTTTTATACATAATTTTGAACTGATTTATATATATACCATAGATTATATACTATTACATCCACTTTTTTACTTGGATTATTTAATTTTGTTTATGCCTTCCAGATCTTCAATTATAATTATATCATCGCACTTCGTATCCCTTGCCATACATATATATGTACGTACATACATATGTTACTTATGCAATTATACATACTCTAAGTATTATTGTTATTTGTTTCGAGTGTCCTAATATTAATGAAAGACTTCAATTACAAGATGTATTACGATGCGTGTAATAATCGTGGGAAATTTGTAAATACATATAATATTTTTTAATTTAAATATGGTCAGTAGTTAAAATTTTAGCAACTCTTTGTTCTATTATAACATACATACATAACTTACGAAAACAAACTAAAGTACGCTTGTAATTCATCACGATTTTCTACAATTACCGAAAATGGTAGTTGACGTGTAGCAATGTAGATCAAGCTCTTCTAGTTTTTAACCTTATGGCTACTCTCTGATTAACAGTGAAACTTTGTAGTGCGATTTTTGTTTTAAAAGACAAACGAAATCGTGGAAAAAGGCATTACAAATAAAACCAATGGACCATTTAAAAAAGACCGATTGACAGATCAGCGATCAACCTGTCAATTCATGCAAAAAACTTCTGCTATAACGAAGATCTCTTTAACTACTTACTAGCACAAATACATACTCGTACATGTGCTATGGTTTTAACTTTGTCATACTAACAGCAAACATTGGTATCATCAATATAAAGCAAATCTTACGATACATTATACGTACATATGTATGTGATATACTGCATCTCAACAAATACCACCTATACCTATGTATGTATGAATCGAAAGTGGGGCAATCTGAAAGAGTATAATTCATAGTTTTCTTTGCTCTTCACAACAACACTAAATAGGTTATGGGAATTCCCGTGCTTTAACATTTTGCATATAGTAGAGAATTGACCGTTTTTTGGATTGAAAATATGTAAATTAAATACAATTTAAATATAACATACATAGCAGATAAATGTAGAAGGGAATGGGTATGTACGTACTAGTGTCCAGCACTAGTACGTAAAGTGGGCTCATCTAAGCATCACCGAGTACAATGCGGACGAATACGATATAAAATAAATAAATAAATATGTCGAACCTATAAGCCCCAAAGGGCTCCTTGGGAGAGATTCTATTCCACTATTGTTGTGCGTGTTAAATTTTGGACAGTATTAGAAGGGACCTACTTATTTCAGCCGGTTCCGAACGTCAAAACTCTTGCAACATCACTTTTTCTAAGCTTTGCCAGAGGGTTTTTTTGGAAGATTTTTCTTGGCAAATTGTAAGCGCCAGAAGAATTGCCAATTGCTTGCCGACAGGTGGGCACCGATCGAAAGAAAAATCGTTTCGATATTAAATTTGTTATGCTTCAGCAGGGGATTGAACCCACGACCTACAGATCAGAACACCAACACACTAACCGTTGAGCTAAGGCACCCACGAATACGATATAGTAACTGTAAATTTGGCATCGTCTTATCAAAAATTTGGCTTCGACAAACTCAAATCATAAGTTATGGCGTGGAAATGTGGATTTTCACCATATTGAAATTAGGAGTGCGGTAACGCTGTTAAAATAGTAGTCGAACATTTTGCTTGCGACTACACAATTCTGATTACTTTTGCGAGGAACTTATAATAACTGAAAACTTAAAGAAATAATACAAGACACTTATATAAAATTTCATTGAAATATCTCAACATTTGCAAAGTTATCGCCTGACAGGACAGACGGACGGATAGGCGTACTGGCTGGCATCTTAAAATCCACTACTTAAGCGACTCTGATGAAGAACATATATTATTTTTTATATCTAAGAAGATCACTTCAAGGGGTTACACATCTGACTAAAATCAATATAGCTTTGCACTTGTGCAGGGTATAGAAATTGGAGAAAAATGTTGGCAAAATAAAATTAATTTGAAAATGAAGGCACAAAAGGCCACAAAATTTAAAATAAATAAAAGTGTGAAGCGAACTCATCGCGAATTTTAAAGTATGCAAGCAGTTATATAACTTAACTAAATTAAGCAGCACTGTTATGGCGTATCAAGGATAAACAACCATCTCTATCGACACAGTATAGAGTGAGGTTTTCGGTTGTATCGACCTCTGAAAGCAAAATAAATTTAACCTATTGGATTTTATTCTGCATCAGTTTCATTTTAGAGTACGTGGCATGTGTAATGGCAGTGTTATATGCAATCGTCACATCTCTGTATGAGACGATCTCCTTGATTGCTCATCCTGTGTATTTTATTAGAATTGTAATATGTTAGACATGAGCTTTTTATTGCCTTCGATACGCATTTCAATGACCTTAACTTAGGAAAGGGATTTTTACAACCTCGACTAGTCTAGAGCTGGCGTGTTTTTATTTAAAACCAGCACCACCTGCAGAAGAATGTGACTCAACAACAAGCACAACAAGCTTTCGCAAGCAGAAGTTATGCTCCGTTGAATTTGTAGCTATATATATATACATATGTATATATATATATATATATATATATATATATATGTATATGTATATATATGTATATATATATATATATATATATATATATGTATATATATGTATATATATATATATATATATGTATATATATATATATATATGTATATTTGTATATATATATATATATATATATGTATATATATATATATATGTATATTTGTATATATATATATATATATATATATATATATATATATATATATATTCGTACATTAGCTTTATTGGAAATTTTATTGTACTAAACTCGAATATAGCACAATACATACAACAGAGAAAAATTTTGAAAATATTTTAATTTTAAAAGTAATTTACTTAGATAGACCAATCAATTGTTATAAAGCACTTGCCATCTTCACAATCACTTGAACATAATGAAGTATTACAAAAAATACCCTAATATACCTGGCTTACTAAATTAAGCATCACCATAATATACGCTAGGTCGGTATTATTTAAGCTCCACCTTAAAAATTTCGTTTAATGCTGCGGGCACACAATGAGGGACCTGTGAACGGCATTTCTGAACGGTTGAACGCTCAGGAATAAAACCTGTTCTGAGTTTTTGATTATAACTGAGTGGTAAACAATCAAACTAGCAAAAGTAAATGTAGAGCTCTCAATTTTATCATTATGTTTTGACTTTTTGCAACAACAAATTACAGGATTTTACAAACATATACATATATGTCTCGATTTATAGGAAGAACACCAAATCTTATTTTTGTTAAACGCAGGAACTTTTTATAAATATGAAAGCGCTTTTCACTTAAAAAGATAAAACGAACTGCACTTGACAACGGCATTTTATCAATTAATCGCTCAGAAATTCCGCTCATTAATAAGCCACATCCCGCTAAAATTCGCCGCCCAGTCGTTCGTTGCGAGGCCTAGGCCTAATAAACTAACTTGGTATGTGTAGTGCAGTCTGATCAGTATATTACCAACGGTAACAGGTAATGTGGTGAATAACTATTCTGCATTGTGCACGGTAAAAAATTTTTTCAAATTTTCCATTCATGTGAGTAGTAGCAAAATATACTATATAAATTGCAGCATATCTAGAATTTACGTTATAAATAGTAACATACAAGTTTAGTAACATTATACAATTACGCAACGCAAAAAATTGTATATTTCTGAGCTTGCTCTGCTACTCGTATGTTGACTAACTTGTTTTGCTCCATAATATGGTAAGATATATACATATATGGGTGCCGTGGCTCAGTGGTTAGTGTGTTGGCCTTCTGATCTGTAGGTCGTGGTTCAATCCCCGGCTGATGCATAACAAATTTAATATCTAAAGATTTTTCTTTCGAACGGTACCCACCTGTCGGCAAGCAATTGCCAATTCTTTCGTCAGTAACAACTTGCCATGAAAAAGCTTCTAAAAGAACTCTGTGACAAAGCCCAGAAAAAGTGATGTCACAAGGGTTCTGCCGTTCGGATCCGGCTAAAATAAGTAGGTCCCTTCTAATACTGTCCAAAATTAACACGCACAACAGCAATGTTAGAGAAGCTCGGCCAATGATCCCTTCGGGGCTTTTAGTGCCGTATATATATATATATATATATATATATATATATATATATATATATATATATATATATATATATATATATATATATATATATATATATATATATATATATATATATATATATATATATATATATATATACACATAAACATTGGTAGTAAAAAATTGAAAGTGTAATATGTTTATCAGCAGAAAAATAAAGGTTAGATAACGTAAAGCGTAAAACACAAGCTTTGCTTGAGCTTTTTTAAGCTGTAAATTTTGTTTACTATTTCCACTATGCGGTAAATTGTTAACAGAATGGAGAGTTTAACTATGGTGAGTTTTGTGTATTCGTTACATATTTGGGGTCGTAGGTAAATGTTGCTATCCGAAACAATTTCCGTGTTTGCACGAGTCCAGTAAGAACTTGTCGTGTGGAGCATTGAAATGCGTCTGCTATTTGAAGCGCGTCTTGCTGCTTTACTTAGTTTATTGTGTGCAATCGTTTGTCTTTCTGTTTAGTGTTTTGCCGGTTGCGCATCTGCATTAAGTGTCGAATCAAATATTTGATTTGCTTAAATTTTCGGTGTTTTTTTCTTACAACGTAGCATTTAAGAATTGAGTTTTGTATTGTGGGTGTTTGTTTTTAATTTACATTCTCTATGCATATTTTATGAAATTTTTTTGGTGTTAATCATTGTTACATACAATGTGACTGTCACAATTAACCTTTTATGTTTGAAAGTAAATGTTGTAATTATGACAAATGACTTAAATGTATTCAAAGTGCGTAGTGCTGAAAGCGTGTTAAAAATATTATTTGAAAATCGTAAACTAGTTAGTAAATATAACTACATGTGTATGATTTAGATTAATGCAAAAAATGTAGTTTTTTCTATGAGATAAATAAATCTGATATTGTTTTGTATATATTTGATAAATGAAACATCTCAACTTATGCAATTACATACAATTGATTTAACTCGGGTGTGTACGATTAAATTACCATAAATATCATACCGACTTGGATATTACCGGATGTTTCGAATTAAGCACGGCACAAACAGCTAAATGAAATTATGTTATATATATATGTGTGTGTATGTGCATTTAAAAGGTGGGATGTCCGGCCGGAAATAGTGCGTTACTCTATCATGGGTGTTATTGATTAGAAAAAAGTTGTCCAGAATTTTTATATGTTTTGGAACAATTTTTATTATAGTTATTAGTATTGCTGTGATATTATTCCTGAGTAAATTTAATTGTTTTTTTTTTTTTTTTAAATTTAATTGTTTATTTTTATATAAATTTCAGAGTTTTATGTAACATGCCAAAAATCATCTGCATTTAAAAGTGTCATTTGTAATTTACAAACGACGCAATGGTAACAGCACCAGTATTTAATATCACGCATTGTACACATTGTAATTACTTTTACACAAAGATTAGTTTATTTGAAAAGTTATAAGATTTGAGTGGCGCTAGCCCATTAGTGAATAACATTAGCATTGATTCAATAGATTTATGCATAACGTCTTATTTAAAATTAGTGCAATCAGTGAATGAAATGATAGTGATGCAATAGGTCAATAATTATTCAAAAACCGTTTATAAATTTAATGGTTTTCATGGTAAGCAAATATTTATTTATATATACATTAAAAAACAAAAACAAAAGTATTACAATATCTACTGTTAAGATAACATGAAATAGTTAATGAAGAGGAAATAATACTTATATAATTTTCGAATCATAAAGAATGAAATCATGTGGTATGACCTTTTAAGACTGAATTACAACAATAAATAGTCAATGACAGCATCAGGCGTCGAAGGAAAATCTTTCAGAATACTAGGGCGGACCCAGAACTACCCGACCTAACAAAGAAAACAACAAATTTGGGAAAATTTTTCTTTATTTCTCAACATAATCTCCTCTTAGCTCTATACACTTTTCCCAACGATATTCTATAGCTTCGATACCCTGTTTATAGTATGAACTGTCTAGCTCATTAAAATAGCCATCTACCGCAGACTCCACTTCTTCATTGTTTGCAAATCTTCTACCACCAAGACATTTTTTCAAATTTGGAAATACAAAATAATTCGAAGGAGCTAAATCTGGCGAATAAGGTGCGTGATTTTGACCATCGCAATAGCGGATGTGTGAACTGGTGTTTTTGTTCTATTGTGAGCAAACGCGGCACCCATCTTGCACACAGCTTTTTCATATCCAAATTTTCAGTCAATATATAATGTATAGCACTTTTTGAAAAGCCTGTAACTCACGCACCTTCAGCCGGAGAGCATCTAATATAATTTTGTGGATTTTCTTAACCGTTTCTGGCGTGGCCACCTCAATTAGTCGACCACTTCTGTGTTCGTCTTGGCAGCTCGTACGACCTCGTTTAAACTCTGCCACCCAATATTTTATGGTCGTAAATGAAATAGCAGACTCCCCCAGAGTAGAATCTAGTTCGGCTTTAATATTCGTTGGACTAAGACATTTCAAATGAAAGTATTAAATTACATAACGGTGATCAATTTTTTCCATGTTTACAAATTCACTGAGGTCGTTAACTTTCGATGGCTCCAAAAATACTAAACAACGTGGCGCCTTGAAACTTAAAACATATGTCTTATAAGGTTGCCACTTTTCACCAAAGTAATTTCTTTCAAACTACTGCCGCCACGTCAGGTTGGGTAGTTCTGGGGCCGCCCTTGTACCTACAGCTTTATAATAAATTTACTTATACTGACTTCGAAACTTATATGTATATGCTGGTTACAGCATATACATATATAATATATAATTCGTCTGTACATATATAATGTGTTTACATTGTTTTAGTTTAGCAGGTGACGCATTGCGCTGTTCATTTCTTTTTCTCTCAACAAGTTAAATTAATGTTTACACTGGTTATCAAGCGCGATTTTTCGTGATTCTTATACTTTTTTTACCAGCATGGCCTTATTTACGTAAACCGTAATACGTAATGTCTACGCTGTTTATTTTTTGTACGCAACTTTGGGTGTTATATATTAAAATGGGTACCATAGTTCAGTGCTTAGTGTGTTGATCTTCTGATCTGTAGGTCATGGGTTCAATCCCCGGCTGAAGCATAAAAAATTTAATATCGAAGATTTTTCTTTCGAGCGGTACCCACCTGTCGGCAAGCAATTGGCAATTCTTTCGGCAGTAACAATGTGCCATGGAAATGCTTCTAAAAGAACTCTGTGACAAAGTTCAGAAAAAGTGATGTCGCCGTTCTGCCGTTCGGAACTGGTTAAAATAAGGAAGAGAAACTCATCACAAACATTGTGCGCGATACTAGTAGTCATTGTTTAGACTACTTATTTATTGTAGAATGACCAATTTTTGTTATAAATTTCGGTATATTTTAACTTTGATAAATATATATAAAATACATATTTTTTTACAAAATGGTTTATTGAATCTTTCATGAAATGAAACTCACAGAAAATTTATAAATCTTAAACATAGTTATATTCTAAGGCCCAATTTTTCAGTGCAAGCTTAAGTCGATTTGCAGTTTTTCAGTCAAACATCAACGTAATTTAAGCTAAGTGTAAAGCTAAGGTTAACCTATCAGCTATTCAACTGTCTGTTATTGCACTCCAGTACACCTTTTCTAGCTTCGGTTTAAAAAAAGTTTAAATTTAAACTCCGTTTATGTACACTTATTTTAAACCTAGATTAAACTTGTACTGAAAAACTGACCCTAAATGTTTTTACCAGAGCTAAAGTATTTCTTAAATTGCAAATGATTCAAATGAATAGCGCATAGAATTCATAACAAATGTGTTCAAATAATTTCATGTATTATATAATTCATTAATATTTAATTAGTGTACAAAACATTTTAACATAGAATGTATGTATGATATTTCATTGGACTTTCTTTCTTTTTGAAACGTGCTCGGAGGTGATTTTGAAGAATTTTTCTTGCTAGTTCATTCGGATGACTTTTTAGCCTTTGGATATAACTACTTGCACCGATTTTAAGCTCTCTTGGATTGTTGTTATCTGCAGATCTTGGTATATATCGTTTGATTAACATGTACCACGGTGCGCTTTTTGTGATACATATACATATAAGTAGATATTTTAAAATACACCCATAGTAAAAAGTACACAATTGGTTTTTAATTTCTCATACATTTTATTCTTATTCAAGTTGCGAATATTCAATTAATTTTTTTCAATAATCATTTCGTATAAATTTAATTAAAGAGACAAGCTTACTTTTTCTGCTTTTTTACTTTTCGAAAAACGCATGAAAAATGCTCAAACGCTTGCTACCATTCAAAGAAATCACATATATAATATGCATATATACATACGAGTACTTAAGTATATGCATGCAGCAAAATTGGTTGTTGAGAGTATTTTCCAATTAAGTTTTAAGTGAAGCCGCTAATCCACTGCTAATTGATGTCATTAAAATTTATTGGAAAATGGTAAAATCTTTAAATTTAATTTGCAGCGATTTGTTGTTAACTACAGGAGTTCTTGCTCGTTGAGCCGGTAGTTAATTTGATTTGACTTTACACAGTGGCCGGTAATTGTTAACTGCAAAAGGGTTGATCATGCATATCGATCTATTTGAATACATGCTGTGATAAAGAATTAATAGATTCATAAAATGCACTTCTACATATACTCATATATAATAAATAACTGGCATAGCTCCCATCGAGATAAAAAGGGACTACTCAAAGGCCAAGCTAATTAAAATTCCAATTCCTATGAACAACAATGATACACCACTTTTGAAAATTATGCAATGCTCTAAAAATAACAAACGGTTTAAAAAAATCCCATTCTCCATCAGTAGAAAAATTTTCTACAGCAAAAAAAATAGTTTCCTTTTTACCTGTAGCGCATATTGCCAACCACCATCACGGCAAGTCATTAATCAAATCACTACCACCCCACATCGAAAATTCAGCAAATCCCAAACATCTATGACAGTATTTCAGCAAGCTTTCTTAGAGCTAAAAAAACAAATTTTCCAACAAATGGGTCCCAACTAAACAACACTACAGGCTTTGGTGTGATTTCCGAATGTGAAACATTGGAAATACCAAACCTTCTCTTCTATAGCAGTGCTTACACTGCAGAAATGATCGCAATAATGAATACAATAAATCGTGTTAAAAATAATCGGGGAAAGTTTGCAATTTGCTCTGATTCCCTCTCATCATTGAAGCAATACGTAACCAAGAAATTCATAACTACTACCTCTCCCTCGTCAAAGGAATACTGATAGACAAACACCCAAAACTAATACGTATCTAGATCCCGGACATGTTAATGTTAAATGGATCGAACTGATCGACAAAACAACTAAATTTGCCGCTTCAGTACCAGTAATAACTACTGGAAACATAACCTTTAATGACATAAACAATTTCCCAAAAACTAAGTACACAAAAATTCTCAAAAAACAAACAGCAGAAATGCTCAACATGGTACAAACTAATCAACACCCAGAAAATAAACCTGGCCGACTACGCAAAATTTAACTTTAATGACATACTCTTTTCTAGATTAGACGTAGTTAATTACCCAAGAATTCGCCTAGGACACACTAAATTGATACACCAACACCAACAATATACAATAATGTTACGTTTTTATTCTGTGAACGTTTAATTCTACGCAAACCAACCCTGTACGATCACTGGATTCTGTCAATAATATCTGCCACACTTATTTTGTACTAACTATGTGCAACAACAGTTCATTTAATCAATACTACTATTTACAATCATTATTTAATATACTTGCTACTTTAACTTGCTATCGTGTGCTGTTACTGTATCATTTTAGGAATTGAATTGATTTATTTGGCAACAAACTAGCCCTATTTATACTCTGTGGCAACACTCCAGAATCTTCCCTTATCGTAATCGAGTTTCTTCTCTTTATTTCTCATTGGCTTGTTCCAGTTATCGCCTCGTGATATTCACAATAATCATCAATACACGTTATAATATTGTTACGTTTTTATTTTGTAAATGTTTGATTCTATTTGAATCAACCTTGCCGATCACTGGATTCTGTTAATAATAATTGCAACACTTATTTGGTACTACTATATACAACAACAGTGGGTGCCATAGCTCAGTGGTTAATGTATTGGGCTTCTGATCTGTAGGTTGTGGGTTCAATCCCCAGCTGTTTTGGTGGTACCCAAATGCCCTCTGCTGCAAGCATTGTGATACTCAGCTATCACTTCATTTATTCTTGCCTTAGGTACCACTAGAAGATCATTGCTCGGAATATACATCCAACTCGTAAATGCAGCCTTTGCCATTGTGCCCAGTATGCCTTTGCTATTGTACTTAAATTTGCCATTTCTTGCCAATCTGGACCTACGCAATGGTCTTTTTATTTCATAATCTTTGCGAGATCTGGGTCGTTCCATCGATCTTCTTGAACTCGTTCGGTGGTCCATGACCCTTCCGGCAAGACATTCGTAAGTTGTAAGTCGATAATGTGATTCTGAATTCTTACCCGAGAACAATGTTTATGTTTAATGCTCATATAATATTATGGCCGATTAACTAACTAAAGAGGGTCCTTTTTCCTGGATAGATCACTGTACCTATATGTATCTAATTGTGTTAATACAAATGATATTACATATATGATAAATAATTGCATAAATGTTACAATTATTACTTTTTGTATCATATTTTCAGAATGGATTTGGAGCTGACCCTCTGTCATCAAAGGAGGTAAGGGTGGAAAAGTAATCTATAAATATAATGTATATAATGAATATTATATACATATTTGATTCTATGCATTATGTTGTATTTGAGACAATTGCAAAAAAAATGTGATTTACTTGTTCCTTTACTTGTGTACTTGTAATTGTGCGATTTTCTGATCTTCCCCTCACTATGTGTTAATAAGTGTTAGGAATACTATATATATATATATATATATATATATATATATATATATATACATATATACATATATATATATATATATATATATATATATTATATATATATATATATATATATACATTTATATATATATGTGTGTGTGTGTGGGTGTGTGTGTGTGTGTGTGCATATTGAGTTATATATATATATATATATATATATATATATATATATATATATATATATATATATATATATATAATGCAGAGTTACGGACACGATGTATGGTAGAGCCTTTGCGACACAATTTTTTTCTGCCGGAAGAATTGCGAATTGCTGCCGTTGGAAAGAATAATATTCAGTTAGAAGCCGGGAGTTGAACACATGACCTACAAAACATGCACATAAGACCATCGTTCTAACCAACTGCGCTTATACCTAAAACTATAAAGCATAGTATATATGTACGAGCAACAGGGCTTGTAAAAGCAAATTTAACGCAAAATTCGTAATCAATTACCTCATTGGTATCCTAACCGACTCCTGAATTCAGAAACACGGCTCCTCTGAGTTATACATATATCCACTTCGAAAAAATAAATAAAATTTAAACTCACAACAACTATTTTATTGTAAATTAAGATACTAAGAGATAATTAGTTACTCACTAATAAATGACTCTTCTCCTTTTCAGGCAGAGGGCCCTCCGGTTCAGGTGGAACCAGTCGATCTCAGTTTACGTTCATTAAGAGGTAAATTATTTCTAATCAATATATGGAAGATAAAATGATTAGGGAGATCCAATGCAACATAGTTATGAATAACAAATATATCTCTATTTGCAATGTGGTATTTGCCACGTTTCGTGCTGCATGATAAATTCTAAAAGGAATAGATAACTACGATAACTCTTACGACATCACATTTTTAGACCTTCGTGATAGATTTTAAACGAAAGCTTTAGCGGAAATATTTTTGTGAATTCTTTATCGCCAGTTCGTGATTATTTTTATGAAACAAAATTGTGTTATACATATTTACATTTTTTTCGTTTTCTCATATAATAAAGTTCTCGTACTTTTGTACGTGTGTATTTACTACTATCACTTTAATTTTTGTAACTGTGGAATAAAGAATACTGTAAATTGTTTAAAGGTTTTACAAAAGATACATTTTAAAGGGTGCTCTTTTTTAGAGTGAAGCAGTTTCCGATAGGGATAAAACGTTGTAGCAGTTATTAAATCTGGTAAACCATAAATCATTTGTACTCAGTAAGGTTTGGAATTTCATTATTGAAAGATTGACCCCGCAACACTACTTACTTACTTATTTGGTCATTACAACTGAAATTCGATTTAGGCCGAATCTAGCATGTCTCGGCAACCAACGCTTTCTTTCGCTAGCTGGCGCCAGTTAGAATTTCCAAGCGCTGACAAGTTCGACTCTCTTTCCAACTCTGAGAATGAATGAATATCAATATCATTCGCATACGCCAACAGCATGACACTTTTGTTTGTTGCACGATAACGAATACCCTTGCCTGAGACCCCGTTCGGTATTAAATGGAGAGGAGAGGTTCTTCCCAATTTTCACTGCACAGCGAGAGTTATATTTGTCACAGTGTAAAAATCTGTTATATGGTGGATTTTCCAGGTTTGAATCCACACTGATAACGATTGGACCTTATCAATCTTTCACACAGAACGCTCAATAGAAACTCGTATGTGATGCTAAGGAAACTTAGCTTACCTTAACTTCTTCTTCTCGAAGAATTCCCGAATCTCATTCCTGCCTCTACTGATCTCTGTCTTCTTACACTCGCGTCTTTCTTGTTCTCTCTTCTTACGCAGGAAAAGACGTCTCTCCGCACTCCTCATCTCTCTGTACCGCTTCTTAGTAGCGCGCGCAGAAGGTGCACGCAGGGTTTTTCTGTAGACCGCATCTTTCTGTGCAGTAGCGTTACGACACCCCTGATCATACCACTCATTCCTCAGAGGGCGGTAGTAACCGATTACCTCCTCGGCAGCAGTAGTCATGTGGTGAGATATATGCGACCACTGTGCGCATGTATAATCAAGGGGGGATTATTCTGCATAAGCAGAAACGATAGTCGAGCGGCAAATGCACCTACTGTCTCTGGTGATCACAGCTTACTGACGTCGAGCTTTCTCTGTGTGGGACTTCTCTTGTTATTTGCGACACATAAACGTGTGCGCACCTTAGCTTCAGCAAAGTGGTGATCCTTGGAGGCTGCGCTGACCCTAGCATTGAAGTCGCCAAGCACATGATGCCACCCTCATTACAAAATGAAAGTGCCATCACATAGCGCGCAGAACAAACCACATGACGTCCAATGAGTTGACTTGCGATGAGTTTAGCAAGGATTGCGCTAGCCTCATCAGGTGAGGTAGTCAGACACGTTACCTTACGAAAGCACCACCAGCCTGTCAACTTTTAGTAACATAATTAACAAAAACATATTAAAGCGTAATTTATAAAAAAAAAACAATATTTAGTATCACTTGTGAGCCAGTCGATTTTTATATCCTGCATAAATATATACAAGGTATATTCATTTTGGTCAAATGTTTGTAACCACTTAAAGGAATCTCGAGATATATAGAAAAATATATATTCGTGATCAGCATCGTTTTAATTTTCAATTGAACGTTCATCCGTCCGTCTGTCCGTAATCTGGCTGGTTCGCACGATAACTTGAGGAAATATCGAGCTATTCCGACGAAATTTGGTATAAGTAACCTGTGATCCAAGGGAACGGACACCGAGTATTCAAAGTGACTAACCTCGGAATTACAAAAATTTTCAACTTACTATAACATAGTATACGATGTGGTCCCAGAACTACCCGACCTAACAAAGAAACAACAAATTTGGGAAAATTTTTCTTTATTTCCCAACATAATCTCCTTTTGGCTCTATACACTTTTCCAGGCGATATTCTACAGCTTCGATACCCTGTTTATAGTATGAACTGTCTAGCTCATTAAAATATCCATCTACCCCAGATTCCACCTCTTCATTGTTTGCAAATCTTCTACCACCAAGCCATTTTTTCAAATTTGGAAATAGAGCTAAATCTGGGGAATAAGGTGCCCGCTGAAGCAATTCGAGCTTTAACTCATTGATTTTGGCCAACGCAATAGCGAATGTGTGAACTGGTGCATTGTCTTGATGAAGCAACACTTTCTTTTTCGCCAAATGCGCTGCAACAAATGATCATAATACTAGCCGTTGATTGTTTTTCCTTTTTGAAGATAATCAATAAAACTTATACCACGTCCATCCCAAAAAACAGACGTCATAACCTTGCCTGCACATGGAACACGATTCTCCCCTTTCAGTCCACTGTTTTGAATGCTCCTTTGTCTCAGATGTGAAGTAATGGACCCACGTCTCATCCATGGTTACGAATCGACGCAAAATCTCGTATTTATTACTGTGAAACATCGCCAAACACTCTATAGAAAGATCTTCATGACGTTATTTTTGTCCTATTGTGAGTAAACTCGGCACCCGTTTTGCACACAGCTTTTTCATCTCCAAATTTTCAGTCAATATACAATGTATAGCACTTTTTGAAAAGCCTGTAACTCACGCACCTTCAGACGGCGATCATCCAATACCATTTTGTGGATTTTCTTAACCGTTTCTGGCGTGGCCACCTCAATTGGTCGTACGACCTGGTTTAAACTCTGCCACCCAATATTTTATGGTCTTAAATGAAGGAGCAGACTCCCCCAAAATAGAATCTAGTTCGGCTTTAATATTCGTTGCACTGAGACATTTCAAATGAAAATATTGAATTACATAACGGTAATCAATTTTTTCCACGTTTACAAATTCACTGAGGTCGTTAATTTTCGATGGCTCCAAAAAAAATACTAAACGACGTGGTGCCTTGAAACTTAAGTGGTGTTGTTTGTATGTTTTATAAGAATGACCTCATACCATCTGGGACAACAATATTTCGCGCATAGAATTACGTTATACTGTTACATAATTCTGATAAAAATGGGCGAGACACGGCTACTTTTTATAGTAGCTCCCATACAAAGTGCCTGAACTTCGTTTAAGTTTATGCCACTATCATTTCGGCAATCTTATCTCTAAAGCAACCATATTTGATACTTAGATTAATATTGTAGTCGGAAATATGCTGGCATAAAATCAGCAGGCTATGCATACTTCTTCATGTGGCTCCCACACAAACTCGAGGAAATAAAAACAAAAAATTTAACCGCTATAACTACAAACTATTCAGAGTAGAACAACCATATTTAAGTTGTGGATCATTATTATAAGGATAATTAGATTTACAAGAAATGGGCTAACTTGATAGACTTCTTCATCGTCAAACAAATACCAGACTATATGATAACTGTTGAAGACAACCTAGATCTTAATTCAGATCACTCACCAATTTTCAATTGACGGTGAACTGAAAGACATCGACATCTGCTGCACGCTCTCAAACAAATACACAGACTGAGATCTCTTTAAACACAAGCTCAATATGTATGTAGATATTGGCGATTAAATCAATAACGTTAAAGATATTGAAAATAAAGGAGAAAAGCTAACAACGCAAATACAACAAGCTGCTTGGATAAGCACACCTGCTAATAAACAAAAGCTTGTTCCGAAACGATATCCCAAGGATATTCTGAATCTCCTCAGTAAGAAAAGAAAAATTAGAAATAAATAGCAAACAACGATATTTCCACCTTTAAAATCCAATTTCAACCATCTATGTAAAATGCTCAAAGACAAAATAAATAATCTTAAAAACATGACATTAAGTTCAAAAATACAAAGCCTCTCTACAAATAAAAATTCAGACTATTCTCTATGGAAAGCGACTGCAAACTTGAAGAGGCCCATTCGTCAAAATCCTCCTATTAAACATTTAAACAACCTCCAAGTTTGGGCAAAAACTGATTTTGAAAAGACCAAGATCTTCGCACATCATTTAGAAGGGATCTTTAAACCCTACGAAAGTACCCATTGTTTTACACAACCATCAACTGTTCAAGAGTTCATTGATATTCAAACGATTACTTCAGACGAAATAAGGGCACAAATATGCAAACTAAAGACTAAAAAAAGTCCTGGATTCGACCTGACAACCGCTGAAGTTCTCAAAAACATCCCAAATACTGCACCCCTTAAGCTGACAGCGATTATGGATGCCTGTATTAATCTGAAGTATATACCACTACAATGGAAAACTTCTGAAATGAAGCAACTTCCTATCGTCCGATATCTTTACTTCCACTGTTGGGAAAATTATTTGAAAAACTATATACCAAACGCTTAAAAGAAGTAATTACAGTCAAGCAACTCATACCTTCACGTCAATTTGGATTTGGAGGAAAACATTCAACTATTGATCAAATACATAGAATAGTCCATACGATTGAAGAAGCTTTTGAAAAAAGGCATGTCTGTCCGCAATATTTCTAGATGTGGTGCTGACTTTTGATAAAGTCTGGCATGAGGGCCTGATTGACAAGCTGAAAATATCACTTCCGATACAGTTCACTGATCTTCTGAAATCGTACATAAAAGAACGTTACTTCCGTATTAAGCAAGGCTAATACGGCCGTATTCCAATATTAGGAAAATTAATGCCGATGTTCCGCAAGGCAGCATTTTTGAACCAGTTTTATACATACTTACAGTTCCAAGGACCAGTGAAATAGCAACCTTTGCGAATGATACTTGTATATTTTCTATGGGTGTTAACGAGCATGGATCGACTGTACAACTTCTAAAAAATGTGGAGAATTAAACTTAACGAAACGAAATCGATCCATGTTAACTTTACAAACAAGAAGATTTCATACAAACCAATAAATATAGCCTCAGTCACCTTCCCATATGCGAACAACGCAAAGTATCTGGGCTTGACCTTAGATGCCAAGCTTAAATGAAGGAGCACATAAAGATAAAAGCTTCATAACTGAACATTAAACTACAGAAACTAAATTGACTTATCTGCAGAAAATCAAAACTGTCGGTACAAAACAAAATTGCAATTTACAACCAAATATTAAAACCAGTCTGAACGTACGGAATCCAATTATGGGGATGTACTGCAAACTCCTACGTTGAAGTTATCCAGCGTTAACGTTCCGTGGTATATAAGGAACGACGACCAACATAGAGACCTATGCATGCGTAAAGTCACAGATATCATAAATCTAATCGCTGCTAAGCACGCAAAAAGGCCAACATATCAATACTGAAGCTTCATCCCTTTGCAATGAAGCAATATACACAAGAAGGCTAAAAATTTCGAACCGAACGCTTCGAACCACAAAAAATTTCCCTTTGTATTAATTTGTATAACTTTCCTATAAGCACTATTTTGTTTTTGTTCTTTACTTTTTGTTTTGGATAATTTTTATTTGCTTAGATTTTAGGTTTTAGATTTCGTGCTCTTACACATGCATATCAACTACATATAATTTTATGTAATTTTATTTAATTATTATCAATTGTATCCTTTAAGTTCTTCATATGGTATGTTTTTAATTATTACTCGTTCATTTCAATTTTAGATTAATTGGAATATCCACAAATTTTTCATAATGATTTTTTATACAATATATGTATGCGGTTACATATAAAATTACATTTAAGAAACTTGTCGGTATTTGGGTGGAGTAAAATTTGTTTTGGATAATGTGTTCTTATAAAACGGTAGAAAATCATTTGCTGTTCACAAGTTGTCTACAAGTAAGTAACATGAGCTAATAACATTCAACATATTGTGTGGTACAGCGACAGAGCCTGGTAAATTGTGTTGCCGATTTGACTGAATCACTGGTTTTGGGGTTATGTGAAAGGTCAAGTTCGTGATCGCATTCAAACAGTTTTGCAAGCTAAAGTGACTGTGAAGTAAACAAAAAAAAACTAAATAAGCAAATATGAAACAAAAGTAACTACGACATCTAAGAAAAATTGAAGATGAGCGTGCCACCACCACACCACGATTCGACAATTCCTTTTTCTGCACATACATAATTTTGTTGGTTGTTGAGTGAATGTATACAGTTGTACACAGCGTTGCCTTAGTAATTTTTCTACACCGATGCTGTATGTAGTTGATGACACTGCAGACACATTGTCTCACTCAATCGTGCAGTTGTCACACCGAAAATACTAACATTTCACCTAGCTAAGAAATTGTGCAGCCAAATATTATATATTAGAAGTTACTAAAAATACTTAAAATAATAAGTTGTTTTTTTACACCCTGCACGAGTACATGATATATGCATTTTGGTTAGATGCTTGTAACCACTAGAAGAAAGTTCGTCGCGACGCCTAAATAGCAAATTTCACCAAATGTGTCCGTCCGCCCACCAGAGAACTGCAATTATTATCTTTAAGTTATTTGTTATCTAATGGTGCAACTAGCCACGAACGTACCGCCCGTACGTAAGAACAAAAATTTGTCAAAAGTTATGCCCGTAGCGGCAACGGAGAAATCGACTGTTCTTTCTTGTATACATACATAACAATGTTGCCATGTATCACTGTGCGTGCTTGCTTTTAATCACACTTACCATTTTCAAATTTCATAATATAGATGTTATAAACTAAAAAAAAACATTAATGCACGTGAAGTATATTTTAATAAATAACTAAACACGATGATAGTTTTGATTAATTAAAAAAAAAACTAAACTTTCTTAGTTTATTTCTTATTTATTTATAAAAGTCTAATCTGGCAACATTGTAGTCATAGAAAGCGTCAGCTGACACGGTTTTACGGAAAAAATCAAATTGCTTTTATTCTCTCCGCTACGGGCAACGGCTACGTCACCGTCATACGGTGATGAGTTTTCGTTAACACGACATTCCCATAAGATAGGTCGTGTCAGCTGACACGTTCTACGGTTTTACGTTCGTGGCTAGTTGCACCATTAGATAACAAATAACTTAAAGATAATAATTGCAGTTCTCTGGTGGGCGGACGGACACATTTGGTGAAATTTGCTATTTAGGCGTCGCGACGAACTTCCTTCTAGTGGTTACAAGCATCTAACCAAAATGCATATATCATGTACTCGTGCAGGGTGTAAAAAAACAACTTATTATTTTAAGTATTTTTAGTAGAGTGTTGTTTTCATTTCTTGAGAGAGCGCTCGACTTCTCAATTTCTTACTTAGTCCACTTTGTGCCTGCAAAGCATAGTATCGAGAAGCATTAAATTCAATAGACTTGGCATCATGTGCAGCAATTGGAACTGTGTGAATCCACTTTATGAAAATTTTTAGGTAAAGATCTCTGCCTACGACCTTATAAGATACAGCCCTTACGTCCACAAAACTTCATTGTTTAGTATGCTCTATGGACAGTTGGAATCGTTGGTCTTTAAAAAAAATATTTAAAAAATAAATATGGACCACTTAGAAGCTTCTTTTCCATTACTATTGCGCATGCTAAATTTTGGACAGTATTAGAAGGGACCTACTTATTTTAGCCGGTTCCGAACGACACAGCTCTTGCGACATCACTTTTTCTGTGCTTTGTCACAGAATTCTTTTAGAAGCTTTTCCATGCCAAATTGTTACTGCAGGACGAATTGCCAATTGCTTGCCGACAGGTGGGTACTGTTCGAAAGAAAAATCTTTTCGATATTAAATTTGTTATGCTTCAGCAGCTTCCATACCATACAACGCGTTAAACAATCGACTTTGAAGGAAGTAGTCAATTGGCCGCCGAGATTGTGCGATTTGACGCTTTTATATTAGTTCCTCTGTGGTTACGTGAAGCCATTGTTTTTGCGAACAAACTGGAAACTTTAGACGCCTTGGAAGAAAAAGTGGTGGAATTAATTGATTGGAAATTTACTCTTTCGAACTCCCATCCATTATTGAGAATGATCCAAATGCAGTGTTGCATCAAGAACTTGCCCATCAAATTAGTGGAAGATTTTGCGCAACGATCTTTGCTTACGTGTCTACAAGATTCAATTAGTGTAAATACTGAAGCAGTAATTGCCTTCTTTCAGCACTGTTGCCCGCTGCAGACAAAACGATATAGAAACCTTACAGGAAAATACAAAAGTTGGATCTTCTAATTTTGTTTTTTTCTTTACCTGAAAAACGCAAAAATAAAATGAAAAATCTTTAAAAGATTACCTACAATACTATTTTTATATAATTTTCCCGAATTTGCTCTTCAAATAATTCACTAGGAAGATAAGATGTTCTTGTTATCACATATTCATACAAGTTCACACATATATGGTGGCAACAAGCGGTGGCGAAATTTCAAGTGAGGGGAGTGTAGTTTCAGTAACTACAACCTCCTTACTTGAAATTTTATAAGATAATACAATATTTTAAACAAAGAAGTAATTTTTGTAATTTTTGAAATATACCGTAAAAAAATGTAGGAAATATAGAATAACTAATGAACAAAACAAAAGAAACATTTCGGGAAAATTCACGATTTCGTTTTCCTAAAATTAGCTACTACATTCAAAGAATCACACAGAAGATATGGGTACGAAATTATTTAAAATTTATCTTCTTGTCATTTTCAAATTTTAGACACGTCTGATATTTATTAATACAATTCGATTGCAAAAGAAGCTAATAAAATGAAATAATGAAGCGCAAACTTAAGCGTGATACTATTTGTTGGTGGGCTGAACAATGTTGTCGAATCGGTTTCAGTATACGACCCACTTTAGTTGCATTACTACATATAAACCGAAATGCAGGTGAAGCTAAATGCGGTGTTGTTCATTAGTTTCGTGCTGTTGCCACAAAGTCTGTCTGTTTGCAAAGAAGTTTCCATTTAAGGTTTTTTGGATTATGCTGGGAAGATTTGCACGAAAACAATCGATATTCTTTCACAACAACAAACTAACATAAATAAAAACTAAATCAAACCGTGGGAAAATTATTTTTGGTTTGCATAATGATATTTTAGAGGGAAACGCAATCAAGTAAAGGGGATCATTAAAGTGTGTGGGTATATCCTGACATAGAAACAACATAAAATAAACATACGTACAATCTATACTTACTCTTACGTTGCCATAAATTTCTTTAACGCATTTTACAAACGGCATAGTTAAAAGAAGCACTAAATTCAGTATCAATGAATTTTAGAAGTACGGCGAACACAAGTATTGTAAAATGATGTTATTTTCGTTAAATATTCTGTGCTTGCTTAATCAGGTGAATGTCAAAAATATTGCAGCGAAATATGTGATTACTTCTTAAAGCTTATGTATAGAAAGTACTCAACTAGTTTCCGAAAAATTTATGATGCATTTATTCATACATCTTATGTAAACCTAAAGTGACGTAATCATGGTTTTATACATGTAACATATGTATATAAAGCAGATGGCATACACAAATAGTAATACTCGCATCTACATTTAGATTGTTCTGAGTATACTCCAAAACTGACAAGCAATGGTGTGGTAAACTTTTATTACGATTGCTGTAAAATGGTGTTGCAAATACTTACAAATGTGAGCGACAGCATTAGTGGCAAATAATCATTTTCGCGTGGATATGAAGTTTGAAATTAAATTTATGCGAACTGCCAACTCGATTCATAATAACGAACTGTCAATTATTTCCAATTGCAAGCCGAATGTACATTAAACCCTATCAGTCGCTTTCGTAATTTATTACCTTGTTTTTTACTTTTCCGCGATCATTTGTAAGATCCGCGTAACATTGCAACTTAGAAGAAACACATGTTCATCGCACAAGCTGTTCAGCTCATCATAATTACCGACGAACTTCGCTCGATGCGTTTGTTTGCCAGTTGTGTATGTACTCATGTGCAATTTATGTGTGCTGCCAATTGATACAGCGCATATGAGCACGCCACTTGAAGATGTGTAACTCTTCTCTTCCGCTTGGGGCAACATTCACTTTTTTATGGCACCACTCTATAATATTGTGACTTTAAATACCAAATAGAAACTGAAATGAGAAAATATTAAACCACACGTTATTTTGGTAAAAGTGCTGATTATTGTGTGGAAAATATTAAAGGCATTTATTTATTAGAAAAATACAAAAACAAGAACAGTGAACTATAAAGTGATTTGCAATAGTTTATATTTAGTGACTTCCATTTTTTCATAAAAAATAAATTTGTACTCGAATTGTATTATCAACTAATGAAAATAATAGGAATATTTTGTGTATGGCTACGATTTCATTTGCAGAATAATATGGAGTTATGTATATCAAAAATGTTAATTAACTTTGATTTAGATTGGAAATTGATATTACACCAATTTGAATCAATAAAACATTTTTAAATATTTTCGCTTATATTGTATATTGTATTATTTCATAAATGGATTTAATCATACCAGTACTTGTTACTTGTTTCAATACGGATTTTTAAATTATGAATCGCCAGGAAATCTAAATGAGCTTTGAAGAGTTTAAATTTTATTCATATTTGGATATATTTTATATTTTCAGGATCACGAGACTCTTACCATAATTTGGGTACATTTAGAAACAATAGCAATCAACCCAATACGGCTCTTACGTCCGTATCTTCTTCTACATACTTGCTGAATTCAAGTTCCGTAGCCGTAAGCAGTCGTCAATACTCTACGCCTTTTACAGTGCCTTCAAGGGTATCTCTCTCATCAGTTCTGGCCTCCAGACCATTTTTTTTTAATTGTCGGCGCATCAAAGATGAAACTAATAATTCTTCTTTCTCTTTTACGAGTAACGCAAACAGCACACTTTCCTCCATTGAACATAATTCTGTATTTACCACTTCCCCCACACCTCCTGCAGCACAGCGATCTTTATTCCAAGATTACGATAACAAATTCAGTCTGCTCCGTCTATTTAAAAATCCATGCAAGTATTCAGACATCCGACAATCTCACACAATGGATCGGGGAGTTACTTTCACATCAACACCACCACTTTCAACATCTTCCAGTTCTGCAATATCCACGTTCAGTTCAGGATCACATCCAATTTTAAATAAAATGAGCCATGCAGCTTCTACATCCTCTTGGCGGACAATGTCAACTACTCACCATTTCAGTCTAGGTGCACGCCAGGGAACATTGAACGAAGCGCTTCATAATACCTTAAATAAATCATGTGCAGTTAACAGATATAAAAACATGTTTAGTAACATCGTTCTTGCTGAAGGTAGCGCTTTTCCTCGTACTGAGGATGGGAATAATGGTGCCTATAGTTGCAATGATCTCTTCAAAAACCGCAAAGTGCATAAATGCGATAACGATGGATGTGACAAAGTATATACAAAGAGTTCTCATTTGAAGGCGCATAAAAGAACTCATACTGGTAATCCAATGTATACATACATATTAAGTGAAGGTATAAAACGACTATATTTTACAAACAATGTAATATTTCAGGTGAAAAGCCATATGTGTGTTCTTGGGAAGGATGTATTTGGCGCTTTGCGCGTTCTGATGAACTGACACGTCATTATCGTAAGCATACTGGAGTTAAACCTTTCCGCTGCCAACTTTGTACCCGCTCATTTAGCCGTTCAGACCATCTCTCACTACACATGCGTCGACATTGATAATTTGTTCAGTAAGGTCTTAATAAAAAGGTAGAAAAAGTATACAACACTTTTGCCAATAAAAAAATGAAATTTTTGGGTAAATTTAATTTATAAAATCCAAACGAAGTTTGTCAAAATACTGTTTCGTAAGTATACAGAAGGTTAAGATCATTTTAAATTCTGAATCGGCTTATTTGGTATATTTTCCATGTAAAAATCTGTCAAAAAGTCGATATTATATACATATAAAATGATTTTAATTTTGACTATGACTACGGACCAGTATGTTTTCAAATATTAACAAAATGTGTACTACGCAATGTTATTTTTAACAATCAAATAATTTCAAAACATACTATTTTAGAACTGTTAGTATTGTATAACAGAAGATTTTAACTTCATAAACAAATAATAGAGAATACAGTGCTCTAAAGTTAGTATTGTATAAATAAGATGAAGAAGAAGAAGACCACGTTAAACATAATCAAATAATAGAGAGAAAAGTGCTATACCTGTAAATGATAATACCCTAAGATGCAAACAAGCACAGGTGATAGAGAATTTTAAGTTTACTCTTCAAATGTCAACTCAATTAAGTAACATTTCATGCGCAGAAAAAATCGAATGTGTGACATATGCTATAATATTTAGATCATGCAAAACTCCCTATAACCTGTGGTTTCCCGTCACGATGCAATTTATTAAATAGACAGTTTTTAAAAATACATGCACACACACACACACACACACACACACACACACACATATATATATATATATATATATATATATATATATATATATATATATATATATATATATATATATATATATATATATATATATATATATATATATATATATATATATATATATATATATATATATATATAAGGGTTTTCCAATGACATAACAATTTTATCTATTAATAAAACACAGAAATATTTGAGATATTGGGTGCAAATTTATTGTGGATATATTGCAAGCATTACATTTTATGAAAGAAATTTGATTTCGGTCATATTCTTTGGATTCTTTGGACCCAATTTTCCACCACTCTAGCACACATTTCGACCGGAACGTTGGCAAATTCGCGTTGGATGTTGTCTTTGAGCTCGTCTAAAGTTGCTGGCTTGTTGGCATAGACCAGTGACTTGATAAAGCTCCATAAAAAGAAATCCAATGGTGTTAGGTCGCATGAACGAGGCGGCCATTCGACCGGACCATTTCTCGAGATAACACGGTCACCGAATTTGCCTTGCAATAAATCGATTGTGACGTGTGCTGTGTGGCTAGTGGCACTGTCTTGTTGAAACCACATATCGCTGATGTCAAGTTCATCCAATTCTGGCCACAAATAATCTTTAAACATAGCACGATAGCGCTCTCCATTGACGGTAACATGACGGTCGTTTTCATCCACGAAAAAATACGGCCCAATCACACCTCCGGCATGAAAACCGCACCAAACAGTAACTTTTTGCGGGTCCAACGGTGTCTCAAGAAGCACTTGTGGGTTTGTTGATGACCAGTAACGCATATTTTGCTTATTGACAAAGCCATTGAGCCAGAATTGAGCTTCATCGCTGAAGATGATTTTTCGCTCTTAAAGTTGCGACCACCGACTCAGAATTTCGGTAGTAATTTTTAATAATTTCCAAACGTTGCTGGTTCGTGAACTTTACCATGATGACATTGTTGATTAAAAAAGCTTAAGGGTGCATAAAGATATTTTTATGTACCTAATGGAAAACCCTTTATATATATATATATATATATATATATATATATATATATATATATATATACACACACACACACATATATATATATATATATATATATATATAGGTTTATGAACTGTTACTGTAATTCTATATTTGTTATTTATTTATTGTGTAGTTAATTTTTTTTATTTTTTTTTATGCATTTAGCCAATTTTAAACATTATATTAGAGTTTTTTTTATAAGGTACATAGTATTGTAAAGTATTTCACTTCTCTTGTAAAGTGTATAAACGCTCAAAAGATTAATGAAAAATATATTTAGAATTCATTGATTTATATTTTCGAACCATGAATAATTCGAATTCATTTTATTATTAGTGGTATTTTTTTATTAGACACTTTTAAAGAAGCCATAAAGATTTATTTTTGACACGTATTAGTACTGTATTATTTATTACTGTGCCAACAATTGCCGAAAAGAATCTATAAGAATGAAGTTATTAAGTAAAATAAATATACATTCGTAGTTAGCTCAATTCTATAAATACAATATTTAAATTATTTTGCATAAAGGTTAAAGTTTAAACTTTAAACCATTTTATATGTACTTAGTAAATGTAATTAATCAACTAAGACTAAATTCATTAATGATATTTTAGTTGTACTTATATATTAAATTTTTTTTCACAATTTTCCAATGGTGATTTTTAATAAAATATTCAAACATAATATATTTGTTTCCAATAAAATGAAATTTTTAACACTGTAAAAAAAAAATAAGACTACTCCAAAAGCCGGTGCCGAAACTAGGTACCATGTAACCAGCGACTAGCCCAGGTGTAATCCAAATATATGAAAATTGCATAGTTATATTAATACATTTTCGTAATATCAGCGTTTTGCCACCTTTATGAATTAAAAATATGGTTTTAATATGAAAATGATGTCCTCTGATCCCTGCTGCTGGCGCCTCCATTTAGGTTTTTAGTTATCTCTCCCTTTGCGATTAAAATGTGTTTCAGCACTTAAAAACCAATTATTTGCTTTTCCCAAAAGGAACTGAATAATTGCTCACACGGATGCAGATCTACATGAAATATGTAAGAACGAATATTTTCTGTAAGACTTTCGGATTTACAAAAAAATCAATCTGATTGGGTTGAAATTATAGCCAATTATAGAGCCAGGAAATCGTGATCGATTAGGTAGAATATTTGTTGTGAAAGAAAATTGCCTATTTACATTGTCAGAAATAGAACGAATTGTATACGAACTAAATTAATTGTCTATTGTTGCTTCTATTGATCTCGAGAATAGCAAAATGGCATCGAGTGGTATCAAAAATAATTTTTAATAACTGCAGAGGATTTACTATAGATTCATTCAATAAAAACTATTGCTATCATTAACCTTCCAAAACGTTTTTATTTTGTTAAAATTTAATTTTTTAACTGAGTTATAGTAATTTGAATTATACGATACACCGTCTGAAAACCCCAAAAAAGAGGAAAGATAAAATTGTAAAGTAATTGGGCTGAAACTATTCCTATCCCAAAATCCTACTTACTTACTAATATGGACGTCAACACCGAAAATAGAAATTCTTCGCTAAATGGCGCCAGTTAGAAATTCCAAGCTCTAACAAGTTCTCCAGTACTTGATATTTACATCGGAGGTATTCTTCATCTTCTCTGTCGTTCTCCAGTTGCTTCCGAATATAACACCCTTTTGGCTAAAGTGTTTTTTTTTTTCATTCGCTCTGCATAACTTAGTCAGAGCAGCCGCGATGTTGAAAACATACAGCTAATATAGTTGTCTCAAAATACTGACGTGATGGACAAAATTGCATAAAATTTGCATGGAAAATGACTATTGGGTCTGAGAATTGTAGATCTGTGTAATAATTTTTGTGTTATATAATATTAAGCATTAAATTTAATAACAAACGCTTTAAGTCATTTACGAGGAAACAATAGGGCTGGGTCTTCAGCTCAAAATTCAGTGGAAGCAGTGGTTGCTACCACTGCCGCGCACGGGAAAAAAAACCTCTTTGCGTGCCAAAAGACCTGTAGAAAAATGTCGTGGATGGTATGCTACTCGCGCGTGCTGCGGTATCTTTGACCCAAAGTTTGGAAACCGAATAGAAACATTGCAAGGAAGCGACAACGCTCAACGGAAAAAGATGAATCCTGCAGAAAGACAAGGAAGAAGAAGGAGAGCAGAGCAGGACAGGGCCATCATTTGATGAAGCACAGTGGTTTAAGGGCACAGCGGTCCAACAACCAAAGGCAATGGTGGCTAGTCCAACGCTAAAACTCGGACGTGCCAGCACTGGAGAGTGTCGTGTGTAGCCAAACAAACGAAAGTTGTCGTTGGGCAAAGCTACATACCACAGATCAACAAAACGGCAAAGGAAATTCTATCTCAAATATAGGATTAAAGTTGTATAATTCAATAAATGATGATATCAAGAAAGATATCAATTTACATATATTTAAAAAATGCGTACAATTCATTTAAGGAATGTCCTAGAATTATAATTTGTTTGTTAGATATTCTTACTTATTTATATTATGAGCGTTTAATTCTAACTCGAACCCTGTTCGAACACTGGATTCTGCCAATAATAATTGCAACACCTATTTGTTTCTAACTATATGCAACAACAATTTATTTAATAAATACTTCTATTTACAATCACTCTTTAATGAAATTCAAATTTAACTTCCTATCATGTTATGTTTACTTGGTGACTATCGAAATTGAAGACATTGATTCCTCAACAAACTCGCCATGTATATACTTTGTGGCAACACTTTAGAATCTTCTTGTATCGTTATCGAGTTTGTTCCTTTTATTTCTTGTTGGATTCTTCTATACCTATTAGTTGACATTTATTGTCATAAATCACTGTCACTTTAGCGTGTGCACCAACCATTGTTCGCGATATTCACAATTAGTTATGATTCAATATCGATACTCGTGACAATATGTTATATGTTAGGTTAAATATGTACACGATAGAAAAAGTAATAATAATATAATCTAATCTAGCTTAAATAAATTTAAATTATATGTTTTTATACCCTGCATGAATGCATGGTATATTTGACTAGATGTTTATATCCATTTGAAGGAATCTCCAAAGATATAGAAAAGTATATATATTCTTAATCAGCGTGGTCTGAAAAGTCGATTGAACCATGTCCGTCTATCTGTCACATGGCTGGTCCGCATAATAACTTGAAGAAATATTTAGCAATTTAGACGAAATTTGGAACGAGTGACCTATGGTGGTCTGGTGGTGTTTTCACAAGGTAACGTGTCTAATTGCCTCAACCGGGTGGGGCTAGCGCAATCCTTGTTGAACTCATCGCAAGTCAACTCACTGGCCCTTTATAGGGAGGGTGCCTCTATCCAGCTGGTTGATGTCCTCAAAAAATACAGAGCTGACATCACCGCTCTCCAGGAAATGCGATGGACGGGACACGGCTGCTCCAAAAGAGCGTCCTGTGACATCTACTACAGTTGCCATGCTGAAAGGCACGAATTAGGATGTGGATTTTTGGTCAGCAAGAGACTAAGACATCTTGTCTCACAGTTCACGCCTGTGAACGAACGGCTGGCCACAATCCGCATCAAGGCAAAATTCTTTAACATCAGCCTTATATGTGCCCACGCTCCGACAGATAAGAAGGACAATGTGACCAAGGAGAGCTTCTTCCAGCGCCTCGAAGAAGCTTACGACCGCTGTCCCCGCCACGATATCAAAATCGTGCTTGGCGACTTTAATGCCAGGGTGGGCAAGGAAGGTACCTTTGGTCCAACTGTCGGAAAATTCAGCCTCCACCAGAACACCTCCGAATGAGGCTGATCGACTTCGCCGCAGCACGAAACATGGTAATTGGTGGTACCAGATTCCAGCATCTCGACATCCACAAAGCGACATGGCTGTCTCCAGATCAACGTACAAGAAACCAAATTGATCATGTGGTGATTAACGGAAGGCATGCTTCCAGTGTGATGGACGTGAAATCGATCCGTGGTGCCAACATCGACTCGGATCACTACCTTGTTGCAGCTAAGGTGCGCACACGTTTATGTGTCGCAAATAAGAAGAGAAGTCCCACACAGAGAAAGCTCGACGTCAGAAAGCTGCGATCACCAGAGACAGCAGATGCATTTTCCACTCGACTATCCGATCTGCTTATGCAGAACACTCCCTCACTTGATGATACATGCGCACGGTGGACACATATATCCCACTCCATGACTACTGCTGCCGAGGAGGTAATCGGTTATTACCGGCCTCTGAGGAATGAGTAGTATGATCAGGAGTGTAGCGACGCTACCGAGTGTGAGGAGATAGAGATGTGTACCGACAAGAATGAGACTCGAAAATTCATCGAAAAGATCAAGCGCCTGAGTGGCGGTTTAAATCCCGGAGCCTCTTCTTGTCGTGATGGAAATGGGAATCTGGTTACAGATGTCCAGAGTGTACTGAGCCTATGGAGGGAACACTTCTCCGCGTTACTGAATGACGATGCTACGAACAATTCCGCCAGTGGAGGAGATTGCCCGATAACCCCAATAACAGATGATGGTGTTGATGTTCCACCATCCGACTATGACGAGGTTGAAACGGCCATTTTAAGGCTGAAGAACAACAAAGCTGCAGGTGCCGATGGACTGCCTGCCGAGTTGTTTAAGACCGGAGGCGATGAGCTGCACGCCTGCATGCACCAGCTCATAAGCAGAATATGGTCGGATGAAAGCATGCCTGATGATTGGAGGCTCAGTGTTCTCTGTCCTGTACATAAAAAAGGAGACCCCACAATTTGCGCCAACTACCGTGGAATAAGTCTCCTGAGCATCGCATACAAGGTTCTATCGAGCGTACTGTGTGAAAGGTTGAAGCCTATGCTCAGCAACCTGATTGGACCTTATCAGTGTGGCTTCAGACCTGGTAAATCCACCATCGACCAGATTTTCACACTGCGCCAAATCCTGGAGAAGACCCAAGAAAAACAGATCGACACACACCACCTTTTTGTTGATTATAAAGCCGCTTTCGACAGTCCGGTAAGGGATTACCTCTACGCAACAATGTCTGAGTTCGGTATTCCTGCAAAGCTCATTCGACTTTGTAGAATGACACTGCATAACTCCCGTTGTGCAGTGAAAATTGGGAAGGACCTCTCCGCACCGTTTAATACCGAACGGGGTTTCAGACAGGGTGATTCGTTATCGTGCGACTTCTTCAATCTTATTATGGAGGAAATAATACGAGCTGCTGATCTACGACATAATGGCACTATCTTCAACAAAAGTGTCATGCTGTTAGCGTATGCCGACGATATTGACATAATCGGCATGAACACGCGGGCAGCAGCAGTGCAGCATTCTCAGAGTTGGAAAGAGAGTCGCGTCGGATGGGTCTTACGGTGAACGAGGGCAAGACGAAGTATCTAGTTTCAACAAACAAAGAGTCCAGGCGTCTTGGACAGCACGTCACTGTTGACAACTACGCTTTTGAAGTAGTAAGGGACTTTGTCTATCTTGGAACCAGCATTAACAGCAGTAATGACGTCAGCCTGGAGATATTACGAAGGATCACTCTTGCAAACAGGTGCTACTTTGGGCTAAGTAAGCAATTGAGAAGTCGAGCTCTCTCTCGAAGAACTAAAACTACACTCTACAAGTCTCTCATCATGCCTGTCCTAACATATGGCGCTGAAGCCTGCACAATTTCCACCTCGGATGAGCGAATGCTTGGGGTTTTCGAGAGAAAAGTCCTAGGTAAGATCTTTGGACCTATTTGCGTTGGTGGCGAGTATCGAATAAGGTACAACCATGAGCAGTACGAGCTGTATGCCAATATTGACATAGTAAAGCGCATCAAAATCCAGCGGCTGCGCTGGCTAGGTCATGTCGAGCGAATGGAAGAACACGCTCCAGCTAAGAAGGTGTTATATTCGGAGCCCACTGGAGGACGACGCAGAAAAGGAAGACCTCACCTCCGGTGGAAAGACCAAGTACTGGAGAACCTGACGGCGCTTGGAATTTCTAACTGGCGCCAGCTAGCGAAGAACAGAGATGGCTGGCGAAGCATATTATATTCGGCCTAAATCGATATTCGGTTGTTATGGCCACATAAGTAAGTAAGTAAGTAAGACCTATGGTTCAATGGTACGGACATGATTGACTTGATTGGACTTGATCGAACAAATGCTTTGGCCACACGTGGTAATTAAATTTAAAAAATTGTTTTACTTGCAATAGCTTACTTAATAGAACAACAATATTTGTGATATACTGTCTAATAGTATTGCAAGAATAGAGCGAGCCACGCCCACTGTTTTAGTAGCTCCCATACAAATTGACGCAATTTTTTTTTAATGTAATCCACTGTAACTAGGCAATCATCTGCCTAGAACAACCATATATGGCACTTAGATTAATATCGTGGTCAGGAATTAGCTATTATGAAATCAGGAAGCCACGTCCACTTGTGGCTGCCATACAAAATCGTGGAAATACAAAAAAAAACTTCTAAAATATTTTGTTTAAGTCAACCGTAGTTAAGATATGGATTACTATTGTAAGGTTAACTAAATTTGTAAAATGTAACTCCAATAAAAAGTCGCCTATGACAACCATATTTGACATGTAAGTTAAAAAGAAACAGTTTTTACCATGTTTTTAATGTGGCTCAATACAGTATTTACTATTTTACAAATTTAACCCTAATAGTTACATGTTATTTTCAATGTTCAAAATAATACCCTAAAATTCGTTTATTGCACAAACGAAGGACATAGCGAGTCTACTTTTTATGTACGTCCATTGTATTGCGCAAGTCCAACAGGCGCATGTGTAAGGTAATTTTTCTGCAATAGATTTACAGCTTACTTATAGTAAATATATACATTTTCCTGTATTTTCCTAAACCGCTGACATCTTTTGATATGACACACCCCACTATTCACATACATATATGTGAGTAGTGGGGTGTGTAGGTATTACGAATGCACATAAGCAGGAAGTGATAGCCAAGTATTTTTAAGGATAGTGCACTTCACAAAAACTGAGTGTAGTTTCTTATTATGCTGTAATATCTAGATTTCTTACCGAATTATAAATTATAAATATCTATAACAGGAATATATCAGTAGTTCTCATTTCGTTCTTAAATGTTTTACATCTACATAATTCACTTAGAGAACAACTTTATTATGTTTATTATGAAACTTGCCGTTCCAGAATGTAAAACGTACACCAACAATAATTCTACTGCTACCACCCTTCAACACACTCTATTGTTGCAGGTGTATGAAACAGAAAATTATATAAATTGTTATGCTGTTATCTTGTTTAACAAGAAACAAGCCGCCTGCACTTCTGAATTTTGTTTTAATATTTCAGTTCCTTAGTTCAAAACCAGTTTATGGTAGTAAGAGTTTAAATTTTCCGATTGTAATCGTTACTTCATTGAGATGCTTTATGTTTCTTTAGCGACCTGCGACATCATCATTGGTGGTTACAATGAAAACAGAGTTTGTTGCATTTTGTTGACTACTTAATTGATTTTAAGTTAATTAAACGTCTATTAATAATCCGACTTCTTGTCATTTAGAGCGCTGCCAGTGTAACGGATAGTGCGACACTTGCCTATATTTTTCACATTGTTATGTATTCACTATTGATTTACACTAAGTGACAATTTAAAAATTATAATATTCACTCTGAAAACGTTCATGATAGATTGAAAGTTACATTTTAAAATATTAAAAAACACTAATAATATTAGGATTTTGGAGGCCAATATTAAAATAATACAATTGTTTAGTTTTTTAGCCACATTTTATATTCCTGGCAATTCAAAATATAGAAAAACATACAAGTGTTTTGACGGCTTAAAAGGACGCGTAAAAATAAGACGAAAAAAGACGCTTAAACATAGTTGACGGCGAAAAAGACTCATAAAGATAATTGACGGCGAAGAAAGAAGCATTGTTTCAGATTTACGGATTGAGAGTTGGCGTCGTTGCAGTTATATAACCGACTGGTTATATAACTGCACATTTCACATTTTACAATATTTTGCTAATTGGTTAAAGGAGTTTGCCCATAACATCTTTCTTCGAAGTCAATTATATTTACTCGTCTTTCTTCGCCGTCAATTATGTTTACGCCCCTTTCTTCGCCGTCAACTATGTTCACGCGTTTTTCTTCACCGAAGTTTTTTCTTCGACGAAATCTTCTCGAAACTAGGTTAAACATTTTTAAAATAAGATTAAACTTCGAGATTTCGAGAGGCGCTTCAATGATACAAACGGAACTCTTTTTTGCGTCACATCGCAAAAATTCATATGTGAGACGTGACCAACCAGCCAAATCGACTCCAAAACCGAATATCGAATATTTTTTAGTTCGAAGATGTGTATTTGGTTGGATCAAAAGGGTATAGTGTACTATGAGCTGCTAAAAACAAATGAAACCACTAATGGGGAACCCTACGGACAACAACTCATCAAATTGAAGCGAGCATTGAACCAAAAACAGCCGTAATGGGCGACCAAACACTAGTCAATTATTTTCCATCATGACAATGATCGGCCACATGTCGCGCAACCTGTTAAAACGTATCGGATGAGAAATCTTACCTCACCCGCCGTATAGCCCTGGCATTGCCTCCTCTGATTACCACTTGTTTCTATCAATGCAGAATGCCTTGTAAGAAATACGCTTTATTTCGATACTTTCTTCGATTAATCCATTATTTTTGCATCCAATTGAAGGTTTTATTTAGCATAGTTAGAATGATCCGATTTAGGTCAAATATGCATTGTTTTGTGCGATAACTTGTTGTCATTTTGAAGGTAATTTCATAATGCCACTCTCATAGAAACCCTCGTACCTATTGGCAAAAAACTGGGACAGTCGATTTTCACAAGCTTCTCTTGAGGCGAATTTTTCACCAGCAAAATCATTCGCCATAGACAGCAACAGGTAGTAATCACTTGGTGTCAGGTCCGGACTATAAGGTCGATGCATAAGAACTTTCCAACCAAGCTCCCGGAACTTCTGGGGAGTCTATCGATGTGTTTGGCCTGGCGTTGTCCTGATGGAACACAATTATTCTGCTATTGGCCAACGCTGGCTGCTTCTGGGCGATTGCTTCCTTCAGACGGTCCAATTGTTGACAGTACAGCTCCGAATTAAGAGTTTAGCCGTAGAGCAGCTCATAGTAGATGATTCCCTGCCAATCCCACCAAACACATAGCAAAACCTTCCTGACCGTCAATCCTGGCTTGGCCACAGTTTGCGTCGGGTCACCTCGATTCGACCCCTACCGTTTTCACTTGACGTTGTCGTAAGTGACCCACATTTTATCACCAGTAACTATCCGCTTCAGAAATGGATCGATTTTGTTGCGATTCAGCAGCGAATTGCAGATGGAAATTCGGTCCATGACGTTTTTTTGCATTAACTTGTGTGGCACCTATACATCGAGCTTATTTTTGTATCCAGCCTTATTTAAATGGTTCCAAACGGTTTTTTGTGCAATGTTTAGCTCCTATGCAATGGAAACAGTGTTTACATGACGGTCAGACTCGAAGATTTCCGTTGTTTTGTCAACATTTTCGACAATTGGCCTTCCAGAGCGTGGTGCATCTTTGATATCAAAATTACCGGAACGGAATCGACGAAACCAAAATTGCACGTGATTGTCTGTTACAGTATCAGGACTATAAACACTATTCACATATTCAGCCGTCTGTCTTGCGTTTTCGCCTTTATCAAAGAAAAACTGTAAAATATGGCGTATTTTCTCTTTACTGGTGTTCATCTTTGACACGTGCTTAAACAATACTGAGTCAAGCAATCACAAAACTGCCTGAAAAGTTTATATAGTTCGAAATCGCATCTTTCTAACGCCATCTAGCACTTATACAATGCGAGATACAGATTACTAAAGCCATCTATTAGAAAAGCTACCGCACACCATATATAGAGTATAGTGTATATAATATATAGTGTGATAAGCACTGAGCTACGAGAACCACACACGGTACAAATATCTTACTAACAGAACCATTTTTCACACATTGCGGCTTACAACAGTATTGCTGTAGCTGTCTGCTATGAGCTTTAAATACATATAATATGTATAATATTATAAGCAGCAAGTAAAGGCTTAAACCGCGAGAAGCTTTAATATGATTTCACGAGCTATTCCTTCAATAATGGTTCAACTAGCCACCGACGTAGCGCCCGTACGTACTTGCCGTACGTAAGAACATACAAAATTGCATTTGATTCTCTCCGCTATGAGCAACGGCTACGTCACCGTCATACGGTGGTGAGTTTTCGTTAATGCTGCAACTAGCCACGAACGTAAAAACGTAGAACATTCCCATAAGATAGGTCGTGTTAGCTGACACGTTCTACGTTTTTACGTTCGTGGCTAGTTGCAGCATAAACTTTATTTCGAATGTAATCAATATACTGTTTTCCACACAGAAGCTTTGCTTTGAGAAACTTTTTTTTCGCAAGTGTGACGAAAAGAAGTAAACAGATTGACTGCGATTGCAACATTGCAGCAACTGTCAACATTAGATAGCATGGTTACTTATAGAGACGCACGAATTGATTGCAAGACTGCGACAGTGTAACAGGACGACAATTGCCGCAGTGGTCGATTTCAATCTATTTCTATTTTGATAAGCAAGAAAATGATATATAAGCAATTAGCAACACTGAAATAATTCCATTTAGCTTGTTTTGATTTTTTTTTTTTGCTCGAAGTACTACAACTTAATTTATTCGTAATGAAAGTAGAAGAAATTTTATTGTTGTCGTCCACGTGTTCAGTTCGTTCCTGCTGCAGTTAACATCACAACTTTTTTTGTAGACCCCATCTTGTCGTCGTGTTGCAATGTTGCTGCCGCAGTAAATCTGTTTACAACCATGATTCAAAGAGGTAGGATTACGACAATTCATTTGCGAGGAAAAAGTGATGTGAAAACACGAAGGCAAAGTGCATGTTGTGCAACTCTTGGCCGGCTAGGGTTTACAACTTTATTGAAACATTTGTGAGAACGAAGAGAACAAAATATACGTTTCCAGCAGCGTTTTCAGAGATTTTCGAAAAATAGTCGGTTATTTTTTTTACGGATTTTAACGTGTCTGCATCTTCTCTAATTCGTTCATGGTTTTCAACTATATTGAGATGTTTGCTATTGGAAAATAAAAGAGAGTTCAAAATTATGTATTATGTAAAAAGTTAAAAAATCAAGCATAAATTTTAAAGCATAAATATTAAATATTATAACTTATAATAAAACTTGAAATGATATTGTGATTTATTTGCAATAGGGGAGAGATATCCTTCCTAATTTTCAGTACACAGTACATTATAGCAATTTATTCCTGTATTCGTTACTTGTGACTTATTTTGGACCGAAAGTGTTCGTTGTTTAAACTGAATATCAAACTTAAACCACTCGAACTACAAGTGCCTTAGTAGAATATTTGCTGCCTCGGACTGGTACTGAACTCACTGATGACAACAAAAAATATGTGAATGGGGCAACAAAACCGGTGTACATTAAAGTGGACCACTTTCCATACAAAAAATTTTCAAAATTTTACCCATTATGTTGAAACATTTTCGGGGAAAAAAAATTGTTTTTTTCTTAACCCTTTTAGAACCGCCAAAATAGTTTTTGTTATCATAGCACAGTTGTTGATTGGTCGATATTTAAAAGTGATAGTTCGTTGAAAAGTTATCAGAGAGCGCTAAACATTTATCTTCCTTAGTTAAATGTGCAGTTTCTCCTTCAATTTGTTGTCGAATTGATCCAATAATACACTATAGTACAGCCCCTTTATTTTTCGTCCATTGTGTGTGTGAAGATTATTCCCTTCGAACCCCCAAAAAATATTGGACGGTTCTTATCAAAAACGAAAGAGCATCCTATCAAAAATAAATGTGCGACCATGTTGAAGTCGTTGAACCTATACCCTTTATTTCTTCTTCTACTCTTCCGACTTCTCTTTTATTTCTTCGCAGTTTACGGATTGATATTTACATTTTTCCCATTTTTTCGCCAAACGTGGATACAGTTGCCTACAAAATAAAACCTAACCTATGGATCAGTCTGAATCAGTATGAAATAAACTGCAAACATACATTGTACGATATTGTTATGCATACCGAATCAAATCTCTTTAACAATCTCACAGTAATTGTAAAGTACTGACTTTGTGTGGAGAGCTTTATTACATAGTGAGCGTGGTTCGCCCAATTTTAGCAATTACTTAAAAATAAAAGAAATAAAAGAGAAGTCGGAAGAGTAGAAGAAGAAATAAAGGGTATAGGTTCAACGACTTAAACATGGTCGCAATTACTTAACCAACAAAATTCCGACTCATGAATTATATAAAGTAGTACGCATGGTATGTCTGTTCAGTAAACACCGAACTGCTAAAATATTGATCTGCATATCAAAAATGGCTCTCTTATAATAATTTCGAGAATAATATAGCGACATGTATGAAATAATAGTAGTGGATTGACTATTTTTCGCAAGATTACCATATTACTCTAAAATATTTCTTCACGTTCAAAAAATAGTTATCGAAGATGAAATGGAAAATAAGAATAAGTTATGACAGTTCAAGTTTTCTAAAAAATGTTGAGGTAAGTATCTAGCTTACTTCGTGTGTTCAATAGCGTATGTACTCTTGGACCATAGTTACCTTGTGCCCAATTTCATTTAAATATCTCAACATTTGTTTAAGTTATCGTGCAAACCAGCCAGGTGACGGGCATATTTAAATTGGCAATGACGATTTCCGAAAAAGAGTTTCTACATAGGCAAACCCCATTCAGGGTGTGCTATAAAGAAGATCAGACAAAAATAAGCTTAAAAATTTATGGTTTAGGTTACCGCTTCTCGACTTTCTGTTTGAGGTTCAAAGTTATATTTTATTAAGAATTTTTATGACTCAAGACCCAATAACCTTTTCAGCAAGCCCATATTTAATCGCTAATCGATAAATATTTACTATGATTTTAAGCAAAATAAATCTTAGTCAATAATTTGAAGAAAATACGGTTTTGGGTATCAGTGTATAACTAACAAAAAATTCATTATATGTTTCTATTAAAATCCTTAAGTCAAAAGTGATTGATAAAATCAGATGATTTATAACTTCTATATCATTTAAATATGTGAGACCTCTAAAAACAGTAGCTCCACAATTTCCCTAATTTTTACATTTTTTGAAGCTAGTTTTTCAAGGGAAGACGTTTTAAGATCCAAAGCAAGCTTGTCTACTTTTAGGGACCGGATCCGAAATAATATGGCCAGTGAATTTTTTGCTGGCTATGTACTGAAAACAAAAAATACCCAAAACCACATTCTCTTAAAATTGTTTACTAAAATGATTCTGCTTAAAAACATAATAAATATTAACCGATTTTGATGTTGAATGGCTTATTGAAAATGCTATTGAGTCCTCTTCGAAAGTTTATCGAAATATTGAAATACCTCAAAAGTCATTAAATGGTCAATAAAATATACCTTTGAAACTAAATATATCTTTGAAGCCGCGGGGTGGAAATCCTAAAAATAATTTTTTGATCTGGCTTTTTCCTAATCTTCTTTATAGCACCCCCTGCATAGGTTTGGACTATATAGAAAATAAATTTCGGGATTCCATTTAAGTAAAATCGATACACCCTAGTGAACATGTGTACATACATAGATCTATATTTTTCTATATCTTCAGTATTTTCTGATATCTGATAAAAACGAATATACACTTGCATTTGTATGCAGGGTATAAAAAGCGCAATTTTTAGTTTAATTATGAGAAATATATACATGGTAGGTAGTAAAGTAATATAAAGTTAAATACTACTGCTAAAATATTGTGTTTATGATGTGCATGGCAGAATACTCTTTTCATTTTTGAATTGTGGTAGGTTAAGGTTTGTTTACGTACATAGTGTACGTACATGCGTATATATTTACTTATTTACCAACAGAAACCCCAGTGGTAAAATGTAAGGCATAGTAAGGTAAAAAATAATATTTAATTCGACGGTTTTTGTAACGACGATTTCATAGACGAAGTAATGTCTTCCTTTACGCATTACGAAAGTATCCATTAAATAATCATTAATTCATGGTATTCAAAAAATGAATTCAATAATTTTTTCTGAAATATAACATAAATATGGAATGATATTTCTCCAATTTATTAGAAAATTTATATTTTTTCTGAAATATTTATAAATATATACTTACAAACTAAACGAAAAGCTTTAATTAACGGACTCATAACATTTTTAATAAAAAAATCATTTTTCTTTTTATGATTTATACTAACCTGAATCTTTTTTTTTTTTTTTTCTCAAATTGTTGCTTGTGATACGCCCTTTTCGCTTTCTTGAAGGCCATTTATATACCTGCTATATACTCTCTTTCATCGTACCCGTTCTTTTAAAAGCAATCTGAAAAAATAGAAATAAATTTAAAGTCGATTCACAAGCCTATCAAAATATCTTGCTGTACATTACATATTCTTATACTTACTTGTAAAACTTGTAAAACTCACTGCCCCTTGTTTTTGTGGTAAAACCAGTTTAATGACAATAATTTGTTAGCATTAACTGCGTTAAAACGCAGTTGAGTTCAAACATGCTGAAAAAAAACTGAATATCAAAGAAAAAATTTATTTTCATATGAAATTAAGAAACTTTCAGTTTGATCAATGTTTTTCAAAAATTAAGGCCTAGGTACTATCCAGCAATTTAATTTTCGGTTACTAAATAATGCAAAATAGAATCGATCAATAAATTAAACATTGAATTATCGCAAATTTTTGATTTGATAATATCAGTAGTATGTTTATAATCGTAGAAATGATGCATTCTTTTTTCCATGCCTTACGAATCTTCCCCCTGGGAATATGCATCGTACGTACGTATACACAGCGATAAATATGCAAGTATATAGACGTTTGCTCAATATGCGTGACCGCCGTCGTGCATACTTAAGTATACACATAGTTATGTAAAGTTATTTACTGCAACATCAAGTAGACTGTATCTTCAAAATGGTTTTTATTGTGGAGTTACCTGTTGGTTGTGCTTGAATTAATCAAATGAGAGAACGAGAGCGAGAAACTTACTGTACACTTTGTATTTTATATATAAATTTTATATGGTTTTCAAATAGGGAAACACATTACGTGTATCAGCAACACTTTAAAAGCAACATGTTGCTTTTCTTTGTAGCAACTAAAAATTCCACATCGTCATCAGTGTAATTTATTTTGTTTCACCAGTCTTTATGCTCTCTGATATAACATTGATCCCATAGTGTTGTTAGCAATTCAGTGCTGATGTGACTATCGTTGGGTGTGTTGTTTAGCGGGTGCTGTATTTTTGAACTAATTTTATAAAACGTATAAAATTTCGAATATTCGTAGTCGATTCACAACAGTTTGCAACGAAAATAGTGTGTAAATTAATTTTAATAAATATGCTCAATTTAGAGTGATTTTTCAACATTCCATATGGACGGGAGTTTAGTATTTTAAAATTTTGTGAGTTGAGCGTAAAACATAATGCACATATGTATATTAAGTTTTGTCGACGGATAAATCGAACGTTCGAGTTATTGTATTGGCCGCCAACAAATGCATGCATATTGATCAGCCTTTTTGCAATAATACATATATATATATATATATATATATATATATATATATATATATATATATATATATATATATATATATATATATTAATATATGTATATATATATATATATTAATATATATATATATATATATATATATATATATATATATATATATATATATATATATATATATATACTTTTTATTTTGACCAAGTGTGTTTTCTATATTTTTATTTGGATATATTTTTAGCCATACTAAATATGAACTTAGCACCAAATTATGTTGTCGCTTTTAATTGGTATTGCCAAATGCGTAATGCTAAAATAAAATGGAAAATAGATAATGGTATACAATAAATAATGGAATGAAGCGACATTTAAATCTTTACCGGATAATTTCTTATCTAACATCTAAGATTTTATATAGTAACTACGATAATTGTTTTAAAAATCCATACTGACAAAAATATTGTACATACTTACTAATTTGTATATAAAAACAGCACATATACTTCTACAGGTTATTTTGCATTATGAAAACAACTTAGTAAACATTAGTCTGTAGCTTGTGCATGAATATGTACAGAAGTACCTACCCTGCAGTAAAACAAAAGGCTCAAGCGTCAAGCGGCAGTTACTCGATATACAAACTTGGAAACCAAATCGATATAAGTTTTTGTTATGTTCTAAGATTATGTTCTATGTTTTGTATAATAGGTTGCACTGCTTTTGCGTATAGCAGGTCATGTCATATACGTGAAAGCAGTTCAACCGATTATCCAAAACATGGAACATAACAAAAACCTATATCGACTTGGTTTCTAAGTTTATGTGACTGCCGCTAAAAGATCGAGGACGAACATGTATTAGTTTTGTGGCTGGAATAAATTGCCTTGTTCAATAAATAGGTGAATTTAGATGATTAGATTTATTTAAAAAGAAGTATACAGAAACGGTCCGACGTTTATATCATAGAACATACATAAACCATATAGCAACACATACAATAGTAGGTACACAGGTTTGAATCGCGGCGGATAGCAAAGATAAGTAGATTATAGAATAAATTGAATGAATACATGGATGAGAACTATAATGCAATGAATGGAAGTAAATTTTTTAATAGAATTATTTGATCCACTATTCTTAATTTTTTGCCTTTGATTAATAAAATTGATTTGGGCCGTGAACAATAAATGAACTGTTTCATAGGTAATGCGTAAACGTACCAATCGACACATCCTATAAGATCGCTATAATAAATTCACTAAATGGATAGAAGTGGAACCATTTAGTTGGTGTTCCCTTAGGACTAGTGAATTCAAAGGTTCCGAAATAGTTTTTTCACTGCAGGGTATTTTAAATAAGTTGAATATCATTTTGATAGCTTGAATTAGAATGTTATATATAAACAAGTTTTGGTATACATCAGATATCATTTGTGATCATTCAATTTGATATTCCATATATGCATACAAACATACATACATACGTACGTATACTTAGAGTATTTTATTTCACATCTTGGATGCAATTGAAAACTGAAGCTATGTAGTTCTGTACCCACATATATATACATACATAGGTATGTGCATATGTATGTATTTGCATACATATCGATATGAAGCTGCAGTAAAAATCCCCTTAATTATATTATGTATGCTTAATTGATTTTTTTCTCGATGTATCGTAAAATAATTATTTCTCAATGTACTACAAATTGTAACAATAACATAATAATAATAATAATAATAATAGTACCACAATTTTCAATAATGAAAGTGATGTGAACAATTATTCGTTTGACGCGTCACAGTACATTAACTTTCGTATGATGTAAATATCAATTAGTAAATATTGTACTTAATAAATAGAAATAAACTGGAGTTACCACTTTTATGTGAAATCAATCTCAGAGGTTTTCAAAATGTAAATGAGCGAACTAAAAAGATTAAAACTTTTATCTGCTTCATCTTGCCATCAATTTCAATTTTCAAATTTAAAGAGTGTGTCTCATGGGATTTCTGACGTTGCTAAATTTTTTGCATAGCGACGCAGAAGTAAAACCACTTTGTTGCTGACACAACACTCCAAGGGATTGGACAAAAGCATTAAAAGTGTCCAAATGATGATTGCTTTGATTATAAGTATGATTTATAAATGTGTGTTCGTCTGGATGGTATGGAGAGAAAAAACGGTGTGGTGTCAATGAACGACTAGAATCGTTAAATGTAAGCCCGAATGTAGTAAATATCTGCCACATCAGGAATTAGTAAGAAATTGTATGCAATTGCATGAAAGAATAAAGTACGAATAAATTATTCTTTACCCTAGAGTTTTGTAAAATCGTAGTGCACGAAATTTTCTATTATATACCTAACATTGATTGTCGAAAGGCATGATAATTACAACTATTTTCTACCATCTTGGAGATCACTTCATATATATATATATATATATATATATATATATATATATATGTATATATATATATATATATATATATATATATATACATATATATACATATATATATATATATATATATATATATATATACATATATATATATATACATATATATATATATATACATATATATATATATATACAGTATGTCAAGGATGAGTTTACACATTGAAAAAAAATTCAAATTTTCAACTTTCTTAGCCAAAAACATTAACTTTTATTTCCATATACATTTTTTTTATTAGTTACAGATATTTACAGTATTTATAAAAGATTCATGAAAAAAAATTGCAAGTTCACCTCAAAAGAAAAGAAAAATACAACAAAAAGAAATTTTACTCAATTTTACCAGTGTCAAGAAACTCTTTTCACAACTATTTTTTAATTCCTTTATGCAACACTTCAACGACTAACGGTATATTTACAGTTATCTATTTGCGTAAACGCATTGCAGTGACCTGTTCCTATGATTTTGTTTGTTAGTTTGTGATTAATTTTTGCTTTGTCCACATCATCTGTTTAAATATTGTGTTTTCAAAATGCCAGGCAAAAGGTTATCGGCTGAAGTGGTTCAGCTTATATACTACAATCTCCAATTGGGAGAAAATGTGGAGAAGTTATCAGAAATGTTCTCTGTAACACGTAAAACAATTTATAATGTTTAAAATCGAGCTGAAAATGATGGATGATTGGAGTCAAAGTGTGGAGGTGGCCCTAAGCTTAAAATTACTGATCGGGCAGAGCGCTTAATGATGAGGGAACTGCACAAAAATCCACAAATTTCGACCAGAACGCTTGCGGAGAAACTCAAGGAAGAGTGTGGTATAGAGCTTTTCCATGAAACTGTACTACAGGCGATACTGAGAAACAAATACTCATTAAGAGTTGCTCGTAAGAAGCCGCTGCTATCAGCACAATATATTGAAAGACGTTTCTCCTTCGCCTCAAGGCTCATTTCACAACCTGATGAATATTGGGACGACGTAATATTCTGTGACGACACAAAAATGATGTTGTATTACAACGATGGACCGACCAGAGTGTGGCGCAAGGCATTAACAGCTTTAGAAAATCGACACATAATTCCTACTGTTAAATTTGGAAAAATGTTCATTATGATTTGGGGATGTATCTCAAGCAGAGGAGTAGGAGAATTGGCTTTTATAGAGTCAACCATGGACGCACAACATTATTTAGGCATTTTGAAGTTATTTAATCAGTAGTGCGAAAAAATGTGGGTTCATCAGAGAGGGCAAACCGCATTTCAAATTTTATCAAGATAATGACACAAAGCATAAGGTGAGTAGGGTGCGACTGTGGCTTCTTTATTACTGCGGTAAAGTTATGGATGCACCAGCCCAAAGTCCAGACCTTAACCCTATTGAAAATCTGTGGGTCTACTTAAAAAAAAAAAAGGGGCTAAAAGTAAACCTAGAAACCGTACAGCACTTAAAACTGCTATACTGGAAGAGTGGCAAAATATACCTAGCAATTATGGCCTAAAAAAGTTGGTTTATTTTATGAATAAACGGCTACAATCCGTGATAGATGCTAAAGGTGGCCATACTAAATACTAAATATTTTACTTGATCAAATTTTAACTAATAAATATTATAAAAAAGACTTTGTATCGTTTGTGAAAAGAGTTTCTTGACACTTATAAAATTGAGTAAAATTTCTTTTTGTTGTATTTTTCTTTTCTTTTGCGTAGAACTTGCAATTTTTTTTCATATATATATATATATATATATATATATAATACTGTAAATATCTGTAACTACTAAAAAAAATTTGTATATGGAAATAAAAGTTAATATTTTTGGCTAAGAAAGTTGAAAATTTGAATTTTTTTTCAATGTGTAAACTCATTCTTGACATACTGTATATATATATATATATATATATATATATATATATATATATATACATATATATATATATATATATATATATATATATCTATATATGTATATATACATATGTATATATATGTATATATTCATATGTATATATACATATGTATATATATGTATATATATATGGGTGCCGTAGCTCTGTTGTTAGTGTGTTGGCCTTCTGGTCTGTAGGTCTTGGTTCAATCCCCGGCTGATGCATAACAAATTTAATATCGAAAAGATTTTTCTTTCGAACGGTACCCATCTGTCGGGGCAAGCAATTGGCAATTCTTCCCACAGTAACAACGTGCCATGAAAAAGCTTCTAAAAGAACTCTATGACAAAGCTCAGAAAAAGTGATTTACAAGGGTTCTGCCGTTCGGAACCGGCTAAAGTAAGTAGGTCCCTTGTAATAGTGTCCAAAAATTTAACACGCACAACAGTAATGGAAGAGAAGATCGGTCAACGAGCCCTTCGGGACTTTAAGTGCCACATATTTATTTATTTATTTTTTATATATACATATATATATATATACATATATATATATATATATATATATATATATATATATATATATATATATATGTATATATATATATATGTATATATATATATATATATATATATATATATATATATATATATATATATGTCTATATATGTATATATATATATATGTTTTTTTTATATATATATATATATATATCTATATATGTATATATATATATATATATATATATGTCTATATATGTATATATATATATATATATATATATATATATGTCTATATATGTATATGTATATATATATATATATGTTTTATATATATATATGTATATATATATATATATATATATATACATATATATATATAAAACATATATATATATATATATATATATATACATATACATATATAGACATATATATATATATATATATATACATATATAGACATATATATATATATATATATATATATATACATATATAGACATATATATATATATATATATATATATATATATATACATATATAGATATATATATATATATATATATAAAAAACATATATATATATATACAGTGGCTCCCAGCTTATTTCGTACAGTGACAGTTTAAAAATTGCTGCAGTCGTAATTCCTAATATAGCAAAAATTTGAACAAAATATAAATGCCATTTTTGAAAGGAAGGTTTGTTTTTTATTTTCCAAAATTTACTTTTTCAAAATTTTAGTTTTTGACACTATAAAAAAATAAAATAAGAAAAAAATAGGAAAATTCATGTCACAGCTTATTTCGTACAGTCTCTTTAAGTTCAAACTAAAAACAAAGTAAGTTGATTTTAATATTTAGTATGACATCCCTTAGCGTTAATGACAGCCTGGAGTCTACTTGGCATTGAATCCACCAATTTTTGAGTGATGTCTGGTGTGATTTTTTTCCATTCCTCCATCAGTACCTTCTTTAGGTCTTGCTTATTAGAAATCTCGTGTGTTCTTATTTTATTGTCCAAAATAGACTAAAGATTTTCAATCACATTCATGTCAGGTGACTGTGGTGGTGGAGACATCAAGTGTGAGCAGTTCAAATAAGCCAAGATTGCACAATCCCAGATTTATGTTTTGGGTCATTATCTTGGTAATACCGAAATTCTTCCCGCAAACCCAGTTTGTCTGCACTTTGAAGTAAATTGTTTTTCAGAATCTCGAGGTACTTCATTTTGTCCATTGTTCCCTCAATAAAAACCAATTCACCTACTCCGGCTGCTGACATACAGGCCCAAACCATCACGCTACCGCCACCATGCTTCACTGTGGGCTTAAGGTTCTCCTTGTTTAGCTCGGTATTAGCTTTACGCCAAACATATGACATTCCGTCCGAACCAAAAATATTAAACTTAGACTCATCCGCGAAAATAACGGTATTCCAGAACGCAGGAGTATTAATAATATGCTCTTTGGCGAAGTCAAGTCGGCGTTGTATATTCATTTTCGAAATGAATGGTTTCTTTCGGGCTACTCGACCGTTCAAGTCATGATTGCGCAGCACACGTCGGACAGTTTCAGCACTGGATGATTTTCCTATTTCACGCTGAACCTCTGCAGCCAACTTCGGAGCGGATAACTTTGGATTTTTCTTAATTTTTCGTACAATATAACGCTCGTCTGATGCGTTGAAAATCTTATTAGGTGCTTCTCTGCCCTTGTTCTCCAACCGATTTTCGCGAACGAAGCGTTGAATGATGTATTGGACAGTTGAGGCACTTAAATTTGTCATTTCAGCAATTTTTCGCACACTCTGACCTTTCCTAAAATGGTTAATTACCAGTTTACGCTGTTCCATCGTTGTACGATGACCCATAAAGCTAAATGTTTAATTTACAGCACTTTAACTATTTAAAATAATAATAATAAAAATTGTTATAATAGTTAAAAAGGTCCAAAAACTCATACAATTCAAAAAAACTTTGTAACTGCGCGGCAGAATGAAACTTACTTACATTGAAGTTTGTGTACGAAATAAGATGTGAGCTGAAAATCAGCTGATCAATAGTTTTTCTCTCTTGCATGACAAAAAGAACAATTTTTGGGGTTCCCCGTTTTCTTATTAGGTTTACTAAACACATACATAGACATCTACATTCAAAACTTATTGATAAGTTTTTTAGTTTCGATGTTACAGCCATGTACATAAAAATATATACACTGTACGAAATAAGCTGTGAGCCACTGTATATATATACATATATAGACATATATATATATATATATATATATATATATATATAGACATATATATATATATATATATATATATATATATATATATAGACATATATATATATATATATATATATATATATATGTATACACATATATATATGTGACTTTATAAATAAAACAATTGCATATTTTGTTTAAGTAAGATATATTTAATAAGAAAAAAATATATATTTTACTAAATAGCCAATTTCTGTGTTACCTAAAATGCTATATCTCGGGTTCTACAAGTCCGGTTTAGATCGTTTTACATCCATTGGATAATTAATTTCATATATTTCAATTCTTTCATATATTGGGTGTTCGAAAAAGTTCGGTTACAAAGTTGACAAAATATTACACTTTTTTCTTATATTTGAAAAGAGCTTTATTAAACCAATTATGTACCGTTTTGATTGATAACCATTTGCCATTTTTTGGGTAAAGCGATTATTCCACCTGAGTAGAACTTCAGGGTAGGTATTCAGAGAAAAAAACTGATTCAACTTCGTTTTGCAGGCCTCAACAGAATTTAAATTTACACCATTAAAAGAGTTCTGCACAGGTCAAAACAAATGGCAATCTGAAGGTGCAAGGTCCGGGCTATATGGTGAATGCATCAAAACTTCCCAGCCAAGCTGTCTCAGTTTCTGTCATCAAAAACGTGTGTGACCTGGTGTTGTCATGTGGAAGACAACACCTTTTCTGTTGATCAATTCTGGCCGTTTTAATAGAATTGCTTTCTTCAATCTCGTTAATTGTTGACGTTAGAGATCAGAATCAATCGTTTGACCAGGTTGTAGAAGCTCATAACGAGCAATTCCGTTCCAATCCTACCAGACACACAGGACTGACATTACCTTTCTAGGCGTCAATCCTGGCTTTTCAACCGATTGCTTCATCTTGCTTTGTCCATGATCTTTTTCGCACATTACTGTCGAACGTGATCCACTTTTTATCCACTATAATCCCCGCTTCCGTTTCATTCTAGCAGTGAATCGCAAATGGAAATTCAGTCCATTAAAATTTTTCACTGTTGATTCATGTGACACCCAAATATCTAGCTTCTTTGTGTATCCAGCTTTCTTCAAATGGTTGATAACTGTTTGGTGATGAATGCCTATTTCCCTAGCAACGTCCAGGCTGCTTATGTGTCAGTCTTGCTCAATTTTTTCCATGATTTCAACGACTTTTTCAGTGATTGGTCGACTAGAGCCAGGTGCATATTTAACATCAAAATTATCAGATCGAAAACGGGGAAACCACTTCTAGTTACAGCATCGTCTCAGTAAACTTCACAAGTTTTTTCAGAAGCCTGCAACGCATTCTTACCTTTTCTATAATAGAAAAGCCAAATGTGACGATACTGTTCCGAATTTTCACTCATAATTAAACGTAGATAACTTTTCACAGAATAATGCTATTTTAATAATGACTTCTAACAAAATGAAGCTTGAAGTGTCACCTTTCAAAAAGCTATAGTATAGCCAGATGCAATTATTATTACCAGAGATGTTACATTTTAGAGCCATCTATCGACAAACAAGTTACAGGTGCATATTTAACATCAAAATTATCAGATCGAAAACGGGGAAACCACTTCTAGTTACAGCATCGTCTCAGTAAACTTCACAAGTTTTTTCAGAAGCCTGCAACGCATTCTTACCTTTTCTATAATAGAAAAGCCAAATGTGACGATACTGTTCCGAATTTTCACTCATAATTAAACGTAGATAACTTTTCACAGAATAATGCTATTTTAATAATGACTTCTAACAAAATGAAGCTTGAAGTGTCACCTTTCAAAAAGCTATAGTATAGCCAGATGCAATTATTATTACCAGAGATGTTACATTTTAGAGCCATCTATCGACAAACAAGTTACTGAACTTTTCCGAACACCCAATATTATAATTTTCTACGATTTAAATGTAAGAAATAATTTTCAAACTGCTTTTTCATGCCTGTCCTCAGGGGTAAATAAACCAATGAACGCGCTATAAATTTTTAAAAAATACAAAATTCCCAAAACAATAAAGCGATTTTTTAAAGAAAGTATACATTTTTCTTTACCGTGACCTATACGTGTATATAGTAAAATTTGCGAACTAAGGAGCACAGCATGCATAAACATGCATGGTACGCATGTATGAACCATGCATGTACGGAAATATTTACAGAATTGTCGGAAATATGACGGTGTCGTCGTACATCGACATTTTGAGATCCGGGCTGGTTGGTTCCATGGAGAAGTTGGAGGTAGGTGCTTCCGACATTGTATTCCAGCAGGACAATGACCCGAAGCACACAGCGAGGGTGACTAAGCAGTGGCTGTCAGAGCATAATTTTGTTGTCCTAGATTGGCCGCCGCAATCCCCTGATCTAAACCCTTTAGGACACCTCTGGGGCATCCTAAAAAGATCGATCGCAGGGAATAGCTGCAACTTTAGGGGAAGTGCGTACCGCTTGCCAGAATATTTCACCCGAAACGTGTGAAAATTTAGTAGACAGCATACCTAAGGCTGATGACAGAGTGAGCGCTACAAGCGTTGCTATGATATGTCGCTACAACTTGCTACAAAACTCTGCTTGTGTTTACTTATGTGCTCGCTCAAATGTTGTCAGAGTGAGAGCAGAGCTACAAAATAGTTTCAGTGCTTGGCCGCTATAAAGCTAGTAGTGAAATGATTTATAGCAGCGACATATTGAAGTGAGAGAGAGTAAAAACAGAGAGAGAGTTTAAATAAAAAATTTGATATGGACAATGTGTGTGTGCATGCGTGCGTTGTTTTTTAAACGGTTTTTCACATTGCTTTTTATTTCTCTCTCTCTCAAAAACCACACAATGTAGCACACAATATAGCGCTTACTCTGACACGTCAAAGATTGATATAACAATAGCGGTTGTAGCTTCAAGCATAGCAATGCCTGTAGCGCTCACTCTGTCATCAGCCTAAGTGTCCACAGGCGCTTTTGAAGGCAAAAAGTGGATACATCAAATATTAAACTACTCATCAGTTCCACCTGCCCGAGCTTGTAGGAAAACTCACAAAAGTGATCATTTCATTTTAAGTTAACGAAAAAATTAAATAAAAGGGACTAAAGGAAACAACTACAAAACCGTTATAAGCTCCATTAGTTAAGGTTATAAGCATTAAAACAACAAATTAGGCTTCTCAGTTTTACTGCACATTCTTCTACGCAAGGAGCTTAAATTGGCTTGCCCTTATATCGTGATCGTGATATATATCTATATATGTATATATATATATATATATATATATATATATATATATGTATATATATATATGTATATATATATATGTATATATATATATATATATGTATATATATATATGTGTATATATATATATGTATATATATATATATGTATATATATATATATATGTATATATATATATGTGTATATATATATATGTATATATATATATATATATGTATATATATATATGTGTATATATATATATGTATATATATATATATGTATATATATATGTATATATATATATACATATATGTATATATATATGTATATATATTATATATATATATATATATATATATATATATATATATATATATATATATATATTTGTATTGTTTTTCAACAATTTCTGCCCCAATACAGATACAATTACATTTAGACATTATTGCAACAATTTAAATACTATAGATACCATTTATATAATGCTGAAAATAAAACAATATTTCTATTACATATTATAACTATTTATTAGCGAAGGCCGCATGTCATATTCTAATCTGGATGAAGTAAAGTTTCATTATTATTTGATACGGTATCTGAAGATACCCAAAAAAGTTATATGTCAACGGTATTGCTGAGATGACCTGCTTTAGAACATATTGGTTAGCAGTAGTTGCAGTGATATTAGGTAAGTGTAGAATTTTTATCTAACATACTTCTGTAAAAATGCTGTACATTAGTTATATAGAGTATATAATACTGTTATTGTCTTTGACTACGGATAAGTACGAAGCTATTTGGTGATTCATAAGATCCCACGTCATATGTATGATAATATGACAATATGACGTGTTATGCTTTTTGCTTAAAATAATAAACGCTTTGGCTTCTAGCATAATACCATTTTCGTATGATATTAATTTGTCAACTAAATGGTTTTGGAGGAGACAACTATTTGGTGATTTTTTGAAGTCATGAACAGTTGTAAACACAGAAATTGCCAAGAATTTCAGTGGAAGCACGCCTCAAAACGTGGCGGATTCATTAGGTCGAAGTCAACCAAAGCAAAGGTATATGAATATTTGTATATATCAATATATCTTATTTTATTGCATATTCGATGCATCTAATGATTTCGACTAAGGAGTTTGTCATATTTTCGAATACGAAAAAGTAACAGTAGAAATGCCATTTTCATAAAAACAAGTAAAAATAGGAAAATTTTTTAATATTATGTATATACATATCCATACGAAAATTTTGCACTTGCAGGCCTACCTATCAAACAATGGTCCGTGTAGAAGTGGATTGATACCCCCAGTCAGTTTTATCCGGAATGAGTTTGCGTCCAATAGACGGCGGCTCCATACAGTCTAAAAAAGTGCATGTGCTAGTTTTTGAAATAATGCTTTTGACAAATATATTCTATATTCTTATATTCTAATAAGCCGTCTTTTGGGATTTTTTTGGTTGGTTAAAGTGTTAATTTCCCCCGCGAACCCGTTTTAAAACAATCGCATTCAATGGCGTAGCTAGAGGGCGGATAGACCTTCTATTTAATTATGGGCGTGATTGGTCAGCTACCGCGCCCACAATGAGGATTGAAAACCACTAACCTCCGAATTTTCTAAATTTTCAACTTTCTATAACTTACTTAATATACCATCTAGGACAACAATATTTAGCACGTAGAATTATAGATTTATTAAAATAAAGTAGTTAAGGAAACGATTGAACAAAGCAGCAATTCTTTTCCATATAGCAAACAAATAGCTCTGATGTATTTGGATCCTACTGGATCCGTTACAAATACAACAATTAGTGGAGACCTTCTAAAATTAATTTTAGCGCGATAGCATCTTGGCACAAGGTAAAGAGTAACTTTTTTACGATAATACGGGTAATCCAAAAAAGAACAATGACTTTGCTCAATCAGCTCTTGTTACTATGATATAGCAAAATCACGGTTTTATTTATATACAAAAAATAATTGGTAAAACATTACTTTAATCGAACTTTTCTGGCATCGAATCGAACTTTTTCTACCATCTCTTTTCTTCGCTAGCTGGCGCCATTTAGAAGTTCCAAACCACGTTAAGTTTTCTGGTACTTTATCTTTCCAGACAGGTTAGGTGTGACTCTTCTACGTCGTCCACCAGCGGGTTCCGAATATAACACTTCCTTAGTTAGAGCATTCCATTCGCACGCGGTCAGCGCACCCGCTGAATTTTAATGCGCTTTACTATGTTGGTATCGGTATACAGTTCATAAAGCTCATTGTTGTACAGGGTTTCCCATTAAAAACGATAGGATTTGAAACTGAAATAAAACAAAAAATTTAGACTAAAAATCTGATTGATGATAGATTTACCAGGTCTCAAGCCACATTGATAAGGTCTAATCAGGTTGTTAAACATAGGCTTTAATCTTTCACACAGTACGCTTGATAGAACCTTGTATATGATGCTAAAACTTTTTCTACGGTAATTAGCGCAAATTGCGGGGATTCCTTTCTTATGTACGGGACAGAGAACACATAGAATAAAATCATTGGGCATGCCTTCTTATTTGCTTACTTACTTATGTGGCCATTACAACCGAAAGTCGATTTAGGCCGAATATAGCATACTTCGCCAGCCAGCTCTTTCCTTCACTAGTTGGCGCCACTTAGAAATTCCAAGCGCTAACAAGTTCTCCAGTATTTAATCTTTCCATCGTAGGTTAGGTTTTCCTCTTCTGCGTCGTCCACCAGCGGGTTCCGAATATAACACTTTCTTCCATTTACTCGACATGACCTAGATAGCGCAGCCGCTGAATTTTAATGCGTTTTACTATGTCGGTGTCGGCATACAGCTCATGGGTGTACCTTATTCAATACTCGCCACCAACGCAAATAAGTCCAAAGATCTTGCGTAGGACTTTTCTCTCGAAAACTCTGAGCATTATCTCATCTGAGTTAGAAATCGTCCAAGCTTCGGCGCCATATGAAAGGACAGGCATGATGAGAGACTTGTAGTGTGTAGTTTTCGTTGCTCTAGAGAGGGTCCGACTTCTCAATTGCTTACTTAGCTCAAAGTAGCACCTGTTAGGAGGAGTGATCCTTCACAATATCTCCAGGCTGACGTCACTACTGGTGTTAATGCTGGTTCCAAGATAGATAAAGTCCTTCACTACTTCAAAGGCGTAGTTATCAACAGTGATGTACTGTCCAAGACGCTGAGACTCTTTGTTTGTTGATACTAGGTACTTCGTCTTGCCCTCGTTCACCGTGAGACCCATTCATCCGACCATATTCTGCATATAAGCTGGTGCATACAATCCATCAGCACCTGCAGCTTTGCTGTTTTTCAGCCTAAAAATGGCCTCTCTGACCTCTTCATGGTTGGGTGGTGGAACGTCTGTACCATCATCCGTGATTGGGGTGTTCGAGGCGCCGCCATTCAGTAACGTGGAGAAGTTTTCCCTCCATAAGCTCAGCACACTGTGAACATCTGTAAACAGATTTGCTTTATGAATGTAGAGATATTGAAATCTGCTGCTACAAATCACCATGCTTCTTGCTGCGTCGAAGTCGATCAGTCTCATTCCGTTATCAGAAGTGTTCTGGCGGAGGCTGAGTTTTTCGACGGTTGGACCAGAGGTACCTTGCTTGCCCACCCTGCCATTAAAGTCGCCAAACACGAGTTTGATATCGATGCGGGGGCAAAGGTCATAAACTTCTTCGGGGCGCCGAAGAAGCTCTCGCATCTCTTGGTCGCATCGTCTTTCTCATCCGTCGAAGCGTGGGCACATATTAGGCAGATGTCTAAAAATTTTGGCTTGATGCGGATTGTTTCCAGGCGTTCACAGATGTGAACTGTGAGACGAGATGTCGCAGTCTTTTACTGATAATAAATTCACATCCTAGTTTGTGTATCTCTACATGGAAACTGTAATAAATATTAAAGGATGCTATTTTAGAACAATCCTGTCCCGACTATCGCTTTTTCTGAAGTGACATGATGTCAGCCTTATGTTTATCGAAGACATCAATCAACTGTATAGAAGCACCTTCCCTCTAGAGGCACCGTGCACTCCAGGTACATATCCGTAAATCGTGGTCCCTTTTTCGTTGGCAGAGGTCATAAATAAAAGGTCAGTCCAAAATTTGCCATTAGGGGAGAGTTTTTATGTGGTGGGCCCCAAGCCCAACGTACAACCTCTAACTAAAGAGATTTTCGCCACTGACTCCAGCCGTCTTCCAACTGGAGAGAGGAAGGCGTTGCCTGGTGATCGCTACATGGGGATCCCCCATTAAAAAATGAAGGTGCATTACATCACGTCTAGTGACTTGACTTGAGTTCAATTACGCCAGCCCCACCAGGTTGAGGCAGTAAGACACGTTGCTTGTGTGCAGAGCATCTGCGGAATTATGTCGCAGAATTATTTTCTCACTCCTAAGATCTGGACCGGAATTATTGCTGCCATCTTCAAAAAATTCTATTGTATCCATTATTTAAACTTTACATTTACAAACCAAAATTCGTCCACTTGTACACAATTTGTTTTGATATTTTAACCTGTCAAAAGAACAATTGAGGCTAAAAACAGAGTTGTCAATTTCGTGTCGCGGTATTATTATACCGCCAAGGTCAATAACAATCGGTATTTCATTGCGTAACGAGATGCTTCTCGCAAGGGATTAGTAATAGCAGCCAATATATTGATAATAAAATTTGAACGAAACCTGAATTTCAAACGTGTTTGGCGGTCAAATCAGTTAACTTAAACCTATTACTGATATTACTATTCTATACTATATTACTAATTCTTCTTTTCTCAAAACAGTTCCGAATGGCATAGCCCTTGTGACGTCACTTTTTCAGAGCTCTTTTACAAGCATTTTCATGGCAAATTGTTACTGTCTGAAGAATTGCCAATTGCTTGCTGACAGCTGGGTACCGTTCAAAAGTATAATCTTTTCGATATAAAAGTTGTGCTTCGGTCGGGAGTTCAACCCACGGCCTACCGAAAAGGAGACCAACACACTAACCACTGAGCTACGGCATGTAAACTACTTAAAAGATTTTAATGTACTGTAAGCTACATTAAAATCTGCCTCAAGATTATAAACAAAAATTTTAAATAATTTTTAAACTATGAAGCACGATCTTGGTTTATCATATTTTGTAGTGTAGAACGTCTAGTAGTTTTTGTTTCTTAAGCCCCATGTACTGAAGTACCTCTGACAAGCAATAATGAACAATGCCGATGTATCTAACTTCTTCACGTAGAATAATGGCAAGATTATCTGAGGAATTTTTAGAATGCTGTAGATTAATCTGTATGACATTCATCGGTTAGAGGTGCTGGACTCGACTTCCTGAAGCTCCAGATCGTCAAACAGCTTGTTGACCTCCTCCAACTCGTCTCTTTAATCGCCATCCGCCGATAAACGGAAATTTTGAAGTTTGGAGAATCTGACGCCGAAACGCTACCAACTGTATATTTATACTACTGTTATATACATAGCCATTCAGAGCTTTCCACTTCCATTTAGCTTAATTAAGTGAAATTTGCGATCAAATTAATAACTTTTTGGAATGTGTGCATCAAGCTATATAACAACTGCACATGTAATTAAAAAATAAAACAATTATTTTTGAAACATACAAGTAGTACGTAGCCTTTTAACCGAAATAAATTTACGCGAGCATTTCACAGCAAATTACAAGTATCGTATACCATGCAGTTATATTCCAAGTGTATTTATTTATAGAGATTTCTCTATTTCTGTGATAACATTTATTTCCGTTATACTTCCTTTACCATCAATTGAAGCTTTTTATTTTATCGCTTTCGCTAACTATCCTGGATTTATTTCATCTAAGCTTTACAATTCCACCTCTGTATTTATGCATTCATGCAAAAATAAGCGCCTAACGATTGAAGCAATACTCTCGTCGAATCTTCGAAAATAGTTGTCAGTTTGGATGATACAAGTGTTTGCGTCCTACTGAAAGAATACGCTGCAATTATAATCCGTAGAAATCTATTGAAAACAAACAAAGGATTTTACTATTAAAAAATACATCCACTGTTTTTATGTAGCGACATACTCGTGTTATTCACAAACAAAATAACAATTCAGTTGCAAATAGAACTTTTTGAAGTGTAATAGTAATGATAAAACCAACATAGATGTTGCATTATTAAAAATTATTGGACGCTTTTATAATGCGTTATTCTTACGAGTTGTATTTCTGTGCCAATTGATTCATATAAAAAAGCCTTTGATGGATCCATATTTTTGTATATATTGTACCTGTACCTGTATTTGTACGTATAAACAAAAAATATCAGATTATAAATGCACAACTCATTCCCATTTTTGACTTGGAGTATTTAATAACTTTACTATCAGTCGTAAAACAACAAAAAAAAAAGAGACATGTCATGAAATCCCGCAAAATACATTTAATATTAATGCATTAATGCTTGCATAAATAATGATCATCTTAATTTTATATTAAAATTAACACGTTTGCAGCCCTTTTGGGTATCCTACTTTCTAGGAATATTTTGTATTATAGATGCCACTACTAAATGTTCTCAAGTAGAAAACGAAATATTTGAGTTGAAACGATTACAATATTCATTAGAAGCGGAGAAAAAAGTTTATCATTACGGGTTAGTAATATGAGTGTTACAAAAGAAGGTGAACTATATGCTGAAAATTAGAAGAGGAATATATTATGTAATTGAATGTAGGAGGTGTGCTGAAGAAATCTCAACACAGCCATGAATGTTAATATAAATTAACTAATCAACTGAAGGTAACTCAAATTTTCAACTTCAATTTAAATATCATATATATATATGATAGAAAACAAAAATATCAAAAATTCTGTTCTTTAAATCAAACTATACGATTCAATTACATATTAAATAGTTCAGATATATCCTTAGTTTTAGGTTAAAAAGAAAAGTAATAAATATCGTGAGTATCTTTATATTAAATATTATATTTCGAAGTGTATATGTTAGTGCGACTAAAATTTTGTTCCTACAAATAATATACGTATAAGGTTGTATGCCAATTGATAGAAACGCTATTTGCCAATTGATACATAAAAAAGAAAAAATATTGATTATCAAATTAAAATATTGAAGTTGTTCGTGATGAATACGAATCATAATTTTACCTAGCTCAAGGGGCTAGGCAAAATTTTGACAGCTTTAAAATATATATATATATATATAAAAAAAAAATTTGTGGCACTTAAAGCCCCAAAGGGCTCATTGGCCGAGCTTCTCTTCGATTACTGTTGTGCGTCTTAAATTTGGACAGTATTAGAAGGGACCTACTTATTTTAACCGGTTCCGAACGGCAGAACACTTGTGACATCCCTTTTTTCTGAGCTTTGTCACAGAGTTCTTTTAGAAGCTTTTTCATGGCAAGTTGTTACTGTCGGAAGACTTGCCAATTGCTTGCCAACATGTGGGTGCCATTCGAAAGAAAAATCTTATCGATATTAAATTTGTTATGCATCAGCCGTGGATTGAACCACGACCTACAGATCAGAAGGCGAACAAACTAACCACTGAGCTACGGCACTCACCCAAATATATATATTGTTTGGCAAAAAAAAAGAGATAAAAGAAGCATTTGGGATACAACGAAGCGAAAATTTAAATGGAAGCGAAAGAAAAAGAAAAGCGTGTATAACTTGTAAGTTATAAAATAAATCAGATTCATTTGCGAATATTAATTTATTTATTTTTGAAACGAAGAATGAAGTTTGTGATGTAAGTAAAAATAATAATTACATAGTTAATTGGCTGATTAGTTTACAGAAAAGTTGTGGCATCATTTCCAATGGCAAGCGAATGGATGTGCTGCAAGTCTCAGTGGAACGCCCTGGAAAGATTTATATTTCTTTCCATAAATTCGATACAAAAGGGGTATAACAGGACAGTCATTCAAAAACGGAATATTTTATTTATTAAAAGTCTCTTGATGTGATGCATGCCTATGCGTCGCAGAAGGATAATTACAATCCTGCCTGCTTGGTGCACAGTGGAAATGGAGAATTGTCCATGAGAGAGAATCCGATCCATTCCAGCTCTTCTAGATCGCCGTCAAGATCGCGCACACCGCAGCTGCCCAACAAGAATGAACGTTACACAAGCTGGAGCATAAGACATGACCGTCGCTTTAGAAAGAGAGTTGTCTCGCTACTTGGTATTTTTGGACAAATGGTTCAGACAAACTATCCCCATATTAACGTAGATAGTTTGTTAGTGTCATCTGAATCCGTTTCAGACTAATGTTAACTATTCATTTTAAGATTTTATTAATCTCTGTAATTAAAAAAATGAAATGGTATTTAAATTTTAAATTTATATAACAAAAAAAAAGTACGAAGTTTGCTTTAAATCAATAAGTATACAATCAATAAATCTAAAAGATGCATTTTTATTAAAGAATTGTAACATTTTGCAAAAATGTTGCAAAAAGTATTTGTTCTCTATCTCTCAAGCCGTCAAGGGAATGGAAACGTATATTTTCATTTCCTTCGTTTCAATTAAGTGATTGAAACCTTTCTGCATTACGTAAATGTTATGTAAGACAAAAGTGGGTGCCATGGCTCAGTGATTAGTGCGTTGGCCTTCTGATCTGTAGGTCGTTAGTAGTCGTAGTTAAAGTGATGTCACAAGGGTTCTGCCGTTCGGAACCGCCTAATATAAGTAGATCCCTTTTAATGCTGTCCAAATTTAAGACTCACAACAGTATTGGAAGAGAAGCTCGGTGGTGTCACAATGGGCCTTTCTGGCCTAAGTGTGTCCTCTCAGAGAAATGACAGCTCCATAACCTAACCTAACCTAACCTATGTAAGACAAAGGCACTAAATACCGTATACCGTTATACAATTTTTAATAGTTAACTCTAGATCTCTGTTAAAATATTTCTCCCTCAAGCCTTTAACATGCCAAAGCTTGGTTCTACAATAATGCTTCCTCTACTATGTATTGTATTAAATCCAGCTTGATCTTGAGTTAAAGTTTCCTTAAACGGTTTGATTACAATAACTAGTGACACGGGTACCTTTTATCATCAAATAAAAAATATCCGTTTGATGATTAGCTAGCTGCCTTTTGTGTGTCATCCAGTGATCCAGGGAACTCAACGAATGGAATGAAATTTCTTATGATTAATATATTCATCATGTTTATTAACAGGGCGTTTAATCCTTATGTGAGTGCCATCGATAGCGCCAATGAACCTCATGAATGCGTTATTTCTTGATTTTCGGCAAAACTTTAAACCAAATCTATCATAGTCGTTCACAGAACCATATATAATCAAATGCCGCAAATGCAAATTAGTTTAATTATATGTCTATTTCGTCTAATTTATGTATTATATTCTGCACTGTGTACCTACTGAAACCCATAAAAGATGCTGCAACCCGTTAACTGCAACCACATGCCATCCAATATAAAGAACATTTAACTTATTACTCGCACGACCATCCATGATATATTTTGAGAATGGTTTGTGCAATTTCTCTAAACGTGCTGGAAGAAATGCGCCCGAATTTTCATTCATAACCCTTGGGAGAATAATTTCCTGAAAATATTCGTATTAAATCATCAAATGAATACATTGCTTCTATTTCATCAACATCACCCTCAGCAAAGAAAACTATTTTCTTCCTTGTGTTTATTTTACATATAAAATTTAACAATTTTATCAAGACACAAAAAATACTGCTCGAACTTTTGATTGGTATGCCAATTGTCAAAATTGTACTGAAGCACATCATAGTAAAATTTATAACTTTATACTTTCGTACACGAAGCAAACAGCCAAACGGGGCCGTGTTACCTTATCAAATTGGTCCAATAATCAATTGTTTTACTCAGGGTGCGAAGAATGATCAATATACGATTTTTCCCACAACTAATCACTGCTCGAAATTGAACGTTCGCAATTTGAAGCAAATGAGAAAGTTACGAAACGAAAGATATTGTATTTCCAGCGCTCGCCAACGTTCTTTAAAATTACGAACGATCAATCACCGCTGCCAAGTCATTTATTTTGAACGTTCGCTGATAAACTCAATCAGTAACTCATTTTGAGAAGATTGCGTTTTTAACCGATCGCTAACGTTCATTTTTCCATTACAGCGAAAAATTAAATTAAAATTAAAATTAAAATAATTTTAAAATTATTCCCATTAAAAAATAATATTTTATATAGTAAATAAATGCTTAAGCAAAAGGACGTTCGCCAATATAGAGAAACGAACGTTCGTTTTTGAAAGATTGCATGCAATGATTTTTAGTACTAGCGCTATGGTTGTAATTATCGGTTATGAACGTTCGTTCGTTTAATGTGTGTATGCATAAACTCATATATAAAGCCATATTTTTCCGCACGCTTATCTTACTGTCTGCAATTGTTCTTATTTGTTACAAAAAAAATCTATTGTATTATTATTGTTCTCTTCGACTTACAAAAAATTCTCGGTAACCACCTCTGACGGATGGTTTGGCTCATCAAAAACAGATGTACGTCCAGGTTTAAAGTCTTCGAAATAACATCTTACGGATATTATAGATATTATAGGTTCGCCATAGGCAGCACGCCATTTCGCGTTTATGTTTTCGCATGCTTTTCCATAAAAGAATAAGCATGTTACGGAATGATATTGCCCTTTTTCCATTTTATCACGACAATCGGAACACGTGTGATGCAACTGGCTGCCAAATAAAAAGTAATCTATGAATCAGCCTTAAAAGTATTATTGTGCCATTTGGCAGATGGCAGTACACAACGATAATGTCAATTTCCACCAGCAACGCCACCTGTGTTTAGTACTTATTGATCATCCGTAGTATGTATGTAAATAACAATATATTTTGGCACTAGAGATATCACTCTCAAACATTAAACTAAACGGCTCTTAAGTCGTACTGCCATTTCGTACCTTTATTAAAATTTTATAGGGTGGGTACATATAAATATTTATATATAACATACAAACATATGTACATGTAAATTTACATGTGCAAATACATTTCATTGAAACAGTGAGTTGTTAAAAAAAAAACATTTTTTTATTGGATACTAGCATTTACGTAGAGTTAACTCACTACAAGTTTTATTCCTCCATCCGCGCGATCTACGATTGGCCAATAATAGCTTCCACAAATAAATTGTAAATTTTGGCGGAATATTTCAGTCCATTGCTCATATGTTGTTATTGTTTATTAATGTTAACGAATGCCTTCTAAAAGCTTTTTTTTCAGGACGAATACAATGCCATGAATACGAAAATTTTATTGCTTTCAAGAATTAAAACAAGAACAAAGGAAACCTATAGAAAAAATAGTTGCTGCGTTATAAATTGAGTAGTATGTATATATATATATATATATATATATATATATATATATATATATATATATATATGTATATATATATATATATACATATATATATATATATGTATATATATATATATATATATATATATATATATATGTACATATAAATATATATTGCGGCGGATCAAATTTTTTCCCACAAATCGTATAGCAAAGAAAAAAGGAACTATCTAACAACCAACTAAGTATTGTATAATTCCCCAAGAAACCATGAGTCACGTGTTACTATCTGTACCAAAATAATGGATAGAATTTTTTTGGAATACTAATTTGATCTGACCTAACACACATAAATATACAAAAACGTTTCGAGGGAAAGGGCCCAGACAACGCACGCAAGCAAAGCAAACAATCAACAAGGAAAATAGAAAAATGTCAACAAATCTAAAAAAATCATGCCAAGGGAGTGTATTATCAGTTCGATAAATTTTTTAATTTAAATAATTAATGAACATTTTGGCAAATATAAATAATAATAAAAATTACCTTGCATTAGGCGGGGTCGATTGACTTATAACATGCACATATAAAGATATATGAAATTTGGACTTACTATGACCATCATTTGTGGATTTTTAGGGTATAATAATTTAAAATAGCGTAACTGCATAATTCGGTGCGTCTAAGTGATAAGGTTGTACTCAATATATATACTAGTGAAAGTGATACGACCATATTTTAGTTAAGGTTCAACTAGTAAATATATTGTATCTTCATTTTGATTATATATATGTTTTTGGTAAGATAATTGCGTGTATTATGGTTGCAACAACACTTTATGTAACATTATAATATATAATTCATGTCATATCCAATTAAATATATATAAAAACAAACCACGTTGCACGTTCATCTCCTTAAGGTTGAAGGCTCGTTTTGATGCTTTTTGTTCTGGCATTCTTGCTACGTGTCCAAGCCAGCGAATCGTTGGTCTTTTATGTATTTTATGACGTTTTGTCCATTATTAAGGTGTTCAAGTACAGAGTTGTATCTAGTACGATATGTGCCATCTTCCAACATGATTGGACCATATATTTTTCTCATTATTTTCCTTTCGAATGTTGTTATTTGGTTCACGTCATTCATCTTCATCGGTCATACTTCACAACCGTATGTCAGGATTGGGCGTAAGAGGGCATGGTACATACGTAGTTTTTGGTTTCTCGACAGGAGTTTGGTTTTGAATAGCTTTATATACGCGAAGTATGCCCTCATTGGCGCTAAGCACCACTCCAAGATACTTAAATTTTTCCACAGCTTCAAAACGTGCATTGCCAATGACAAAATCAGTTGGGTTGTTTTTTGATTTAGTTCGCAGCATATATTTAGTTTTGTCGTGGTTGCAAGGAATCCTTTCTAGATCGCTGAATGTGGTTAGTGTTGTAACATCACTTGTAATTATGACTATGTCGTCTGCGTACGCGCATATTTGTATACTGCTGTATAAAAAATATGTAAATGCCATATATACACGGTGTGACAATTATGTATTAAGACTGCCTCTAGAAAACACAATTCTGTTAAACACGATATCTGTTAATTTTTCGGTATATTTATTCGAAATATTCTCCTCCTGATTCAATACACTTGTGACATCGATTTAATAGTGATTCAAACGCGTGTTCCAGCTCATTTTTCCAGTACCTTCGTCGAAGCTCGTTGTATGGTCTGAATGTCATCAAAAAAGCATCCTTTCAACTTCAATTTCAGTTTTGGGAACAAAAAGAAGTCGCACGGTGCCAAATCAGGTGAATACGGCGGGTGATTCAACACACAGACCTGATTCCGAGCCAAAAATTGAACAATGAGTGCTGTGTGTTAAGTTTCATGTTAAATTTCATGCTAAAATTTCAACATCAAACGAACACATGTTTTGTATAATGAATGTCAATAAACATTAAATATCAACCAAATGCCTTGAAATTTTGACAGTTAGTAGAGGAAGGTTGAAGCTTCAAAATGCTGAGATATGGTTCGAGTCTTAATACATATTTGTCGCACCTTGTATATATATATATATATATATATATATATATATATATATATATATATATATATATATATATATATATATATATATATATATCATATATATCATATATATATTTGAAACAAAAACCTTCTCGATGTTATAGTTACCTCCCAATTATCAAAATTATGATAGAAAACTGTTTATTATGCCAAGATGTTCTCAAGCTCTTTAGGTGATGAACATTTCAAACCTGTCATTTTGCATGGCCACCAGCACAGCGTACTGTGCAGTATTACGTATACAAAATGAAATACATACACAATTAGAGGCAGTAAAATTTTCAAATCTGGAAATCATTGTAGGTCGGGAATACCTTAATGAAATCGTTCTTGGTCTCAGTTTTATTAGCAAAATAGCAAATAGTCTTAAGCCAAAATAATGTATTAAAGCCACTTGCTCCTATTTATTGTTGTATTTTTTAAGTATTTATTAAGAAATTGCATTTTAAAGGCACAAGCGAGCTTGTGAATATTCCTTTTTGTACGTGTAGTGAAAATGAGTGAATGTTTGCTCCATCTATTACTGTACTAGTATTGATATTACAGTTAAATTGAACTATAACTGATATCAAATGTTTACTTTTACCCATATATCACCATATATTGCCCAAAGAACTGCAATAAAAAGTGCAATATTTCTATTTAACCGCTTTTTGTCCTTTCTAGCTTTCGTAGAACCATCATAATAATACTTGCATCTTACCATGCCAATTTAACGAATAAATACAACAAATTTTATTACCCTTGGTGCACATTTTCAACTTTGTTGTGTTGATTGCTAGTTGTATTTTCGTATTTTGTATCGAATTGGTCGTTAGTCTTTTCAGTTCTTTTTATCTTATTTCTTTAATTTTTCTTTTTTGTAACTTTTGCTTGGTTTTAGTTATATTTTCACTAGTGGCAACCATAAACAGCGAAGAATGTGGACAAGAGGAGTTTACTAAATGTGCAGAGCCGCTAGAAATGTTGCACTTAACATCTGAATTTTCAATTGGAGCAGCCAAAAAGGAGGAGCTAGATAAACTTTGTCAGTGAGTACAATTTTTATTTCTTCAATTTTGTCGCTACTGCTTTTCCATTTTCTTCTATTTTTAAATGGTTTCTGGTCTATTTTGGAATCGTAAATTTATTGAAAAACGTATTAATACAATTTACTTTAGTTTTTAGTTGCATATTGGGAAATGTGTTAAATTATATAGATATATTCTTAACTGACAACGGTAATGGTGGAAAACGGTTCCAAAACGGGTGAATGCAAATGAAAAAGAGTTTGCTAGCTTACCGAATTGAATAATATTCATAATTTCATTAAATGGGATGGTTTGGTTTTTACATTTAGCAGTGCTTATTTAACTTTAAAAAGTGAATACACCGTAAGTTTTTTCAAAAATAGTTTCCTTATGCATCAGTCACCACGGGACTCAAATTGAATTTGTAACTTTTTATTCTTCAGCGTATTTGTTCCCTTAAAAAGTAACTAAGGCAAGAATGACTATTGACAAAACAGTGCACGATTCAAACAAAAAGCAACGAACTTTTGTATTTTATTTATCAGATAGCAAAGCATAAAAACCACTTCGGCTATAAAATAGTCCTAGGGTGGAAGAAAATTATTAACACCAAGGCCCATGTGCTTAAATCAATTGTTAAAAATGTTCATGTTTTTTTTTTGTTTCAATGCTTCAGCTTTGATATATTTTCTGAAAATATCCATTTGATTTATGCTTAGATACGACATTACAACTGAAATGTGACACATCAGACATACTTCGATTTGAAATTGAAGAAGCCATCTAACTTTTTAATTCGGATAACTCGAACGGACGTGCATTTTTCAACATCAAGTTTTTTTTTGTCTATTTATCATTACGCTTCTTTAACTTCTTGTTTACCTATCTTCTTTTTAGTACAATAAACAGAATGTAAGTTTTTTTTTGTTACTGAGAGCAAAAATTGTGGTAATACGTATATCAAAAAAGAACATTTGAAAATGACACATAATAAGAGAGTTCATTAAAAATTCTGAGCGTATCATCTGCTTGCTGAAAAAAGGACAACATAACTTTTACTTATTTGTTATAATTTCGTCTTTAAAAATTGTATTACGATATATATTCGAATTTGGTAACACATAAATTAGGATATGTTGACTTTTACATATAATACAATATTTCAGGTGTATGTATAAGAATGCGTAGAGATGCACACTTTAGTATTTACACACAACATATAATATATGTAACAATGCGTTTATAATATTTTAAAATTCATAAGTACATATGTGTTATACTAGATCGTACTACACTTATTACCTAGTACTTTCTCATTGCCACATTAATACCGCATATATTGAATCTGCAATCATCATAAATATGGAACAAAATTATATTGTACATATAACCATTCGTGTCAAAATAATTTTTAATTGTAAACTAGGCATTTTTTTATTTACAAATTATTACATTGGGACGACAATTGACTATGGCACCCTTTGTGTTTAACTTTTCTTTAGTGAGTTGCGAAAGGGTGTACGCTGTATTCAAAGTTATACGCGACGATGCATGGATCTGCAGCAACGCAATCAATTTAATAAGCTGTACCACGGCACAAATCAATTCATACGTGATTTATGTAATAAAGGTGAATTTCAAGATGGTAAGTTAAAGTTATGAGCGATATTATTTATGTAAATTTACTAATATTACATTTACAACACGATAAATACTTGTCTATTAACTTCAGAATATTTGAAGCATGCACCCTGCTCTGAAATGGCAAAGAAAGAATTTGAAGTATGTGCCGCACGATACAAAGAAACTATGGTGTTTCTGAAACCTAATAAAAATCAAGGCAATCAGGAGAACATCACCCTAAATGAGAATATTAAAACGATTTGTTGGTAAATAAAAAATAAACATTTTAAAAAACATTATCGTACTTAGAAACCGAATTGTTTTAGCTCTATAAACGAACTCGTTGATTGTTCCGAAGATGCAGCTCGGAAAATATGTGGCCATGACGCAGCAAAATTCACTCGCGAATTGGTTGATAAATACGCGAACAGTTTAACAAAGGTAGGTAGTAGGCAAATGCGAAATATTAAACCATTTTTACTTTGATTATATTTCGGTTAATAATTTGATTTTTTAGATATATTGTGAAGATTTTACAAGACATCCGGAAATATGTAATGATGGCGGAAATGACGCAAGTAGTATATTATATCAGTTCTGGCACTTGGTTTCTAATATATTTGCAACATCTATAGTTTTACTAATACTTGAGAAACTAATATTCTTAAGATAGGGATGTTTAATAGGTACTTTCTACACATTATATTTAACTTAAAGTGAAGGAAAAGGAAGCTATTTGGTGTATCCTTAGGGTGTAAGCAACGTTTTAAATATATTGTAAGTACCAACACATATGTTACAACTTTTAATAGATTCAATGAGTATATTAAGAATTCCAAATATTTCACTCACATAGTATAGATAATGTTAAAAAAAATCAATAAAAGAAATAATAAAAATATTGTGAAATTTTTTCAAAGTGTCATATGTAGCATAGTAGCATCATTTAAAAACAGTTGAAAAGCCGGAAATCAGTCTTGAGATATTTTAATTTCTGCATTGGTGGAAAAATATGAGGAGTAGATTTTTCAGGACTGATGATTGAAAATAAGCACCATATAGAAAATAAGATTTGGATGTAGAGATTGAAGCATTTACATACATATAGTTGAAAAGCCGCAAATCAGTTTTGAAATATGCTATAACAGTGATTGATGATTGAAGATAAGCACTATATATAAAATAAGAATTAGATATGCTTTATGTTTCGTACATCCGAAAATCTAATCATCGAGTAATTAAAATTGAAAGCCTGTTTTAACGCTGAGCGGTTTAATTGTAAAATATCTAAGAAAATAGAAACGACCGTTTCGGAATTTTTTGTAAAACAGAAAAATGTAGTCCAATCCATACGAATTCGTGTTACTGCTGTGTGTTTTAATATTTAGTAACATTTGCCTCCTAAGTAATATTAGTTACATTATAAATCCTGTACCTTGGTATTAATTGAATCCTGAAACAAAGATAACAATTTTACTTATGAGTTTTGTACACATTATTTAAATTTCAAATAAGCCTCTTCTGTATTTATTTAATAGATTGTTGCCACTGTTGGAATTAAATAAAAACTGCACGTAAAATATTACAATTAGTTTTATTGATATACATTGCTGCAGAAGAAAGTGCTATATAATCATACAATATATATTCAGGAATAATAAAATATATAAAATATATACACAATGAAAAAGGGCTTAAATCAAGTTTTTTAAATGTTCAGCAGAGCATTTTGAAGTTAAAAATTGAAATCTTAAAAAATCTATGACTTTTTCGTTTACACTTAGAATGCATGAAAATTAAATGCTGTAATATACAATATACATATATTAAATACGGTGTTATACAATATATTTACTGGTTTGGTCAAAATATGAAACTGATGAAATAATAATATTTGCGTATATTTTCATTTAGCCATTTTATTCCCTATGACCAATTTTAGACAAATTTGAACAAATTAAATATGAAATAAATTGTAGAATAATAAGCTTTTAGAACAGTCTAATTTACAAGTAAGCCTCTCAAAAGGGCTTTTTATTTTTTCAACAATTTTGACACAAACATCTATTTCAATGGTGAAATGAGATCACATACAGGACTTGATAATGTTGTTATCTGTTTGTTTCTCTTTAAAATTCACATTTTAAGAATAATTAATTGAAAAGCACTAAAATTATTACTTTTTAATGCATATTTCTTCGTACTCAATAGCAATTTCTGTGTGCGATGGTGCATTATCGTGATGCAAAAATAATTGTGTATTTTGCCAGAGATTAGGACGATTTTTACGAATTGATTCACGCAAACGACACGTAACACCTAAAGAATATTCCTTATTCACTGTTTGAGCAGTTGGAAGAATTTCTTTATGAACACCACCACAATAATCGAAGAATATGTCAATATGACTTTGATTTTTTATCGATTTTGAGGAGGATTTTGCTCATTTTTAGCACGATATTCGAATGATTGCTAACTTGTTTCAGGGTCGTAAGCATAAATCCATGTTTCATCACCAGTAATAACCGTTTTCAGATCATCACTCATTAAAAGCATCTCCTCAGCCACTTCAACACGGCGTAGTTATTGAAACAAATTCAATGTTTTTGGAACAAGAATTGCAACAATAATTTGTTTACTTTGAAAAAAAAAACGCAATAAAGCGACCAATGATGTAATAAATAACTAAGTTAAATTAATAATATTCGATTTTATTATGATTGCAATGCGTTGGTTGATCGCCTGCAGAAAAAGAAAAAGGAAGTTGAACGGAAATGGTATGGGTTGTGACATCTAATGTTCGCGACAGCTAATGTTCGTGATGTCTGATGTTTGAGTGTTGCCAATAAATATGTTCGCGATGACCACTAGTTGTAGGTTGCCACATGACTCCCCAGCTGATCTGGAGTTTGTATTCGTCGACCCGATCTGGTAATTGTAGTTGGCTGTCTTTCGAACGCATTTTTCTTAGAATAGACTGTTCGATTGACTGACTCTTCGATCAGTTTTTCAGGCCGTTAATATTAGTTGCATTCGATCTTAGACTGTGGTCGAAAGCGCTGATTGAACGAATTTTCAAAATAGCGCTATTCTTAATTTCACTAGATAGAGTTTGATTTTTTTCCATCAGTGAAGTCAGCCCTTCTAGTTGCTGTTTAGTACTCACAACCTTAGACCTGCATGAAATTAATAACAATTTTTTTAAATTAGTGTTTAGTCGCCAAAAAGTAAATCACTAACGCAGAATACTTACATATTCAACATTTTCTCACACTACGCTACAGCAACCAAAGCAAAATTACGTTCGATTGAAAGTTCGATAAAAAAAGTTCGATACTCAACTAAAATTTCGATAGGGTTGCACAGCTCATAATATGAACTTGACATTCGATCTCGATAACCAATGTCCATCGTCCATCCAGTAAATCGCAATTCTCTATCGTATGTCGGATAACGCGATTCGGCATCACTCAGTCGTTTCGAAAAAACCCAAGTGGTTTACAAATATTGCTTACTACTTGGTGAACAACACCACCAATGGCAGTTGAAGCGGCATCTGTCGCCAAAATCAACTTTGCGTTTATGGCTGGGTGAACTAATAATAAAGCATTTGCAATTTGCTCTTTGTATTGTTTGAAAGCCTGCCGGACACCTTCAGTCCACTTGAGAGGTATTTTATCGTTTTTCTTGCTGTGTTCGATTAGTGTTTGCAGCCGTTGTTGCGTTTCAACGACGGCAGAAATTGGTCATTAACATGAAACGTTTTAAGTCTTTCGCAATAGTCGGTTCTTTAAACAACAGTATTGGTTCCACCTTTTCTGTTCCTAAAAATTGTATTTCGTTTACCTCAAAAATGCATTTTTCAGCATTAATGCGAAGTCCATAATCTCGCTACCACATGAATACGATTCGAGTATGTTCGATGTGCTGTTCATAAGACTCATGAGATAAATATATCATCTATATATGCAAAGACAAAATTAAGTCGAAGAAATACGTTATCAATTAGTTATTGAAATGTTTGTGATGTGTTTCACAGTTCGAATGTCATGGAAACATACTCATACATACTTTTGTTGAAGCCGAATGGAGTGATGATGGCTTTTTTTTTGGGATATGTAAATCTTCGATTGGGGCTTGATAAGCTTTTCGTCGATTTGGCTGAAAATTTTCTTTCCATGAAGTAGTAGTCTCCGCATGGTCGCCAGTCTTCGTTGGTTTTCAGTGTAGTGGCGTAGCGTAATCCGATTTTAAAGGTCTGAAAATACCAAACCTAAGCAGTTCGTTAGATTCTTCTTTTGCTATTTAACATTTTTCAGCTTTTGCTTTTACGGTTACGGGTGGACCAGTGGCTTCGATGAAGTGCGCTACGTTAGCCCTTTCCTTTATATAAAACTGTGGTTTGTCGCCAAACAGCTCTTTCAATTCAATTAAAAGCAACTAACATTGGTTAGTTGAATCGATTGTAGTTAGCTCAGATGAAATCGTTGTAACAATTTCTCCTTTAGATGACATCCCAATCATTGGATCAATTATACGTTTTCGTTTAATGTATACAAGTAAACCGTATGTTGAACAATTCGCTGTAATGGAATTCCATGGAAATTCATGTCGTAATACAAGGCCCATAGTCGTTAAACGGTGTTCTGTTTTTCATCGTTACTACGTAGCAGCTATTTCATACGCTGAGTTGGACTTAGAATAGAGTGATCCACACCAAAATCTATTAAAAAATCTTGCTCGGTTGTGCGATAGAGTATGAACAGACGCTTTGAAGTCATGCATAGTCGATACTGCACCCATTAGTTTTTCAAATGTGATGTAAATGGCACGGCATTTTTTGGAATGCTCTCCCAATTTGCGATGATACTAATAGAGGTCGTTGGTATCGCTTCTTTCTTTCTCGCTTTGATTGTTGGAGGATGAGCGGCTACGCTGTCGATATGGTGTTGCTTCTATATCAGTCAATTCAGTGTTTCGATTGCATTCAATCGCGTGAACAATTTGTCTAAATTTTGTTGAATTGCTTCCAATGTCCTTTCCAATTCATCCGACACTTCCACATTCGGTCGGCTATCCAATCTGTCTCTCGATGTTGCTACAACTACTGTCGTTGTTTGTGGCAATTTTTCATCCATAAGTTCATGATGAAGTCATCGCCAACATCTTTTGATGCGAGTGACTTCAGTTTATGCAGTGTCTGAGATGGCTTCATGTCACCAAGCGGTTCGTTTGAAATCAACTTTTTCAAATTTTCAGTTTTCATATTTATCGTTGTTGAATGGCTCGAAGAGCAACTGTATGCAAATACTTTGATTTGTTTGAGGTGATTTTTCGTGTTTCGAAGTGTGATTCCACAATGACAAACTATTAATCTGGGTCGTTTTTATGGAACTGCGTGAATATCTAAAGATAATGAGTTAAGTGGATCGTGTTGGTTGCAAAAATCGAAATTTCTCATATAGATACCCCCGTATTTTTATATACCCCGGCAATATATTATATTACGAATTTCCAAAAAGTCAGCCAATCCAACTCGTAGAATAGCGGCAGATTTGTCAGAAATATGATCATAGAAATGCAGAACAAAAGCATATCGGATCGCACTGCTGAATGCTAGTGTAAGTTTACGTTGAGATGTGGAATCTAGTTTGAACTACTATTGTTTTACCAAGGTAACTCTAACGTCAGAAGGAATGTATTCAGCTGAAAAGCGAAGGAAACGTAAAGTATAATATGTTTTAGATGACTCCATTAACGTGGTCACAACACTTTACGTTCGAGTTTATCGAAAAACCTAAGGCCACATAAGTAAGTAACGTATAAATGGATACACTGTTTTCCTACGACGTTGGTGTGGAAGAAATGATTAATTCTTTTCTGCATAAACGGTGGAGGTTTTCGATTACTCTCTCCATTATCATGCATTACCACGCAGTACTCTAATTTTCAATACAAGTACTTGAGTTTTATAGGCAAGTACTTATACTGCGAAAGTAAGTATGCTACCTCTAAATTATGACAGAAATCAATAACCGTTTCCTATGTCGTTCGGTTTATTTGAAGTTTTTTGATAGACGTCGATATTTTCAATTGACGTATACAATGTAAGTATAATATTAATTTTATACAATTTTTTTACTTATACATATGCTTGTTATCTTATAGTATTTAAATTTTATTTTCTGTTTATTATGTTCAATAAACAGCAAATAAAATTCAAATACTAAAAGCATATAAGTATAGTTCTAAATACAACAATTTGAAAAGAAAACAATAGTATTTCCGCATTTAAAAAATGAATACCAAAATTTCACTTTAGGCAGGTGCCGGCGTGGAATTCCCTAGGATATTTATATGCAAAGTCAACTAAACATTACTATCAATTAACAACTGTAATTGTTTGTATTCTAGCAGAATTTCACTACAAATTTGAGAGTTCGATTGACACATTAAATTTTATTGGTTTTTAAATTGGACATGCAAATACAAAATGCTTAGTTTAAAGCACTATCTTTAAAGCGCCCATAAATCAATAAATTTCAGTATAACTAAATAGGTCCTGTTACTATGTATCGCATTATGCATTTGCATTCGAATGACTTAAGTACACAGTATTATACATATGGAATGATTAAAGCTTAAATAGTGTTTATATAAAATATCTTTGTTCGTATGTACATGCAGCGTTATGTATATTTATATCTGTTATTAATATGTTCTCTACAATGTAGGTAGTATGTGTAGTATATGAGCGATGATTGGTTATAAAGCACGTTCACGCGATTATGAGGATTAATATTTTTGAATATAACTGGCAGTTGGACATGTAACCAAAGCTGATGACGGATTATGAAATGATAATATATTTTAGATATGAATAAAAGAATTTGAATTAAATTAATCATTATTTATATAAAGCCAGCGATGCTCAAAAATTTTATATGAAAATGCTTTACTAACACCGATGATGTAATGATTGTATTTTAGATATTAATAAAAAGCTTTGAAGATTTGTGGGTGCCGTGGCTCAGTGGTTAGTGTGTTGGCCTTCTGATCTGTAGGTCGTGGGTTCTATCCCCGGCTGAAGCATAACAAATTTAATATCGAAAAGATATTAAAAAAAAGTCGGTTATCATATGACCATAACGCTCCGAATTGACGGTGACAGTCGTTCCATCGTCGTTTTCGAAGAAGTAAGGTCCAATCACACCAAGCGCACCAAGCAGTGACTTATTGTGGATGTAGTGGCCTCTCTTCAATTACTTGAAGATTCTCAGAACCCCAAATACGACAATTTTGTTTGTTAACATACTCACCGAGTGAGAAATGTGCTTCGTCGCTGAAGAAAATTTTGTTCGAAAAATCGCCGTCCACCGCCTGTTGTTCAAGCACCCATTCGACGTATCTACGACGTTGTGAATGGTCAGCTGGCTTCAGTTGTTGTGTGAGCTGGATTTTATATGGATGTAGGTGTAGATCCAAATGCAAAATACGCCATAATGTGCCGTAAGACAGTCCTAATTCCTGAGAACGACGACGAATCGACACATTCGGGTCTTCGGCAACACTTTCACTTACAACAGCGATATTTTCGGTGGTACGAGCGAAACGATGATGCACAGGCCTTACAATATCTGTAACCGATCCAGTCTCTTCATATTTCTTCACAATTTTGCCAATTGCTTGGTTTTACAATTTTAACGCCTAACGCGTAGACGCCTAGAACTCCGCCGAGTTCTAGGCGTCTACATCAGAAGTGTTTTCAGTGATTTGGAGAGTATGTTGGATCCGTTTAATATTGCTGTGCCTTCGCCGAGTTCTAGGCGTGTCTACAAAGTTACCGGCTAAAACAGTGGTTGCATCAGGAAGGACGCTTTGTTGGAGCATTTTGGCAATTCATATACGGTGAGCAATTAAGAAATCGCAAGTTGAGACCGGTTGAAAGCATTCAAAGATACCTATTGAAAATGCAATAAATCGGATATCCTAGAGCGAAGTTTGGTGGACGCGATTATCATCGGAATAGGTGGTAAATCTGGCTTGTCGGCAATACTGTATACGGCGGGAACAATACGGGAGCTGCGAATGTAGTTGGAGCGCCACGAAAAATTGCGTTCAAAGGTGGCACTTGGGGTGAAGTGCGTCAAGTCAGGTGCCACCTTAACGCCGGGTGGTACTGTACCAACTACACGAATTAAAGTAATCCCAGTTCGTAGTTACAATTGGTTGCTATTGGGGCATTTCCAATCGCAATGCCCAAAGCCCAAACGACCGATGGGATTTTGCTTTAAATGCGGTGAAATAGGCCACTATTCGAAGTATGCCATAACCGAGAACAAATGTCGGAAGTCAACGATTACAAATTGAGTCCAGTAGTAGATATTGAGGGAGAGTTGGTTAGAACAATTCAAGAACTACAAATGGTGAGTGTCGATTTTAGGACTAAACCAGTTAAGTGCTTCTTTGAATTTGTCTCTCTCTTTGATTCTGGTAGTCTGAAGAGTTTTATGAGGAAATCGTGTGTCCCTTTAATGAAAACTTAAAATGTTCAAAATCAACAGGGGTTGGTAACGTAAGGCTATGTATGATGACGCAAAATGTTTGATAAAGTTTAGTTATCAAAATGATGTGCATGAATTATCTGTCCTTCCAGACTAAGATTTATTGGTGTCACTCCTGAAGGGCCGTGATCTCTTGAAGAAACTTAATATATTTTTATATGAATTAAAACCAAATTATAAGTACTCTAAAAATAAATAAATTGATATTAAAAAAGCGTGCAGAATGAAGTTGCCTAAAAAACTTAATTACGGTACACTTGATTTGTTTGGTCTGACACATCTTTGTAAAAATTGTGAATAGTGTCTGTTCCTGTTCCTAAGAAGCCGGAGCCCGTTGCCGTCTTTGCGACCTGTTAGAAAGCATGTGGTGGTGGATAGTATTACAAAACATATAATGTTGTATCCACTAAAGACAGTGAAGACACAACCAAGAAAGTGCTTGAGGTTTTGCAAAAACACTTTGATTATTATAGCCGCCCGAGAAGGGTGGTGAGCGACAGAAGGTCTTGTTTTACTGGACAGACATTCTCCAATTTATACATACCCCAACATTGATAAGACAATTTTTGTCGTGTTGTAGAAAATTTGCAGCTATTGACGATTGTCAGACCGACTTAAGGCGTGCGTGAAGGCCTGGACTGAATTGGACTAATTGCCTCAGTTATGGAATGATTAAGAGCAAGTGCGGATATTAACGTAATTTTAAATGGTAAGGTATGTTACGAAAAAATCACCCATTTCGAGGTAATAGAAGTGAATAACTTAGCATGCATCTCAAAATCCATAACTATTGAAGTTGATGATGCAGAATCCCTAAAGTATGTGGCTTTTCCTTGGTTTCGGTTATGGTTTTTTTACGTAACAACTAATGCTTGAAAGTACACGGAATTCATTTTTTAAAACTTCGTCGAAATTCACGAGGTTGTATGCTTTCAATAGCTGACAAACACAAACTGCAGGACGAAGAACAGGTGATAGTTGACAGGATAAATGTTGGTGTTCAAACCACTTGTTTAACCGGCCTCACATACATCACCTATATACCCTGCCAGCATTTAAAAGAGCGTTTCCTCGTATACCTCAAAGAAATAACGTCTTATGCACTTCTAAACAATAGTTGGAAGATAACCTATATATTTTTCAAAAACAAATTACACTACTATCTTATTTAGCTTTTATCGTGCTTAAGGAACGCAATTTGTGTTTTAGACAAGTAACGGCGAAATAAAAGGCAAACAAATAAAAAATTAAAATTATACAGATAAACCGAGAATACAAAACTTCGCAATTTTTTCTATTATAAAAGGTTTAAAACAATATACAGTCAGGGACTAAAGTTTAAATACACCCATAAAACATCGCTTTAAATAAAAATAAAGCATTTTAACACAAATGTAAGTATGCAATTTATTTTTAGTTGAATAATGACCAATATCGAAAACCAAAACAATTCACTTTTTTTCATAGATAACTTAAAATTATCAAAAACTAAAAAAATACATGGGACAAAAGTTTAAATACAATACAAAATTTTCTTTCTTTAGCTGATTTTAGCTTAATTAAAAAAACGTTAAACTTAAATTAATATTTGTTAGGTCCGCCTTGAGCTTCAATGACTGCCTGCAGACGACGTGGAATAGACAGAACCAAATTTTCTGTTTCGGATGTGCTGATTTCTGACCAGGCCTTTTTCAGAGCCTCTTTAAGGGATTCTTTGTTCTTTAAAGCTGCGCGATTGATTTTTCGGTCCAATAATTCCCAAGCGTGTTCAATTGGGTTTAAGTCCGGTGATTGGGGAGGACTACAGAGCTGACGTGGAGCATAATACAGCAACCAGTCCTTCACCAAATGCGCGGTATGCTTAGGGTCGTTGTCTTGTTGAAATATCCAACTTCTTCCCTGACCCATGCTATCCACAGAAGGCTGCAAATTTTGTTCCAATATACTTTTATACACGTGTTTGTCCATTATTCCATCGATAAAAGCCAAGTGTACCACGCCAGCTGCTGCAATTGCTCCCCAAACCATCACACTACCGCCCCCATGTTTAACGGTTGGTATTAAATTTTTGGTTTGAAGTGCTGTGCCGGGCTTGCGCCAAATTTTTGCGCGACCATCGCTGCCAAAAATAATAAATTTAGATTCATCTGTGAATAAGACTCTTCGCCAATAGTCCTCATCCATATCCTTGTACTTGTTTGCAAAATCCAGACGAAGTTGTCTATTTTTTCCAGAAATAAGCGGTTTTTTACGTGGAACTCTGCTTCGATAGCCGTTATACCGTAAAGCTCTTTGTACGGTTTTTGGGTGAACATGTTTGCCTGACACCGCAGCAATACTACCGGCTAACTTTGGCGCACTTATTTTTGGATTTTTGTCCACTTCTCTTAGGATAAGGTTTACATCTCGGCGAGAAAGTTTTTTTGGTCGACCAGTTCTGGGCCTATTTTCCACTGTTTTGTAAGTTTTATATTTTCTTATTACGTTTTGCACACTTGCACAGGACAAATTCAAAATTTTTCCTATATCACGGTAGGATTTGCTTTCTTTAAAGTGTTTAATTATTAAATCTTTAACACCAGACTCTATTTGTTTTCCTTTGCCCATTATTTTGCTTTCAAGTCTACCGACAACGATGAAATCACTAATAATACTGAATAAATATGCGTAAGTGAAGAAAGCAAAAAAAATATAACGGTACTTTTCCAAAGAAATTGCAAAAACACGTGTTTTCTTGTATTGTATTTAAACTTTTGTCCAGCGTATTTTTTGAGTTTTTGATGAATTTACAGTTATCTATGCGACAAATACAAATTTTTTGTTATTGTGTTTGCTTACTGATAGACTGCAAAAAAACTGCTTACTTATATTTTCGCAGCAATGCTTTATACGAGTTAAAATTAAGATTTGTGGGGTGTATTTAAACTTTAGTCCCTGACTGTATGTAATTAGCAACGCTTATTTAACTCAAATTCATTTTTTTATATTTGTCAGATGTTTGTCACTCCAAGTTCCAAAATTCAACAGATCTTCAAATAAATAAAATTGTTGAACATTTTTTGCACGACTGTTATAGCGTGCTCAAACGCAGACGTACAAAAATCAAATTCATGCAGCAATTGAATACGCGTTTTAAGTTGCATAATTCACATGTGTAGCATAACAGTCCTATAATTAATTAAAAAATGTTACTGTTTTTTTAATATAAATACAAATTTTTTAAAAGTTTTATATATTTGCAGTTATTTACATTATGCTCGAAATATAAAGAGAAACCTCTAGGAGTAGTTTCTACGTCACGCTTCTCCGTCTCCCACACGACACTAAGAAGTTACTTTCGGTGGCGTCGTATGTTAGTCAATTTGAACATAACGGTTCTGTCTCTTGCAGACGCACTAAAAATTTGCTTCTTGCAGTGTCGCATGTGAGTCAGTATAGACGTTACGCTTACGTGGAACAGTAAGCGTAACTTACTGTTCCACGAAAGAAGATATTAAGAAGATGCGAAAGCGATAACTTCCACGATGAAATTCGACTTCTTCAAGTTACTTTTGCGCCACTTCCGCGATTATATATGCTGGCTGGGTATATACGCTGCAAAAAAATGCGACTGGTCCGAGTTGTATCCGGGATCAGTTGCAAAGGAATATGCGACTAATCGCACTTTTTATCTCTTTATATGGAATGAACTGTTCCCTTTTGTTCGAGCATGTCTTATGAAGAGACCAATTGTACCCTTTTATACCCGAACGGGTATAAATGTAGATTAGTCGTACGGTTAGAAATTTTCATTCAATGCACTATAATTCTTGATTATATTTTCTTTACAATTATTTGACAATTTACCCATTTTTGCTCTTCGAAACAAAATAATTTATTTTCATTAATTGTATTATAATTCCCACGTAAAAAAAAATTGTACAGAGTACAGATCAAACAATTTATTTTCTTTCATTGCATTATAATTTCCGATTCATATATTTCAAATTTAGACGTTCGCCCATTTCATGTACAATTATGAGGAGGTAAAATATGAACTCAATTTCTTTTAAACCTCTTAAAACTCATATATACACTTGGGCCATAGGTACCTTTCATGTAAATATGCCAATATTTGTTCAATTTATTGCCCAAACCAGCCAGGACAAACGGACTATTTAGGAAACGCTGATCAATAATAAATATGCTTTTCTAGACCTTACAAAAAATACAAAATGGTCGTATGGTCGTATGTATGCTATATAGCCCTTGGAGTCGCATCAAGTCAACAAGTCAATATTAAATTTGCCGCCAATCAAAATATGAAAAATTTCACTGTTGATAACTACGCTTTTGAAATAGTTAAGCACTTCGTGTATCTTAGATCCAGCATTAACACCAGTAATGACGTCAGCGTATAAAAATTTTTATTTTTATCACTTTTGCTAACAGGTGCTACTTTAGGCTAAGAAAGCAATTGAGAAGTTGATCCCTCCCTCGAGAAACTAAATTCACTTTCTGCAAGTCTCTCATCATACCTGTCCTTACAATGAGGAGTGTTATATTCCGAACCGGCTGATGGACGACGCAGAAGAGACAGACCTAACGTCTGGTGAAAAGGTCAAGTCCTGCAGAACTTGACAGCGCTTGGAATTTCTAAGTGGCGCTAGTTAGCGAAAGAAAGAGTTGGCTGGCGAATCATGCTGGTATTACTAATTACCTTGCTTCATGCTTCGGCGAAGTCAATCAACTTGATTCCGTTATAAGTGTGGTTCTAAATTTATTAAAAGCCAAACCAATATCTCAATAGTAAAATAAATGCACTTAGACTACTTTAAAAATAAAAGTCTCTTATATTAGAAAGAGCTGTAATAAATGCCATTCGCCATATTTTCGTATTTCGAAGCTCATGTTAACTCGTGTCGTTATTGCACACGAACACATTTCCTTTCGCACATGCTAAGTCAAAATATGTCGTCATTGATATAAATACGAAAAATAAAAAATTCATTTAGAGCAAAAAATTCCTTTATTATAAGCACTCCATATTTCGCGATATTGCAGCTTATACCAACTTATTTGGATTTTCAGTTCGATAAAGACATATCTTCTGATGTACTCGTACAATATTACAAAAAGTTAGAAAAATTAGTTTGACATTCTTCTACTTTCCACATAGAGATTACTGTCGGAGGAACATGATCTGGGGTGTTCATAACTAAAATAACCCGGATTTTCAGTAAAGTCGTTATTGCAACGAATGAGTGATACACATATACATATATATTTTATGTAGTATGTGCATATATATGCGCCAAAATGTTTTGTAGTAGATATTTATAAGTATGAATACAAATATAACAGAATTATTGAGAAATTTAATAATCGAATCGAATTCGTTTCTCTTAAAGTCACATAAACTTCCATTATTAATTACACAAAATATAGATAATTCTCTTAGTGTACTTCATTCGTGTTTCCTGGTATCCTCGTATGAAGTTTAATGAAATTTAACTTCCGTTTTGCCATGAGATGTACGTACGATATACCAAAAATTTAATTTGCAGCTAACAGCATCTTTCACTTCGTTACATTTTTAATTTATGACATTCCGAAACGGTATTTTAACGATTCACATTTGTGCACCTTGGAGATCTACTGCATCCTGTTAGGACACCAAACCCTTTTGAATGATGAAAATATTACCGCAGTACGGATTAACAGTATAATTACAATTACAGTGAGTTTCTTTTTGAGCTAATACTTTTTATTGTTTCGCTTGATATTACAAATGGACGTATCGTACTTACTAGAGTACGGCGCGAATAAATACAATAAAATATAGTCAAATAGTAGTAGTGAATTTTGTTTGTAATTACCGACTACATGATTCTGATTACTTTTCGGAGAACTTTTCTCTATTAATTTATCTATCTCATATGATAGATAAAAATGCGTTATGTTGAAAATACAAATGGCAGATGTGAAACATTTCATAAATTTTTCTACTTTAAATGCTGAATGCAAGATCTGGTAAAACCTACACATATAGGCTGTAAATATAACGCTGAATTCTAGCTACATATATACGACTAATTTTACGACTCGGATGCCGATTGTGATTAAAAAAATACGATTTTAGTCCAATTGGAACAAAATTATAAAGTCTTCTTTCTTTCAATTATGATTTTCATTCGTTTTGTTGGTATGCTTAAGTATTTTGTAAATCTTTATCGGTTTTTATAAAAGATCTATATACATATTTCACAACTGCTACTTTAAACAAAACCTAACTTCTTTGAAAACAATTTAAGTTATTAACTATATTTGTAAGCATTACAATATACGTATTTTAGAAATTTTTTATCGTCTTAAGCTGTGTATTTTATGTTAATTTATTTTAAATTGTATACTGGGTGCCGTAGCTCAGTGGTTAGTGTGTTCGCCTTCTGATCTGTAGATCGTGGTTCAATCCCCGGCTGATGCATAACAAATTTAATATCGATTAGATTTTTCTTTCGAATGGTACCCACCTGTAGGCAAGCAATTGGCAATTCTTCCGACAGTAACAACTTGCCATGAAAAAGCTTCTAAAAGAACTCTGTGACAAAGCTCAGAAAAAGTGATGTCACAAGTGTTCTGCCGTTCGGAACCGGCTAAAATAAGTAGGTCCCTTCTAATACTGTCCAAATTTAAGACGCACAACAGTAATGGAAGAGAAGCTCGGCCAATGAGCCCTTTGGGGCTTTAAGTGCCACATATATATATATATATATATATATATATATATATATATATATATATATATATATATATATATATATATATATATATATATATATATATATATATATATATATATATATATATATATATATATATATATATACCAAACTAATGACCACATATTATGCTTGCTAAATTACACTTCATGACAATAATTTTTAAGGGCTATAAATAAGTGAATTGAGTGAACAAATTCTGCGACATAGTATTTATAATCAGATTATACCTTATAATTTTTATTAATATCCATTGGGTAGTTGTTGAAAGCTTAAAAGAGTGGCTTAAAGATTTTTGCTATTTTTTTGGGGAAAAATGTGTTGGGAAAAAAGTTATTGGCAACATTCATGGCAACTATTGCTCGTGACGTGACGATAATTACTCATAAATGGATAAACGAATAAACAATTCTCTAAATAGATCATGGTATTGTAAATATGAGTATTTATACTCGACTCGTATGATGCAGTAGTCGGCCATGCTGGTCTCTAGTACGTACCTACTACTATGTACATTGTACAAATGTATGAACAGATCCATATACCTCCTTGTTATGTAGATAGTTAGGGGGCACAATTTCCATCACTTACCCTCTCGCTACGACGTACGTTTATTGACTTTCACACGTAAATACACATACACATAAGCCGAGTCAAATTAATAGGACGAAAAAAGCGTGACATCGTATACATAAAACAACCTACCAATGATTATATAAGTCCTGGTATCCATGAAAAAAATCAATTTTCTTTAAACGGACAGCAAATTTGGGGGATCAATTTTAATTTTCTTTGGCAAATACATACATAGAATTACCGAAAGTTTCGTTTACTGCTATACGATCTACGAAAAAATTTTGAACCACACTCATGTATATCATGTATATTGGCTATGGCATAGTGCACGAATATGACTTATACATATACATATATATATATACAATATATATGTATATATACACATATGAGTATGACTTATACATATACAATATATATGTATATATACACATATGAGTATATATATATATATATATATATATATATATATATATACATACATATATATATATACATATATATGTGTGTGTGTGTGTCCGAAGGGCTCTTTGACCGAGCTTCTTTCCATTACTGTTGTGCGTGTTAAATTTTTGGCAGTATTACAAGGGACCTACTTATTTTAGCCGGTTCCTAACGGCAGGACTCTTGCGACATCACTTTGTTTCTGCTGGAAGAATTGCTAATTGCCGACAGGTGGGTACTGTTCGAAAGTAAAATCTTTTCGATATTAAATTTGTTAATTGTTATTAAAAAATTTTTTTCAGTGTTCAATATTCAACTTTAGTAGTTAACAGCCTTCCGAAAATTCTTGGGAACGAAGAACCCATATCATTGAGTGATCCTATCCGAATTTTATTTATAGCAATTTGTTTGGAGTAAAAAAATAAAACGACAAATATTTAAATATTCTTAAGAGTCAAAATATTTTGAAAATTATTATAAAATAGTGTTCCATTTTCTTCGATAGCAACATAAGTTTTCTTTAGAAAGGCCACTTAATGTACTTTACATACATACCTACATGAAGTATGTATGAACATGTATACTAGCCCAACGCTGATTATATGTATATGATATTGTGTGTCAGTCTTCTTGTCATATAATAGCCCTAGTTGATGAGGAATTGTTTACATTTGGATTCTGCACATGATTTTAGAAACAGCTTGCTAAATTTATTCAGCAATTATTTCCAATATGCCCACTCGTCGGTAAGTAAACACGTACTCATTGTTACGGTCATATTTATTTCGAACAATTCTTGTAGGTTGGTACATATGTAAATTTAAAGCATATTGGTTTGTATAGGTAATTGAAATAAATTAGGCAAAATAAACATATATATATAAATATATATATATATATATATATATATATATATATATATATATATATAGATATATATATATATATTTTATATATATATATATATATATATATATATAAAAATATATATATATAAAAATATATATATATAATAATAATATATATATAATAATATATATATAAATATATATATATATATATATATATATATATATATATATTATATATATTTTATATATAAATATATATATATATATATATATATATATATATATATATATATACATTCTGTCAAATAAGTACCCGGAAATTCTCATTTTTAATTTTCCCTCTGTGAATATTTCAAAATTATTAGGAACAAGTCAACCTTTTGTGTGCGTTGCGACTTTTACTATGGATAAAAATATCGAACAGAGTTTGTGTGAAATTTTTTTTCGACATGGTTGAATCACCAAATGTTTTTTTCAACATTTCCAACGTTTTGGCACAAGAAATTTCGTTTGAAACACACAAAAATTTCACACAAACTCTTTGTTCGATATTTTTATCCATAGTAAAAATCGCAACGCACACAAAAGGTTGACTTGTTCCTAATGACGCCGTAACCAAATTAAATGACACATAGCAATAAAAATTCACGGAATAGTGGCTGACAGTTGTGCCAACCTGGTAAAAATTTTTTTTTGAATTATTCTCAGGGGGATAATTAAAAATGAGAATTTCCGGTTTCCGGGTACTTATTTGACAGAATGTATATATATATATATATATATATATATATATATATATATATATATATATTTTATATATATATATATTTTATATATATATATATATATATATATATACATATTATATATGTGTGTATATATATATATGTATATATGTATATATATATATATATATATATATATATATATATATATATATGCGATGGACAGGACAGGGATGCTCCAAAAGAGCGTCCTGTGACATCTACTACAGTTGCCATGCTGAAAGGCACGAATTAGGATGTGGATTTTTGGTCAGCAAGAGACTACGACATCTTGTCTCACAGTTCACGCCTGTGAACGAACGGCTGGCCACAATCCGCATCAAGGCATTGTCCAAGAAGGACAATGTGGGCAAGGAGAGCTTCTTTCAGCGCCTCGAAGAAGCTTATGACCGCTGCCCCCGCCACGATATCAAAATCGTGCTTGGCGACTTTAATGCCAGGGTGGGCAAGGAAGGTACCTTTGGTCCAACTGTCGGAAAATTCAGCCTCCACCAGAACACCTCCGATAACGGAATGAGGCTGATCGACTTCGCCGCAGCACATGGTAATTGGTGGTACCAGATTCCAGCATCTCGACATCCACAAAGCGACATGGCTGTCTCCAGATCAAAGAACAAGAAACCAAATTGATCATGTGGTGATTGACGGAAGGCATGCTTCCAGTGTGATGGACGTGAAATCGATCCGTGGTGCCAACATCGACTCGGATCACTACCTTGTTGCAGCTAAGGTGCGCACACGCTTATGTGTCGCAAATAACAAGAGAAGTCCCACACAGAGAAAGCTCGACGTCAGTAAGCTGCGATCACCAGAGACAGCAGATGCATTTTCCACTCGACTATCAGATCTGATTATGCAGAACACTCCCCCACTTGATGATACATGCGCACGGTGGACACATATATCCCACTCCATGACTACTGCTGCCGAGGAGGTAATCGGTTACTACCGGCCTCTGAGGAATGAGTGGTATGATCAGGAGTGTCGCGACGCTACCGCAGAGAAAGACGCCGCCTACAGAAAAACCCTGCGTGCAGGCGTAACGCGAGCTGTTAAGGAGCGGTATAGAGAGAAAAGGAGTGCAGAGAGACGTCTTTTCAGGCGCAAGAAGAGGGAGTTGGAAAGACGCGAGTGTGAGGAGATAGAGATGTGTACCGACAAGAATGAGACTCGAAAATTCTTTGAAAAGATCAAGCGCCTGAGTGGAGGTTTAAATCCCGGAGCCTCTTCTTGTCGTGATGGAAATGGGAATCTGGTTACGGATGTCCAGAGTGTACTGAGCCTATGGAGGGAACACTTCTCCACGTTACTGAATGGCGATGGTACGAACAATTCCGCCAGTGGAGGTGTGTGCCCGATAACCCCAATTACAGATGATGGTGTTGATATTCCACCACCCGACTATGACGAGGTTGAAACGGCCATTTTAAGGCTGAAGAACAACAAAGCTGCAGGTGCAGATGGCCTGCCTGCCGAGTTGTTTAAGACCGGAGGCGATGAGCTGCTCACCCGCATGCACCAGCTCATAAGCAGAATATGGTCGGATGAAAGCATGCCTGATGATTGGAGGCTCAGTGTTCTCTGTCCTGTACATAAAAAAGGAGACCCCACAATTTGCGCCAACTACCGTGGAATAAGTCTCCTGAGCATCGCATACAAGGTTCTATCGAGCGTACTGTGTGAAAGGTTGAAGCCTATGCTCAGCAACCTGATTGGACCTTATCAGTGTGGCTTCAGACCTGGTAAATCCACCATCGACCAGATTTTCACACTGCGCCAAATCCTGGAGAAGACCCAAGAAAAACAGATCGACACACACCACCTATTTGTTGATTACCTCTACGCAACAATGTCTGAGTTCGGTATTCCTGCAAAGCTCATTCGACTTTGTAGAATGACACTGCATAACTCCCGTTGTGCAGTGAAAATTGGGAAGGACCTCTCCGCACCGTTTAATACCGAACGGGGTTTCAGACAGGGTGATTCGTTATCGTGCGACTTCTTCAATCTTATTATGGAGAAAATAATACGAGCAGCTGATCTACGACATAATGGCACTATCTTTAACAAAAGTGTCATGCTGTCAGCGTATGCCGACGATATTGACATAATCGGCATGAACACGCGAGCAGTCAGTGCAGCATTCTCAGAGTTGGAAAGAGAGTCGCGTCGGATGGGTCTCACGGTGAACGAGGGCAAGACGAAGTATCTAGTGTCAACAAACAAAGAGTCCCGGCGTCTTGGACAGCACGTCACTGTTGACAACTACGCTTTTGAAGTAGTAAGGGACTTTGTCTATCTTGGAACCAGCATTAACAGCAGTAATGACGTCAGCTTGGAGATCATGCGTAGGATAACTCTTGCTAACAGGTGTTACTTTGGGCTGAGTAAGCAATTGAGAAGTCGAGCCCTCTCTCGAAGAACGAAAACTACACTTTACAAGTCTCTAATCATGCCTGTCCTAACATATGGCGCTGAATCCTGGACAATTTCCACCTCGGATGAGCGAATGCTTGGAGTTTTCGAGAGAAAAGTCCTACGCAAGATCTTTGGACCTATTTGCGTTGGTGGCGAGTACCGAATAAGGTACAACCATGAGCTGTACGAGCTGTATGCCGATATTGACATAGTAAAGCGCATCAAAATCCAGCGGCTGCGCTGGCTAGGTCATGTCGAGCGAATGGAAGAACACGGTCCGGCTAAGAAGGTGTTATATTCGGAACCCGCTGGAGGACGACGCAGAAGAGGAAGACCAAACCTCCGGTGGAAAGACCAAGTACTGGAGAACCTGACGGCGCTTGGAATTTCTAACTGGCGCCAGCTAACGAAGAACAGAGATGGCTGGCGAAGCATGTTATTTTCGGCCTAAATCGATATTCGGTTGTTATGGCCACATAAGTAAGTAAGTAAGTATATATATATATATATATATATATATATATATATATATATATATATATATATATATATATATATATATACATATACATTATATATACATCTTAGTCTGGGTGCCGTAGCTCAGTGATTAGTGTGTTGGACTTCTGATCTGTAGGTCGTGGTTCAATCCCCGGCTGAAACATAACAAATTTCATATCGAAAATATTTTTCTTTCGAACGGGACCCACCTGTCGGCAAGCAATTGCCAATTCTTCCCGCAGTAATAATTTGCCATGAAAAAGCTTCTAAAAGAACTCTGTGACAAAGCTCAGAAAAAGTGATGTCGCAAGAGTTCTGCCGTTCGAAACCGGCTAAAATAAGTTTGGTGTCAGAAGTGGGATTCTGTTGAAATGGTGAAGATTGACCAACTAAAAATGGACCAGCTTAAAAAGCTGTTGGTAGAGATGAATCTATCATCATCAGGTGCAAAAGCGGAACTGTTGGTGAGGCTGTGGCAAGCTAGGGAAGCTAAGGATATTCATGTAGAAGAGCATGAGTTCTTTGAGGAAGCCGATGTACATGCAGTTGTGCACGCCGAGAAATAGAACAAGATAGATTCGAGTGGTCAACTCATGGAATTCATGAAATCCATGATGCAACAAGAGCAGCAGCAACTGCAGGGAATTAATGCGAAGTTACAAGAACATTCAGCTGAATTGCTTACGGAAATAAAAGATCGCAGCGTTAGGGCAATAGTAAGCAAAGAGCTCTCTGACAAAGATCAGAAAAACTGTACTTTCTGGTACTTTAATAATTTTTTTAATGTAAGAATTTATGTTGTGTTTAAATAAATTTTATGTAATTAATTTGTTTTAAATGAAAAAAGTAAATATATATTTAAAAAAATCTCCTTACAGTCGGCTGGGGCCGACCAAACTATACCCTGCATATGTAGATTTATATATAAAAAGTTTACTCGAATATCCAACTTTTCTTTTATTTCCACTTTTCGAGAAACAATTTTTGCATATACTACTAATTTACACCCGAAATATGGTTGACTTTGACGAAGTAAAAAGATTTTAAGATAATTCCGAGGATTAGTATGGGAGCTATATAAAAAGTGGGCGTGGCTTACCACTTTCTAGTAAATCCAATTAATTTTTCAATGTTAATCCACACCTTAAATTTGGTGTCCTACGTTGAATAGTTTCTAAGTTATGGCGGTTAACATTTTTGTTTAATTTCCTCAACTTTGTATGGGAGCCCCTATAAGAAGTGGGCGTGGTACGCTGATTTTTCGCCAGATTATTTCCGACTACGATATTAATTTAAGTGTCAATTATGGTTATTCTAGACAGAAGATTGTAGAAGTTACAGCAGTTTCAATTTAAAAGAAGTACAGACACTTTGTATGGGAGCTACGCTAGAAAGTAGGCATGGCTCATCCACTTTTGGTGAGGTTATATAGTAGTATAATATAACTCTATGTGCAAAATATTGTTGTCCCATGTGGTATATTATGTGAGTTATAGCAAGTTAAAGATTTTGAAAATTTCGAGGTTAGTCGCTTTGAATGCTTGGTGTGGGCGTGGTTATTGACCGATCATGCCCAATATCAATCCCCTCCGTACCCTTGGATCATAGATTACTTATGCCAAATTTCATCGAAATAGCTCAATATTTACTCAAGTTATCGTGCGAACCAGCCAGGTGACAGACAGACGGACGGACGGACGGACGGACGGACATCGTTAAATCGAAAATTTAATCGACGCTGATCACGAATATATATCCATGTCTATATCTCCGGAGATTCCTTCAAGTGGACACAAACATCTGACCGAAATGAATATACCATGCATATTGCATTATGCAGGGTATAAAAAGGGGATTTGAACCCGGGTTCTTTCCAATGCAGAGCTTAGGTCTACCCACTTGCTACTGCGCTATGTGTGCAGGCGTTGTCTAAAAAGCAGTTTTACTTTACACTATTTAAATTGAAGCGTAAAATTAATAAGTGTGATAAGGATAGATGCCAATAACTTGAGGTAAACATGTATATAAGAAGATTATAGAAAATCACATGTATACAAATATGTTTGCACGGTTATCCCTCAGCTCTTACTACAGTAATAGCAATGAGCAGGTTTGGTGAGGATTTAAATATCACGCATGACCGTCATGTTACTAGGTAACGTGACCGGGACTGTTCTTACTGCGTTAATAATCAGTTTTACGGGTTATATGTGTATCTGATACTTAAAAACATAACTTAACTTATCGTTGAAGTCTGGTGATATTTAATTTCTAAGATAAGTTAAAAGGACATTATGAAAAAGTAATGCGTAAATACGTAGGATATTTATTTTAAAATGGAGAAAATGGAGAAGAAATAATCGTTTATCATCCGTAGTACGAATATAAATAAAGTACATGCGAGTGAATGTGCACACTACCGATTCTTTATATACAACAATTGCGGTGGCTTAAATTGCTACTAAACTATTTCTCGTTAGATTCCATTTTAAAAATAGTAGGCACCCCATGTTGTTTAGTACTTTTGGAAGTACATGCAAACATACACATTTTTTCGCTTTATTTAGAATATCCCCTCCCTCATTTTTATACCTTGCACACAAGTGCAAGGGTTTATTCATTTTGCTCACTTTTGGTTTAAAAATGTCCGTCTGTCTGTCCGAAAGGGCGAACCACGCCTGTTGTTCAATATAGGATAAGTGTAAGAAAGCTATATATAAAAAATGAATGCATACATACGAATATGTATTGGGTAGATAACTAAGTGCCGATTTCACTCATGGATGTTTCTAACTATACACACATGTTTAATACCTTTTTTGTTGTCAATGTTATGCTTTTTTCTTTCTGACATTGGGTAGCTATCACATTTTCCCTTGCTTAAGAATAAATTTGTGTATAAAAACATCGGCAATTTCTTAGTTGCCAACCAAATATTTCAACATTTGAAAGTATTAATATTTTTATACATTGTAATTATGTTAATTAAAATGTTTAAGTTTATATCCTAAAACTTATTTACTACAGCGAAGATGGGAGTGATAATATTATTTTATATATACTCGTGGCTCTGCGGGTCCAAGATATCAATTGGTCTCTCCGTGCCGGCTGTAAGGCAATTATTTTGACTTTGTTATATGCACTTATGGAAGGATTTGTCATGAATGGCACATATGTACATAAATATTATAATACTACATATATGTATTTTTGTTATTATCTCGTAAGAGTTATTCGTCTCGTTCCAGTTTTCAACAATGATCGAGACGTGCTGTGTGTATGGATTTATTCTGAGTTTATACAATATTGCACATTTTAACTTCTTGACTTCAATATCCCTCTCAAATAGAAGCAAATATACATGTGTACGTATACATGCCCATTCTGTACCTATATGCTATTTGATATGATAGAGCAGCTTATTTTGGAGCAATTTACCAGGATAACAAAGTTTTTCATATTTATATTCTCATACTTCTTTGTTCTTGTTCTATTGATGAAATATAAGGTGATACTTATGTGTACTCGTACATACACACATATGTATGTATATTCAAACGGGGATGGTAACTATATAAAATGTGAAATATCAACTAAATGAAGTAACATATCATACAATAATACAGCTCAATTTTATATTTACATATTTACTTTATATACTTAACAAGCTTATTATCGCTGCATTATTACAGCTAGAAGAGATTTAAACTTATGTGAGAAATTATAAAATATTTTTATCCAATATATGTATCATACTTACTCAACATAATTTTCTTTAGAAATACCGAATTTATATCTTCTACAGCAACATGGAAAATTTGCAATGCGAGTGACGCAAAAAGATGTTTGGTATCGATTAATATAAATTCTATACAAAAGGTTATAATTCTAGTTAACCGTAATCCATTAACCCTTTTTTCTTTCAAATATAAAATTGGTTAGAAAATTTGCCGAATTCCATTCTTATTCGAAAACGAGTTATTTTTTGAAAATTTATATTAATATTTGTATTTAACGAATTGCCGGGAATAATACAGCTCACACCATTTCCGATAACATTTTGCATAGGCTAATTTAATACAAGATGCATGGATGAGTGCATGGTATATTCATCTCGGTCAAATGTTTTTAACACTTAAAGAATTCCCCGAATTTATAGAAAAAAAAGAAAAAATATATATATATACATATATATATATATATATATATATATATATATATACACATATATATATATACATATATATATATATATATACATATATATATATATATATATACATATATATATATATATATATACATATATATATATATATATATATATATACATATATATATATATACATATATAACTCGAAAACGAGTTATTTTTTCTCAACTGAAAATTTATATTAATATTTGTATTTAACGAATTGCCGGGAATAATACAGCTCACACCTTTTCCGACAACATTTTGCATAGGCTAATTTAATACAAGATGCATGGATGAGTGCATGGTATATTCATCTCGGTCAAATGTTTTTAACACTTAAAGAATTCCCCGAATTTATAGAAAAAAAGAAAAAAAATATATATATATACATATATATATATATATATATATATATACATATATATGTATATATATATATATATATATATATATATATATATATATGTATTCCTGAGCCTCTAAATAGTCGATCTAATGATGTCCGTCCGATAACGGCTGGTTCGCACGACAACTTGAACAACTATTGTCCTATTTTTACGAAATTTGACATGAGTAACCTATGGTCCAAGGGTACGGACAGGATTGGTAAGAAGCATGATCGGTCAATTGGCATGCCACACGGAGCTGTAACTCACTTAATGTACCATCTAGGACAACAATATAAGCTGGCATAAAATGTGTGAATGCGAAGAACCGAATAAATGCCACGCCTATCTCCCATAAAAAATAAGTTTTAGGAACTTAAATGTTTTCAAACTTTGTGCACGTAAATGTGAGATCAAACTGAAAAAAGGTAAGTTCAGTTTATTCGAAAATGAGCTTCATTGTCTAAAAACCATTTAAGTGGTAATACATAAATTTAGTAAAAATTCAATATACAACAATTAAAAAATCATGCAAAAGCGCTCTAATGCCAGCGTTTTAGATTTTCGAGTGTACATACATATTCTTTTTTGCCACTGTGCTCTGTGCTCTGTGCTCGTACTACTCGTAACACAATAAACAACTTCTACAGAAATTGCTGTCGCGTAAATTATTCACACACATCATTCATATGTGTACATTGTTCCTCCTACAGACGCAGTTTAGTGTATGCATTTGCTGAGCTTGCCGAACAAGTGAATGTTGTCCTTGCACACTCGAGGTGAGTATTTTTCCCTAATATACGCCAGTATGCTCCTAATAATTGCCATGGCATTGTACATATTAATGTCGTAATATAGTGTAAAATACAATACGCTCTTTCGAGTCCTTGAAAATGCTTTCATAATTTCTTCTTCAGTGCTATGAAATTGTAAGAACAAAATGATGCTAAAAACTCTCAACTAGTCACATATATGTACATTATACAATAGATGCAAACTTTTCACCTTGAATAATCTAAATGGTTGCAAGCTTCAGTATTAATTCAATTTTTTATTTAGGCTTCAACTAACAAAGTTCTTTTCACATATTTTAAGTGCCATGTAAATATTTAACCTAGTTAATGTTACAATGTAAGCAAGAAAACTGTACTTTTGAGCAAAGGTCAAATGTTTGTTGACAAAGTACTTGTCGATAATTTACAATAGTTATAGGTTAAGAGTGATATAAACAATTTGAGACATCATTTCAGAGGTTGTTATGCAAATATGTACATTTATATTTATGTTGGTATTGGTATTTATGCAAATGCACCAAACCAATTGATTTCCTTATTTTAAAATTCTAAAATAGTATTTTCATATAAAGTGTTACATATCATATAATTCTGCTGAGTGGTGTAAACACAAATCTAAAGGTGATTTATCTTCTTACAAAAATGTTATCTGATAAAAAGCAGAATAAAACATCATGTTCTTGAAGATTTTAGTAGCGTCTACTTGCAAGCAACATCTATATGTCTGGAAGAATACATCTCTAAGCTTGTAATATCTGCGATATACTGTCCCCCAAGATACAGTATTACCGAACAGCAATATAAAGAATTTTTCTCAACTCTTGGTAGCAAATTCTTGGTTGCTGGCGATTTCAACGCCAAACACACTCACTGGGGCTCCCGATTAATAACTCCAAAAGGCAAAAGACTATGTTCAATCATCACTAACCACGGCTACGATGTTATTTCAAATGGTCAACCGACATATTGGCCGATGGACAAGAGGAAAATAACCGATCTCATAGACTTTGGAGTCGCCAAAGGTTTGCAGATGGAAAATATCTCCACAGAGTGTAATTATGATCTATCATCTGACCACTCACCCACGGTAATATCTATAAAATCACCAAGCCCCCAAAGCAATTGCGTTAGAAAGAAAATAGACTGGTTAAAATTCAAGAAATATATAAATTCCCATCTTCCTCTGAGTACTGTATTAAGAAATGGACACGATGTAGACTCAGCACTCGAAAAATTCAACCAGCTGCTCTCATTAGCTCTCAGCTCAGCCACCTGCACAAAGGTATGCAAGCAATCAAACTATAGCCAATACACACCAGCCGATATTGAATTGCTAGTAAGACAAAAAAGAAGACTCCGAAGACAATCGCAAGAATTCAGATCACCGAATCTGAAAACACAGCTACAGCACTGCACTCGAAAGTTAAAGCAAGCCTTAAAAAATAAAAACAACAAAGAGTTAGAAGAGCACATAGCGAAATTAACACCTGGTGAAGCGTCAGACTACTCTTTGTGGAAATCAGCAAAAAAATCAAATCGGCCAATTCTCACTGATTCCCCCATCCGTTTGAGTGACGGTAATTGGGCTAGAAGCAACTGTGAGAAGGGTTTGGCTTTTGCAAACCACCTAAAAAGTGTGTTTACACCCAATCCACCCTCTTCACAGTCCTCATTACCAATATTAACTTCTCAACCTTGCTCAATAACGCTCAAAATTAAAAAAAAGGACATATTCAAAGCAATTTATAAAGATTTAAACCCAAAAAATCACCTGGTCCAGATAAAATTACCGGTAAAATGATAAAAGAGCTACCTCCGGCTTCAGTAATTCATCTGATGCACATTTTCAATGCTATCCTTCGTATTAAACACTATCCCAAATGCTGGAAAACTTCAAAAATTATTATGATAGCAAAACCAGGAAAAGACCCTACAAAAGTTGCATCGTACAGACCTATCAGCCTCCTGCCTCTACTTTCTAAAGTATTCGAAAAGCTACTTGTCATGAATATAACTCCATTTATTAATCTCAACCAACTGATTCCTCAACATCAGTTTGGATTTAGAAAACAGCACGGCACAATAGAACAAGTCCACCGCATTGTAACTCTGATAAGGAACACTTTTGAAGAAAAAAAGTACTGCTCAGCTGTCTTTCTTGATATCACTCAAGCTTTCGATAAAGTATGGCACGATGGCCTTATTTACAAACTCAAACTATTACTGCCTGCAAATGTCTCCTCATTGCTTAGTAGCTACCTCACGAAAAGACAATTTCTCGTACATCACAAGGATTACACAACAAATCCATTGGATATTCACGCTGGCGTTCCTCAAGGAAGCGTTTTGGGTCCCTTACTGTATCTCTTATACACTTCAGATATGCCCAACAATAACTATACATTCATATCGACCTTTGCTGATGATACGGCAATATTGTGCTCTCGCTCTAACCCCATAGAAGCTACTAAACTCCTGCAGACTCATGTCGATTCTCTCGAAATCTGGCTAGCAAAATGGCGTATAAAAGTCAATGAATCAAAGAGCGTACATGTAACCTTCACGCTAAGGCTAGATACATGTCCCCCACTTAAAATTAATGGCCAATCAGTTCCACATTGTTCCTCAACAAAGTACTTGGGTATTCACCTCGACAGAAGGCTGACATGGAAAAATCACATAGAGGCAAAGAAAACTCAGATCAAGCTTAAAATGAATCAGTTATGGTGGCTGTTACACAAAAGATCAAAGTTGAATCTTGAATACAAAGTGCTATTATATAAAGCAATCCTGAAACCAATCTGGACTTATGGTATTCAGTTTTGGGGCACCGCATCTCCCTCTAATATCGAAAAATTGCAGCGAATACAATCCAAGTGTCTGCGAATTATTGTAAACGCGCCTTGGTATATGAGGAACGTTAACATCCATCGAGATTTAAATGTATCCACAATTTCTGAGGAAGTTGCAATGTCCTGCAGAAGCTACATTCAAAAATTACACAATCATCCGAATCCCCTTGCTAGGCAATTGTTGCTGAGCAAGGGGCATCGTCGATTAAAAAGAAAAGACACACTGAATATGCTGTAAAATTGCTACATCTCGCTACTCACCAAATTGTGATGGAACGTAGGGGATATCACATAGTTTTATTTAGTTTGTAAGATTTGAATACTTATTGTTAGTTTCTTGTATTTAAGAAAGATTCAATAAAAAAAAATAAGCTAACAAACAAAAAATGTTATCTTTACACTTTACATCCACATACCATATGCCTAGAATAAAACAGAAAATTGCAGCACTATATGGATCAGCCCATGTAGCATTTTCGGAATGCATATAGTTCAGAATATACGTATTGCGGTCTTACAGGTTCATTATACGGTAGAACCTAGTAACTAGAATAGCCCATTTGTGCTTTTTAAAATAGGAAAGTAAAATATTAAAAACACATAGACAGTTTATTTTTAATTCCAGTTGGGATTGAATTTTAACATTTTTGGAATTAAGTTTGATTTTAATCACAAAAAAGCAAGATGATTTGTGCTGCAGAGATTTTGTTATAATAACATTTCAATACTCGGTTCAATTTGTGTGGTGCTTCAACGCACGTTGTTTTCCAAATAATTACTGGTTATTTTGGTTCAGTACTTCGGTTCAAGTATTTCATCTTGAAAAATAGCTGTTCACATCGATATTTCGAGCACACAGATTTTTATAAAACTTTTGGACATTTCTTCCAGGATCTCACGGGTCGATTAGAAACTTTTCGCGGGAAGCAGATTATGTTTATCTATTCAATCGTTATTATTGCTTTTAACACGTGCTTAAAAGACTATCAGTCTTTGATGTATTATTTAATTAATAATTTTATAAATAAAATTAAGGCAACAATTTTGTATACTCAGCAATTTAGTAAGATGAATGTTCAATAACGTAGCATTTCTCCATTGAATGTGCAAGCACCAAGTGGTTGAAAAAAAACACAAACAAATTATATAAAAACTGTAATTTAATTTTTAATTTAATTCCATTTGAATATACACATGCTTCATACATTTCCATCTATGACAACCGTGAGATATTGGTATATATTATTTTTTATATATATATATATATATATATATATATATATACCTATATATATATATATATATATATATATATATATATATATACATATATATATATATACATGTATATATATATACATATATATATATATATATATATATATATATATATGTCATAGAAATAATCGTAGGAATTATATATATATATATATATATATATATATATATATATATATATATATATACAATATATATGGGGGCAAACTACAATCTAATACAGCTACAGAAAAAGAATTTCCATTAACTGCAGAAAATAGTAAGTACAGAAAATTAAAATTAATTAATATTCAAAATTCAAAAGGCAAGCTTTTAGAGTGAAAAGCGGAGATGATATGTCATAGAATAATCATAGGAATTAAAATCTCATCATAAACAGCAAAAGGGGTCATGTTTAGATGTCATCATGCGAAAAAGAATGGAAAGCAGTGGCCAAATAACTCATTCTGGGAGCATTTGCAGTAACTATAAAGGTACCTTTTCTTGTTTAAACTAATTTATTACTGTTGATTTTACGATTCATTTTCGTTTCACAATCGATTTATAGGCGCCCATAGTATTGTGCTCATCGCAATTTTGGATGCGGCGTATTAGTTTTTATATATCGATGTATGTACGCACAAAAGGCCGAGTGTCCAACATTGTTTTTTTTTTTTTTGTTTTTGTTGGTTGCACTTTGGTTGGTTGCAAGCATGTGCATTTCCAATAATGCATGCATGTACATATTGTATATACGACATAGATCTGTCACATTAATGAAATATAAAAAAAAAATTCATTTAAATTTCTTTTATTTAATTTTAAAAGCCACATAAATTGACTATCATAAGGTATATATATATATATATATATATTTTTTTTTTTTATATAGTCTCATGATAACGTTAATTGAATCCGTCTCTTATTTTTTGAACTATCAAGTTAATTCACCTCAGAACTCATTTCTTTTAGAACTTTGTAATTAAAGATCGAACTAACCCACGCTGAAGACAGACTCTAAATAGAACTCATGTTAGGAAACCTTGTTTATTTTTGTTTCATTGGCTTATTGTTAAAATTGTGACATAAGTAATCGATTCACATTTAAGGAACGGGTCAGTTTTGCTGCGTTTGAAATCGGCATGGCAAAAGCTGATGTGGTTGAAGAAATGGACTTCTTTCAGTTCATGAGTACCAGCTTCCTGAGGTGGTCGTAGATGGTCGAATGAATAATGTTTAGTTTCTCTGCGATGCTACAAGCTGTCGCATGTGGGGTTTATTTTATCAATGCCTTTTTGGGCACTGTGGCTATACATTTTCAAGTTGATTTAAAAACCGGACAGCGCACACACACTTTTTAATGACACTTTAACTGTAGCGCTATGTCATGTAAAAATACGAGTAGTGCCACCTATTGATAAATATGATATGACTTTACCAATAACTCAATCTTTTAAGACGAATAAGGTAATCCTATCCGAACGAAAGGCATTGCTTGTGAAATTTGCAGATATAATCTATATTAAATACCACACCACACAATTGTATTAGTCGACTTTCGAATGTAATCATTATTTGTTTTGCATCAATTGATATTGTGCTTTCAGAAGTATAAAATTACCCATAACTGGAAATATATGAAATTAAAACATTGCTTTGACATGATGTATTTTCTGCTAAAAATAAGTTTAATAAAATAAAAAAGAGTACCAAAAATTGAATTTAAATACGCTACAAAAGTAATGATAAATGAGTAAATAGCAATGGAATAAAACCTCTTTCAATTGACCCACATTCATTAACAGCAAGTTCGTTATAGAACACGAATACTAACAGTAATTAACGAGCTTATAAACCGTTTGCTAAGTAATTTTTGAAAACAGTGTTTTCATATAAGTTCGAGTCAGAGTGCAAAACCAGCGCTAAACTAGCATAAAAAATACTGAATGCCATGATCCCTCCATAAGAAATGTATGTATGTATGAATAATAAATGGATTTTATTACATTCTATTTTCATTATACAAAAATTTACATTTCCATTGATGAGGTTCTGTCTTATTTCATATACAACTACTATTCGAAATTTTTTAATTGTACACGTACAATATATCAATTTAAGTGAAAAGCGTTTTCTTTCAACGTTTTGGCACCAAACCAAAACAGCATAATCCAATGAAAGGACATTTATCGCTGCAATCTACAGATAGCCTAACTAAAAAAGTTTACCGAAAGATGTAACATATTTTGTTAATTTATAAAGGCTGAATTAGAGAGGCATTCAAATATTATGTATGTAACGGTGCTCGGTCAAATTTGACATCAATAGGTTTGAAAGCTCTTCACATAAAAAGCAATTATAGCGTAGCTACGAGGATAATGTGTTAAAACAATTTTTAATAAAATAAAATAAAATAAATATGTGGCACTTATAGGACCCAAAGAAGCCTTTGGACGAACTTTTTTTCCAATAGTTGTGCGTTTTAAATTTTGGACAACATTAGAAGGGTGATACATACATCACCTTTTCTGCGACTTGTCACAAAGCTCTTTTAGTTGCTGTTCCATGGCAAATTGTTACTGCCGGAAGAATTACCAATTGTTTTCCGACAGGTGGGTACTTTTTGAAAGAATAATCTTTCAATATCAAAGTTGTGTTTTAGTCAACGAATGTCAACAAGAAAAAATAGGCGATAATCAGAACAAGCCAACCAATTAAAATTTAAACAATAAATTAATTAGTCACGTCGTCGAAATATCGACTTATTTTTTGAAGTTAGATCAGGAGGGTCACCTGAAACGACTTCATAAGAATATAATATTTTTTGAGGTTATATAAAACCTCCATACAAGATCATTCCACCCTAATGGTGCTCTTGTTATTCATGTAATTTGTCTTATTTCACTGAGTCTGTGAAAAACGTTCACGCACATAATTTAATTAGCCACCAAATTTGCATACAACAGTAATTGTGCAGTTGGATTGAAATATAACTACAAACATCACAACTTCGTATTGTTGTAGCCATAGATACTATAGCATAGCTATAAATGTAAATAATATCGTTTTTTTTTCACGTAATTGTATTAAGAATATAATAAAATGCTCGGCAGATAAATAGCGAGGATATTCGTTAGTGAAAAACTATTTAAGTAACATATACATACCTACAAAAATATCGTTATTCAACATGGACGACGGAATACTAAGGTTCTTTGTTATCAATCTTGGTTATTCAAAAGGTATTTTTTATTTTTAATTTTTGAAACTATCTATATATGATATGTACATATCTAATGTTTTAATTATTTCCTCGATAGCATAGTGTATTGATTTGATATTTAAGCCAAATAGCGGTTGGGATATTTTTGACGTACACTACGTAAGTGTAGTGTTTTTCATTCGCTGGTAATAGATAGAAGAGCCCACACAAAATGTTTTTTATCAGTGCCTAGTATTAGTCAAACTAAACTCAACATTAAAAATAGCACATATATTGTTGACAAATGTGGAAAAATTGTCCAAAATATCGATGTTATTTTAAAAAATTACGGTATTTTACACATGACTATATGCCAATAACAAAGCTGCCATCTTAATGTTGTCTGCCCCAACTGCTGCTTCTCTTCCTGTACTTCCTGTTCAATTTTGGACAGTATTATAAGCAAAAATGGTCGGAATGGGCGACCAATCACGTGTCGTGGATTTTCCATTATGACAATGCTCGATCACATGTTACGCAACCCGTTAAAACGTTCATGCGCTCCTTCAAAGATAGGAAAAAAAAACGCAAAAATTTCCGAAGGAAAATACTTTGAATAAAATATATTGTAGCAATTTTTTAAAATAAAGTCTCAAAATTAGGAAAAAGTCCTCTAAAATTTACTTGTACACCCAATAGTATCTTCCTATTAATTCGTACATGTAACACTGCCAGTTTTTACTGAATAGTATATGTATGCTGAAGAAGGAAAAAATCCGTTAGACAAATTCGCAAAACTTTAAAAAAATATATGGTATATGTAACAATCCTCACCTCCTAAACTGTGTGACGTTGCAAAGTACCATACTCTAAATGCTTATAACTTTGAAACCGTAAAAGATGGAAAAAAGTAGTTAGTACGTGGAATATGAAGCTTGAGGAATATCATCAATGTAAAGTACTAGAAAAAATGGATAAAATGCGTACAATTGAACCGTTTAGGGCCATTCGATTTTTACTTATATACTTTAATAATTAGTTTGTATTGTAAATGTTATTATTATTTTATGAAGTAATGTCTCATCATCATGACATTTGTGTTACTGTATTACTGTTTGCCACTGTCAAATACTTACTTAAATAAAAAATACTTAAATACTTACTTATGTCGGTTTAATTAAGGTAATCAAGAACGAAAAATAGTAAATACTGTGATGATTTAACAAATTTCTTATAGCGCTATCATATTTCACAAATCATATGAAAACGTTCAACACTCTCGTAACTGTCATCATTCAAAAGCGAATGCAGATTTGGTGATGATAAAACAATAAGCAAAGGTTTCGAAAAAACGAAAAAATAAAGAAATAAAAAATATATCTATGCTGATTTGCCATATTTAAACAAGGACAACTGTCACGCACATAAAAAAATCAGTAAATCCTATTTCATTGTTAGCGAAAAATGCAAATAGAAGTAAGCAAATAAATAAAAAAATGGATAAACATGCCATGAAATACGAAGGCGTCAAACTGTCAAAGCGCCAAGTGACAGATGAACTATTGGTACCCCATACGCCAAGGGTGTAAACATATCTGCCCTGTAGAACGGCAGGAATTGGCGAATTAGCTTTATTTTGGTTCAAACAAATAAGATAAAGTAAATCAGCCAGCAAAAGAAATGAAAACAATGAAAAATTGCATGTCAAATGCTTCATTTCGTTTTAATGTAGGTATACTTTCAATCATACAAATATACCATTTGTATATATTCTGTTATAGCTACAGTGTTACACGTTATAGCTACAGTGTTATAATACGTACGTACAATATAAACGGTTCATGTGTAAATATGTACATTGTAAGAACTCTAGTACGAGTACTACACTAATCAACGTCGACAGTTCGATTGAATCTGCAAATGTACACAACTTTTTACAATGGGGTCCTAGTTTATTAAATATTTTTTAGTTGATAGTCCGATGGGAACTTTATTATAGGTCTCTAGTACGATTCGCGACAAAGAAAAGACCTGGGAAGGTACACTTATATAAAATGTGGGTTGACTACTCTCGCCTTTTACGCAGCAAACACAAATGTTGGAGGTAATATCAAACTATTTGTAACAACGCAGCAAACACAAATTGTTGGAGGTAATATCAAACTATTTGTAACATAATTCAGCGAATAAGAATATTAAGATTGTATATCATTATACCCGTAGCTTATTTAGTCATAGAAATGCCTTGACCAGACAA
>OY978525.1:197500-370000 GCA_963854835.1 Megamerina dolium
GGGGAGCGCTTTCGGAGGATGATCTCTTGGCCAGTAGCCAGGAGAGCATCAAAAACAAGGATGACAAGGGTGCCAGACATAGCACCCCTGTCACAGACAATAACATTCCATCAACATCCAACAAAGGAAGCACGGCAGCCACAGCGGCCCCCAAGAAGTCTAAGAAGTCGTCCGGTACCCTGCTGAAAGCGAGGTATCAAAGGGCGCTTTTCATACTGGACAAGATCGCCAAGAATAAGAAAGATGGCCAAGTCCACGAGCGGGATGCCGAGGACAAGGTCAAGTACGATGCGGTGGTCAAGCAGCACGAGACCTCACTCGTAATCAAAGCAGCACAGCCACAACAACAGCCGAAGCAGACAGCGAAGCGGTATCGGTCACAGGACGTGACCGATCACCCCGCAAAAAAGGGCAAGTACTCCAAAGATCGTTTCCTTCCGCTGTTACTCCAGCGGCATCAAAGCAACCCTATATCGAGGTGGTCAATGACCTCCTCCAGGTTGCTATTGTTGACGCGAAGTGCAGCAATGGGAGGCCGGTGCTGGCAGTGTGGAACTCTATTGAGGGACGGCTATCTGAGATGGTCGTCGAGCACCTCTTGGAGAAACAGACTCCAGTTCCTGCCTTCAACTGTGAGGAGGTTTGTCGAAGCTTCGGTTTGGCATCAGGGAGGCCAAAATGAAGGTGTTTCCGGCCTCGGTGTCTCCGGATGATAACCTGGAAGAGGTTGATGACGCCAACAAGCTCCTAGAGGGGCTCAAGCTGGCTGAGCCGGCCGGGGAAGGTGCCCCGTCATCAACCGCGCAAACTGGAAGTACGCCACAAACCAGCAAACAAGGAGATGCTGAGAGTGGCGCAGATTAACTTGCAGCATGCCAAAGCAGCCTCTGACAACCTCATAATCCTTCTCAGAAAAGACGACATCGACATCTGTCTTATACAGGAACCCTGGATATGGCGCTCAAAGATTATGGGTCTGCACACCAGGGACTACAACCTTTTTTATACGCATGGTGAAGGTAAGCCAAGTGCGTGCATCCTGGTAAGGAACACAATTAACGCTTTCTTTCTACCTAATTTTAGTTCTTACGATGTCGTAGTGGTCAAGATCGAGTCGCAGAGCGGTCGTAGTCTCATGATCGCTTCGGCGTACTTGTCGCATGACCGTCCAGCGCCTCCCGAGGAGGTCCAACGGCTCATCAGCAACATCAGTAACAGCAAAGAGGAAGCTCTATTGGGCTGCGACGCCAATGCCAGACATGCGATTTGGGGAAGCAGCGAAACAAGTGAGCGAGGTGAGTCTCTTTTTGATTTTATAATATCCTACGATCTCAATATTTGTAACAGGGGCGATTCACCTACCTTCACTTTCCCCGGTTCGGAAATCTGTAGGGGGTGGGAAGAAGTCCTTGATATTACACTCACAACTAACTCTCCCGACCTTGTAATTCGTAACTGGACAGTTTCGAAACGAATCTCCCTGTCGGATCATCGAATGATTCTCTTTGACCTAGGCTGGGAGAGGGAGATTAGACAACCACATAGAAACCCCAAACGAACATCTTGGAATCTTTTTGACAAGGTAGTTAACGATAGACTCCATAGAAATAGAACAGCCATAGAGTTCCGGAATAATCTGGAAGACCGGGTCAAGTCTCTAGAAAAAAGTTTTCAGGTGGCCTACAAAGTTGCCTGTCCTATATCTAGGAGTAAGAAGATCTTCCCGCCGTGGTGGGATAGGGATCTGAGTGACCTGAGGTCCAAGCTCGGAAGAATCTTTAACGACTGCTATGCAACGGGTGACTTTCAGGAGTATAGATATTCCCTGAGGGAATATAAAAAAGCTATACGGACTGCAAAGTTAAAATCTTGGCGGGAACACTGCGAGTCGATAGAGGCCACGAAGGACTCAGCAAGACTCGGTAAAATCCTGGCTAAAGACCACTCAAATAAAACCTTTATAAAGCGCGCCGATGGCACTTGGGCGGAATCGGCGGCCGAAACTCTAGATATCCTAATAAATACTCACTTTCCAGACAGTCCTGATGAGGCAACGCAAGGAAGCGAACCGGTACAGCAGGAAGTATCGGCGGCGCTGCTGGATAAAATCATGACTGAGGAGAAAATAGGGTGGGCAATCAATAGTTTCTCACCTTTCAAATCCCCGGGGGTAGACGGTATTCTCCCTATAATGATGCAGAAGACTCAGAATTCTTTGGTTAAGGAACTAAAGGAGATCTTCCGTGCTTGTATTCGCTACAACCATATCCCGACTACATGGAGGAGAACAAGGGTGGTTTCATCCCCAAATCGGGTAGAAGAGGACATGAACTGGCCAAGGACTTCAGGCCAATAAGTCTTATGTTCTTTGTATTAAAAACTCTAGAAAGAATCTTAGACTTATATATACGGGAGCTTCTAGATGAGAAATCTATCTCTTCAGTACAGCATGCGTAATTGAGGGGGAGGTCTACAGAAACTGCGTTACATGAGGTGGTACGCACAGTGGAGAGGTCCCTATTGTATAAACAATTCACTCTGGCGGCGTTTATTGACGTAGAGGGAGCGTTCAATAACGTTAAGGCGGATTCAATTACATCCGCCCTTGAAAGGACAGAAACAGCAGAACGTAGGGGCACCCTGTTCTGGCTCATAACTATAAACGATATCCTTGTGGAACTTAAAGCAAATGGAGTTAAGATTGTAGCGTACGCTGATGATGTGGCGATCCTAGTCTCGGGTCCCTTTCCTTCCGTGATGAGTGAAATCATGGAAAGAACATTAGCAAAACTAAGTAGATGGGCACAAGATTGTGGCCTTAGGTTGAATCCGGATAAGACGGAGTTACTGCTCTTTACGAGAAAGTACAAACCACCTACCTTCAGACTACCAACATTAAATGGACAGCAATTAATCCTATCGAACAGTACCAAGTATCTGGGACTGACTATAGACTGCAAACTGAATTGGAAAACATGCATCGCGGAGAGAGTACGGAAGGCCTGCATCGCTTTCTATGCTTGCAAATCGATGTTTGGTAAGAAGTGGGGTCTAAGGCCGAACATGGTACTCTGGATGTACCAAGCGGTAGTGAGACCGGTGTTGACCTATGGCTCTGTAGTTTGGTGGGAAGCTCTACGGAAGAACTATAACACCAATAAAGTACGGATAGTTCAGCGCACTGCGTGCGTTGGTGCCACTGGGGCCTGTCGCACCTGCCCTGCAGCGGCCTTGGATCCTATTTTGAACCTCCTTCCAATTGACTTGCGCATACTATGTACTGCATCGCAAACGACACTCAGACTCAGGGAATCTGGATGTTGGAAGTGTACTCAACAAGGACACAGTAGCATCCTTAGAAATGTACCAATAGATTTAGTTGACAACAGGACGGACTTCTGCCCTCGCAAGCTGGCTTTTGAGAGAGGCATCAAGGCCGTATTTCCAAGTAGAAATGAGTGGAAGAAAGATGGGATCATGACTGGTAGGGATACACACATTTTCACTGATGGTTCCAAAATGGACTCTGGAGTTGGAGCAGGAATCTATTCGGAGTCCTTAGAAATATCAACGTCCGTAAAACTTCCTTCTTATTGCAGTGTGTTCCAGGCGGAGGTATACGCAATTCTGCAAGCATGCGAATTGCTCCAACAAAGGAACATAACTGGAAAGGCAACAATTCTCTCCGATTGCCAGGCAGCTATAAAGGCGCTAGCCGCGCCAACTGTTAGCTCAAAGCTGGTCGGAAAGTGTAAACAAATAATAACCGCAATATCTGCCTACCTCGAAGTATCAGTTATCTGGGTTCCACGACACAAGGGAATCGCAGGCAACGAGACAATGAACGAACACCCTATGCCGATGTAGGTGTTCCCCTAGCTGAAGCCAAGGGGATTATTCAAAAACACTACCTAAACAAATCGCAGCGGAAATGGACTAGCACCACGACCTGCACAATTTCAAAAGCCACCTGGCCAGACTATAGCGAGAAGAGGACAAGGAGCCTTCTGAGTAGATCTAGGGCCGTTACACACAAACTAATAGCAGTATGCACAGGCCACTGGGCCATTGGTACACATGCGGAGAAAATGGGTATCCCGCACAACGACCATTGCAGAAGCTGCAATGACATCACCGCTAAGGAGACGGTAGAGCATTTCTTGTGCAAATGCCCGGCCTTATCCAGAAACCGATTAACATCCTTAGGTAGCCCTTTCTTTGATAACCTAGGACAGGTATTTAAAATAGAGATCTCCCATATACTTCAGTTCATAAACAACTCCGGCTGGTTGTAACATATCCTTCAACACTCAGTAGGTCTTAGCGAGACTTATGGCTCAAAACGGCATTCTATTTGCTACTTGAGCGACCAGGGTCGCAGCCATTCTACCTACCTACCTACGTTAAGCTATCATCACATGGCCTCCACAGCAAATTAGTTTTTACTACGATGAAAGTCCTATACAAATATATTGTATTAAAAAAAAATTAAAACTACTCTTTAGCAATTCATGCCCGGTTATGTTAATTTATGTCAATTTAAAATAACAAAATTTCGTATCACCAAACACTTTTAGCGTCGCGTCGAATGGGTGTTACGGTGAACGAGGGCAAGACGAAGTATCTAGTGTCAACAAACAAAGAGTCCCGGCGTCTTGGACAGCACGTCAACTACTCTTTTGAAGTTGTAAGGGACTTTGTCTATCTTGGAACCAGCATTAACAGCAGTAATGACCTCAGCCTGGAGATATTGCGAAGGATCACTCTTGCAAACAGGTGCTACTTTGGGCTAAGTAAGCAATTGAGAAGTAGAGCCCTCTGTCGAAGAACGAAAACTACACTCTACAAGTCTCTCATAATGCTTTTCCTAACATATGGCGCTGAAGCCTGGACAATTTCCACCTCGGATGAGCGAATGCTTGGAGTTTTTGAGAGAAAAGTCCTACGCAAGATCTTTGGACCTATTTGCGTTGGTGACGAGTACCGAATAAGGTACAACCATGAGCTGTACGAACTGTATGCCGATATTGACATAGTAAAGCGCTTCAAAGTCCAGCGGCTGCGCTGGCTAGGTCATGTCGAGCGAATGGAAGAACACGCTCCAGCTAAGAAGGTGTTATATTCGGAACCTCCGGTGGAAGGACCAAGTACTGGAGAACCTGACTGCGCTTGGAATTTCTAACTGGCGAACGCATGTTATTTTTGGCCTAAATCGATATTCGGTTGTTATGGCCACATAAGTAAGTAAGTAAACACTTTTAGCACTACCAGCTTGTTAAACGATCTATTAAACTAACAGGCCGTTTTGCTCCCGTTAAGTTTTTAAATCATCATTTTTGAAGTAAAAATATACTAAAGAAAAATAACTGATAGCCGAATGTTCAATATTTTGCCGCAAAATGAATACGTCAATAATTTTTCAAAAAAATCCAATAGAAGAATACTCTGATGTCAACTTCAAAATAATATTTCTCATTTCGAAAGAAACTTTTATTATTTAGCTCAATTAGTCACAACTTGATCCTCAAGATGGAAGAAACTAACCGGTTAGTGCAGCAATACACTATGGTTTTACGCAACAGGATCATTCCAATTGTGTATTGCACATATATTTATGGCATAGATGCCCTAGCCTATGCAATTATAGCACTTTTGTTTATGCATAAGATGTGCACTCTCATATGCACTCACAGCACTCCACGCAAAGAAGTACGAAATACACAAACAATTTCGTCTCTTCATTTTTTATATTACCTTTTTGTGCATAATAAAGTCAAAGTAACAACATTTTCGTATACTTTGTCGATACGCATACGCGACAGTTATCTTTAAAGTAGATTTTGTTCTTGTGGGTGCCGTAGCTCAGTGGTTAGTGTGTTCGCATTTTGATCTGTAGGTCGTGGGTTCAATCCCCGGCTGGAGTATAACAAATATCGACATATATTTATGGCATAGATGCCCTAGCCTATGCAATTATAGCACTTTTGTTTATGCATAAGATGTGCACTCTCATATGCACTCACAGCACTCCACGCAAAGAAGTACGAAATACACAAACAATTTCGTCTCTTCATTTTTTATATTACCTTTTTGTGCATAATAAAGTCAAAGTAACAACATTTTCGTATACTTTGTCGATACAAGGAATATAATCGAAAGAGCATTTGGAGTTTGGAAAAGGCGTTTTCCTTGTGTCTCTCTCTCTCTCACTTACGACAATTGCAATCATAGGCGCAACCGCTATTTTGTACAATATTGCTATCGACGTTGGAGAGATCGAGCCAACAAATTATCCAAATGTTATAATACCAGCTCTCAATTAAGTTGAAATCACAAGGATTCGCGAAAACCAATCCGCAGTTCGCACTGCTCTGATTGAAACAACATTCATTTTTTTATAAGAGATAATACCATGTCAACTGTATCTGCATCTGCATAAGGTAGTACACTCAGCTCTTCGTTTCTACATGGCTCAAGTGGTGACATCTCGCATTCAACTATTACTGATCGTTTCTTGTAGTCTACATTTCAGCCATAAATATTCTCGGCTGGAGTAAACTGCAAGCCGCCCGGTGCAACAATCTTCTCTTGTAATCCGCTCAAGTTCACCGATTTTTTCTGGCCCATCTCCGGTTTCGTATTACTCCACCTAAGATAAAAAAAATATTGTAATAATTAACTTACTTTTTGAGTCGAGATTTGTTTTTTTATTTTACACTTCATTGTCTCGTATAATTATTTCAGCTACTGGGGACTTCTTTCTCCCGATTTATGCAAAGTATACATGCTCTAACCGTTGGTTAAACACGTTGTACAATGGGTTGAAAAGCAGTTTAGTATACACGTATCAACACGATGCACAGTGCGTTGCCTGACTTTATTATTCTCATATTTATCATGTTGAATATTTCGCTAAATGTAAGAATTAAGTGCAAATCGTTCTATAATACAATAATAATTGATGAAATTTCATTTGGTGAGGAAGAGGAACTAAAAAGAAGAAAAGGACGAGAGTTTGGTGCAAGGAGTAGTTCCTGGAAAAAGATGACTTTTCTGACCAAAAACTTTTGAAAAAAAATCAAAATATTCTAACAACCGATTACAAAAATTACATGAGAATGGACGACGCTATTTTGGAAAAAAAGATATCGCAGTCTCAAAACAATTTTTTTTAACATTCTCCACATTATCCTTTGCATCAATAATGCTTCGTAACCTTTTGAGCGGATCAATTTATCTTTATATTTTTCACTTTCTACATTCCACAATTCTGGAGGATCTCTATATATATCTATGAAATTTTGCCAAATTCCATTATCCTCAATCGTTGCCATGATACCGCTTTTCCTGTGAAATCAACTATAACGACAAATGTAAACAAAACTTGTTGTACAATCTGCGTACACACGTTCCAATTCATTGTACAACCGGCACACCAAAAATGAAAACATTTTAATTTTCATACAATCGTTGGACCAACTTGAAAATGCAAGATACTACTGTTTATCCAGCATGCCCATGTTGAGCCAACGGTTGGAGCGTGTATACTTTGCATTATATTTAGTGGTTACTTCCTTACAGGCCTTTGAATTTTCCTTATACCCACTTAGAATTTTGACAAATTCTTTCGTGTGCAATTGGCTAAAAGTATAACTTCTATTGTTGGTGAAGCGGAATTAATTTTAACAAAGTTAAAAGTGCTTTTAATAAATGTCGGTGAAACCGGGCATCAGTTAACTAGTGTGATGAAATTGAACTACTGACGCTTCAAACAATGGTGTGTTTTGTCGAACACTACTATTTAGTAGCTCAGTTGGTTTAGTACTTTGTATTATATTTCTGACTCCGCAGATTTTGACAATTTGATTGAAAGTTCAAAGTATTTACGATCTGCAGGTTTCTGCTGCAACTAGCCACCGACGTAAAAAGGTATTACGTGTCAGCTGACACGACCTATCTTATGGGAACGTCGTGTTAACGAAAACTCACCACCGTATGACGGTGACGTAGACGTTGCTCGTAGCGGAGAGAATCAATGCAATTTTGTATGTTCTTACGTTCGGGCGGTACGTACGTACGCTACGTCGGTGGCTAGTTGCAGCATTCGTCATAGTAGATAACGCTGATTCAACGGTCCGGAAGTATGTTTCGGCCTTACCATTCGCTCTTGGTGTTCTAACTGTAGTCAATGTATATTTAACACTATTTTTAGAAGCAAGTTTCAAATAAGTTGGAAGTAATCGCAGTACCACGCGTTGTACTACAAACAGGGCGTAAAACGACTAATTTTGAAAAAGCGTCAATAATACCATATGCTTAAGGATATGGAGACATAATCTATGTGAACAGTATGAAGTGGGATAGCTTTTTTTATCAATTGAATATATATGATAGCGTGTTTCATCCGCACCTTTGAACTATTTTACATATCTTTGGAAATCAATATATTTTTTGGTTTCGGGTTATAGTTTTATACGAATTAGCGCGTGTTGTCCGCCTCTCTTACTCGTGGTACATTGTCAGGGTTATGATATAACTTTGCTGCGCTTAGACTATCAAAGTGAAGAGATCAAGAATCAAAAAATTTATAAATGGTGTCAGAAGTAAAAAACAAAAAAATAAAACAAAACCGAAATTAAAAAAAAAAAGAAATAAAACAGTTTAAAAAATGAGTTTAAAAAATTTTTTGTTTGCCATAGATTCGCGTTTGCCACAACCACTAGATTGCTCAAGATTAGCAAGAGTAGCCGAAGTGGCAACAAGCATTCATGATAGATTACGAATAATAAAATGAGCTAGTCGGAGTAAAAGAAGATTTCTACGTTTTTGTGGTTAATTGAACACCGAGGCGTGGAAATATTTAACACGCTGTTCCCACGGCAATTGCGACAGCGTGTTTGAAAACGATGGTAATGATGTTGTTGCTGTACCAACAAATGAAAATGGTCGTACAATAGATTGCGGCGACAAGGCATTTGACGAATACTGTTTGTCGCAATAAAATAGAACTATGAAGGCATTTAAGTTCAACATGAAAGCAAATCATTTGTGGAATTCGAAACTGCACTTCGTACACAAGTACAATTTTGGGAATTCGAATGCCAAAAATGTAAATGTGTTCTGATCGAATGTTGTTGGATAGAATTATCGCCGTCATCCATGAAAAAAATTTTCAACTTAAGTTACTTAATACAAAATCGTTATTGTCTGTAGTAGAGACGTGTAAAATGTTCGAAGCGGCATCAGCAATTGAAATCAAATATGTCAAATAGGTCGGTAAATCGGTGGTTGCAGTTAAACACTATTGTTTAATCGTGGGCAGGTCTTCAACGGGCAACATCGACGTTTTTGCTCAGCACTTAATATGAAATGCCGGTCGTGTCAAAAAGTCAGCCCTTTTGAAAGATTTTGCAAGTCAACATTGCGGAAGAAAGATCATGTACAGTCGTTTGAAAAATGGGTACCCAGAGGTGAAGACAGAGTCGTTCACACAGTCAACTGGGGAGACGGGGACAATCAGAAGTGATATCGATCAGACTAACAATGCACATAGAACTAGCGTATTGAGTAGTTGTTATTTTAATTTAAATAAAATAAACATGGAACGCATCAAATGGAGGAAGAAATTCTTCATTCAAGACTTGCCAATTGTATTCCACTGAATTTCGTTCAAAAGATTATTATTCCTTTTTCAAAACACATAAATTTCGATGTCGGTTATAGCTCAAAAAAATTAAGAATTCATGGTGAAGGAATTGGCCATGTGCCATCGCTTCACTATAAAAACGCATTCCATTGAGGCTTTAAGAGAAATTGAAAGATAAACTTGAGTTAATGGAGCAAGAAGGTGTTATCAATTTTGTTGATTATCCAACTGATTATCCAACACTATATCCATATATGCTATAATAATATTAGATTGAACTGATCTAATAAAACTGGAAACAAAACACATAAAAACCGTAGGTGAAATAGCATTCTTTTACACTGTTACGTTTTTTACTTTGTGAAAGTTTAAGTCCACTCGAATCAACCCTGTTTAACCACTGGATTCTGTCAATAATAATTGCAACACTTATACTGTACTAACTATGTGCAACAAGAATTTATTCAATCAATACTTCTATTTACAAACAATCTTTAATGTACTTGCTACTTTATCGAATTATGTCGCGTTGATCACTTTCGGAATTAAATTGATGCATTTGTCAACAAACTCGCCCTATTTATACTCTGTGGCAACACTCCAGAATCTTCCTTTATCATAATCGAGTTTCTTCTCTTTCTTTCTCGTTGGCTTATTCTGGTTATCACCTATTTTTTTTTTTTGTTGACTCGTTTCGATGCTACCATTATTCGTGCCATTCACAATTAGTGATGAATAACCAACCATCGATACTCGTTACAATATTTTGCTAATATTCCGTTTTCCAGTTACAAATAAAAATTTTCTTATTTACTTAAATTGCTCTTTTTTTGCTTGCAAATTTCTGCTGGTAAATGTTTGTCCAACAGAAACTAGCAACTTCTCATCAAAATGAACTGTACTTCACTCTCTCCATTTTCCCCATTTTTATGGATTTTTGTGTACGTGAACAGTAATGCTGCAACTAGCCACCGACGTAGCGTACGTACGTACCGCCCGTACGTAAGAACATACAAAATTGCATTGATTTTCTCCGCTACGAGCAACGTCTACGTCACCGTCATACGGTGGTGAGTTTTCGTTTACACGACATTCCCATAAGATAGGTCGTGTCAGCTGACACGTTCTACGTTTTTACGTCGGTGGCTAGTTGCAGCATAAAATCTGATCATTTCTAGTAATTGTCAATAATGATCAGGTTCGTGAATGCAACTACTGTTTAACCATGCAATAACTCGTGCTGCAAACACGAACAACAACAAAAAAGTCGTGAACATTTTAATTCTTTAGCAACGTATTCAAATAGTTTCCATCAAAAATTAAAACTTTCGCGAGACAGATATGACAAAAATATAATGTTCCTTGTAATAACTGCTGTGAAATTTGGAACATATCTCAAGAATCCAAAAAACGCGGAAACAATTGCAGAACAATGTCTTTCGTGGGCCAGTTTTTCGGTACAAGTTTAAACTAGGTTTAAAGAAAGAATTCGATTCCGAAAGTGATAGAGGAAACATAACACCATCCAGTGGCTGAGGCAACATCACAGGATAGCAAGTTAAATTAAAGAGTGATTGTAAATAGTTACTAAAATAGAGTTGATCAAATAAATTGTTGTGGGGCATAGTTAGTACAAAATAGGTGTTGCAATTATTATTAGAATCCAGTGATCGAACAGGGTTGATTCCCGCAGAATCGCGTATGCAAGTTTTTTATTTTCGCAACTTTGTATAATAGCTCCATTAAGAAGTGGGTATGGCATGCTGCTTTTATGTCACTTTATTTCCGACCACTATATTAATCCAAGTGTTAATTGTAATTGCTCTAAGAAAAACTGCAAAAGTTGCAGCGGTTTAAATTTAAAAGAAATTATATGGGGGCTACTATAAAAAGTGGGTGTATCTAGCCCTAATAACCTAAATATTGTTGATCTGCGCTGGTTAGTTTGTAAGTTAAACGGTTTAAAATTTTGCTTAATTTTGTCGACTTTGAATGAGAGCCAGATAAAGGAGTGGGCGTAGCTTTCTGATTTTATGCCAGCTTATTTCTAACTACAATATTAATCTAAGTGTCAATTATAGGTACTCTAGGCAGAAAACTTCAAAAGTTATAGCGGTTTAAATTTAAATGAAATTCTGTCATTTTGTATGGGGGCTATTATAAACAGTGGTAGTGACTAGCCCATTTCTTGTAAATCCAAATATCCTTGCAATGATAACGTATAGCTTAAATGCATCCAAATCATAATACGAAGCCGGTCCTCTGCAGAGTTAAAGCAATAAAATTAATACTCATTTTAAACATATATAGAGAACTCTGAAAAACGGGTGTAATTGAAATTTTTGGTATGCCCTTTTTTATTGCTTGAGTAGAGCTACAACAGGCACACCAAGTAAATTTCCTGTGCGATGCTGTGTTGTTGATAATGCCTCATCCCTAGATTTATTGAACAACACATACATACTAGGGTTGCATTTTATTATTTTTTTACAAGTATGAAAATACATTTGGTTATCATCAAAAATGGTTTTATTATTTTTCGAAGTATTGTCTATAAAGGTTTATACACTTTTACATGCGCTCAAACCAATTGTCGAAGCACTTTTGCCACTCCGACTAAGACACCTCCAAAACATATTTTTTGAATGCTTGTACAGGGTCTGCTGGCAACGAAATTATTTTAAGTGCGTGAATAAAGAGAAGTTATTGGGGGCCAAATCAGGGCAGTACTGCGGATGACCCACTAATTTTATGTTTTGGTCGGTCAAATAGGCGATTGTTTAAGCCGATGTGTCATGGTGAAGAATGATTCTGCATCGGCGGTTGTTTTTCCATATTTCATTGAACCCTTCTGGCAAACAAATGGTTGTGTACCCTTTCTACGTTGTTCTAATGACAAAATAGCCACACGACCAGTATTGCTGAAGAAACAGGCGACCATTGCTTCGATATGTTGCGGGCCCGAACAACTTTTTTGGGTTTGGATCGCCTTGGAAGACCCATACGGTCACTTGCTTTTTTGTTTCGGGCTCATACGCATATATCCACGATTCGTCAGCTGTCACGATATTATAATCGTCTTTCGAAGCACCACGAACGAACTTTCTCACCATTTCTTTGCACCTATCGACACGAGCCTTTTTTAAATGATTGTTAAATTATGCTGGATCCAACAAGAACAAATCTTTCTGACAGCTAAGTGTTCATGCAATATCGAATGCACGGCGGTGGAACTAATGCCCAAAGACCCCTCTATATCACGGTTTGTATCTTTCATTATAAGTTCACGCACAGCAACTATGGTTTCGGGCACAATGACCGATTTTGGACGACCTTCACGAAATTCGTCCTGGAGCGAAGGGCGCCCTGGAGAGTTTGTGCTTCATCACCAAATGCCACATGAAGACGATCGAAGCACTGTTGTTGAGATGATTCCCTTCGAAAATCGTAAAAAATCATAGCTCGAAAATGTTCACTAGTTAAACAACACAAATAGCGCTTGTACATCAAAACGTTCTGAGTACGTTTATGCTAGAAAATGTCAAACTTTCCAATGGAAATGTCAGATTTGACGAAAACGTACTAGATCATCCCTATTTAAAAAAATATAATGGCAAAAAAGGAACGTATGTTAATTTTATTTTATTTAATCAACGAATATAGAATTTTTATACAGAAATATTTAAATATGTTATATGTTAATTTTTTCGATTTCTCGCTGGACCTGTATCCTTGAATATTTACACTTTCCAGGCAGCTAGTGCTCATATGTTACAAATTAAGGCTTAGAATTAATTTTAAATTTAAATAAATACTAATAATAATATTAATAGTAATATACATTTACATATATATGTACTTAGTAGGGACAAAAAAAACTGTTATAACGTTGAACACACCTAGTCTAATAGCAGAATTGAACATGCCGCGATATTACCGGCGCATAAAACTGTTTGGGGAGCCTGGAGATGTTAAGGACCGCCACTAGTCTTGTGTTCCGAGTACAGTTCGAACGCCGCAAGTCGTTAAAGCTGTTAAATAATAAATTAAGCGAAATCCGCGCCGAAAACAGAAAATCAATGCTCGGGAGATGAATGTCTCGCAAAAGCGCACGACTCGAATTAGTAAAAAAGACTTGCGATTTGGAGCTTTCAAACGCTCTAATTGACTGCAGCTTTGGTAAAAATAGGATGGAAAATTGCAACCATCTTTTGGCGAAGTACGCTGATAAATTGCACAGAAAAATCTTGTTTACCGATGAAAGAAATTTCACCGTGCAGTAAAAATTTAACAAGCAAAATTATAGGGTGTATGCGCGGTCCATCTAAGTAAGCATCTGAAGTAATTCCACGGGTTGAAAAGGGTCATCTAAGCTAACTCGACTTAAACCTGGCTGCAAAACAAACTACCAGCATTCAGAATGGTTCTCTGGCAGTACTGATTTTAACTCGCTGGATTACATATTATGTATTATGTACAGTTTTAGAGGACATAGTGTGCAACAAAAGATACCCAAACTGATAATATTAAGATAGATTTGAATTGTGTTGTGGTCAATTTTCCAATGGACGAGATGCGTGCGGGTATTAATGATTGGCAAGTCCGAATTAAGGCGCGTGTGAAGGCTAAAGGTGGACACTTCGAATGAAGCTTTGCTTTTATATACCATAAATATTAATATGAAAAGAAAAATTGCTCCAAAACATTAATTATCTGTAATTTTAAAGCATAAAATGTGTGTAACAGTATTTATCTCCCTATTAAGTATACAAATATATGTATACAAATATATGTATGTATATATATATATATATATATATATATATATATATATATATATATATATATATATATATATATATATATATATATATATATATAAATATAAATATAATGATATACAGGGTGATTTTTTAGCAACTTCCTTTTTGGCAACACTGGTTTTGGTTTGGTTTATAATTTAACTATGAATTGACTTACAAACGAACAGATTATTGAATTTTATTATCAAATTTCATGCTCGGTTCATTCATTCATTCATTTTATGATCAGTTTGGGCGACCTTCTGAGGCGGCTATGAATGTTGTGACTAAATTTCGCACCAAATTAAGATTATTGGACATTAAACCACCAACGCGCACACATAGAGTATGGACAGTGGACCAGTGTTGTTGATGACCGTGAACATATCGGCCGATATGTTGGACAGAGTATGCCAAAATTGGACCCAGCGTATGAACCATTTGAGGCGCAGCCGCGGTGAACATTTACATGAAATCATCTTTAAACATTGAATTATGACTCAAAGATTTCATACATTTCTCTATCTCTAAAAATCACCCTGCATATATTTATATATATATATATATATATATATATATATATATATATATATATATATATATATATATATATATATATATATATATATATATATTTATACATATATCAAAACAGTCTCTTTTATAAAGGTCTTAAATGTTTTAATGAGCTTCCTAATGATATAAAATACTGTACTAAATTTGAAATTTTTAAAAGAAAACTATATGCGCATACACTTACGACTCCGATTCGTTAAGTTAAATGTTATTTGTTTTAGGCTTAAGTTAGTCTTAAATCTAGGCTTAGTATTGAGCTGTAATAATTAAATAAATAATTAAATAAATAAAAAAATTAAATAAATATATATATATATATATATATGTATATATATGCATATATATATATATATATATATATATATATATATATATATATAATATATACACATATATATATATACATATATGTATATATGTATATGTATATATATATATATATATATATATATATATATATATATATATATATATATATATGTATATATAATATTAATACTTCCAGTAGAAAATGGAAGGAGTAAAAAGCGATTACAGAACCCCTTTTTTTGAGACATAGAAGCCCTTACCATGAGGATTCTATCTCTAATTCTTTTTTATATGAAACGGGCCACATATGAATGCATTCCATAGAACAGCTTTCAGAAGGAGTTTTTTTCAAGCACTCCAGCAAATTCTCTCGATTCGTTCATGGTTTGGAACCTGGGTTCTCCGATCGCAAAGCTAGCAATTTACCATTGCACCACATATCATACTAAAATATTCTTGACTAAAAATGATTTTCTCGAAAATATTGTAAACGATTTTTTGAATTTTTTGTCAAACATATTATTTCCAAAATGAAAAAAATATATATAAATAAAACAGATGCCCCGACTGGATTTGAACTCACAATCTGCTGTTTCCAAAGCCAACAGTTGCACCATCGTTCTAACAATTAATTGACTCGACTATTATCTAGATGTGTACTAAAATCAAATCAATTAAAAATTATGTGTTTGCATTTTTGTAGCTCATTTCAGTTTATTTGCTTAAAACATTACCCTTCTCGAGAACGACTTTTGGAAGAAGTATACAGCGATACTGAGATGTGAATTTCACTTGTTTCAAAGCTGTTATATAATGACTTATGTTGACAAGGTATTGAAAAATTTGCTGGTGGGTATATACATATGTATATGTATATATATGTATGTATACATATTTATATTTATATATATATATATATATATATATATATATATATATATTTATATATATTTATATATATATATATATATATATATATATATATATATTTATATATATATTTATATATATATATATATATATGTATATATATATATATATATATATATATATATATATGTATGTATGTATGTATATATATATATATATATATGTATGTATGTATGTATATATATATATATGTATATATATATATATATATATATATATATATATATATATAGCTTTATATAATGCACTTTGGTCAGTTTTTAATATGGAAACATTGGACATTCTACCAACCTATCCATGGGGGATGTTTTATTTTGGCGGGCGGGACAAAGGTTAAGTTGACGGGAAGGTTAATTAGCGCGTATGATCGCTTTAACCGACGCAATGTTGACAGTATTACGAGACCATTTTTACCTAACAAAAATCCAGCTGGAATATGTGCATCGCGATTGGTGTTATCATGAATCATTTCAATATAATAATCAAATTCCAAAGAGTCAATGCTAAACTCAGTAATGATAACTGCGATGGCGCCAGCGATTTCCGCATTAATAGTTTTCGCCAAAAAAGAGCACTCACTGTATGGAAGAAAATATGATAATGCTTATATAATACACACATAACATACCCTCTCTCTATCAAGGCTACGTTTCCTCTAAGCTCGCGTTGGTTACGTATTTGTGAGCACGCATCTGAAGGCGAAGTAAGTATTAATGAAACTCCTTCTAAACGCTGGTTAAATGCCGTTCCAAATTTTGCAGGGCGTAATCGGTATGTATATTCCAAATCAGCTGGGTCTATTATCTCGAAAAATACATCACCAGCAATGATATCCGGAGTAGTAATTGTATCACGCACATGAGAATAGCCTGAAGTTCGCAAAATTCGTAGTCAAATATGCACGGTGTGACTAAAGTACTTTGAAAAGTTTGCTATATATCGTATAAAAAATTACACGATATACAACGAATATTAAGTTCTAGAAGTACGTACCCCTCCATCCAGCAACCATAGCGAGAAGAATTTCAGCTAACAGTATATAAAATATTGGGTACTTTTTCCACATATTGTTTTTTTCTAGTTATTTATTTGGACATCTTTAGTTCTGGAGTAAATTATTTAGAAACACTTTAAAATACATGTCATTGTATTTGCCTCTTTCTTATGATCGAAGCCCTTAGAATACTTTTTATACATTCGTGGTATAATAATAATAAAAATATATCTTGATATATGTACATTAATCCCTCATATATATTTGACAGCAGGATTGAAATACACATGAACTCGAATCGTGTCAACTACATAATTATTTTAGGTGTGTTCACTACGGCGGCTGTTGTGTTAGAATCATACGATTACCAATCACGACAATATTACGCTTTTTATTTTGTGACCGATTGCTTTTAAAGAAAAATATGTTATGTTCACGGGTTTCCGATCCTCAATCACAAAGACATTTTTTCAACTTTTCAGTTCTTTTTAGTACTATTTTTCCTTTGACTATGTATTTAATAATATTTGCCGTGGCTCAGTGGTTAGTGTGTTGGCCTTCTGATCTGTAGGTCGTGGTTCAATCCCCGGCTGATGCATAACAAATTTAATATCGAAAAGATTTTTCTTTCGAACGGTACCCACCTGTCGGCAAGCAATTGGCAATTCTTCCGACAGTAACAACTTGCCATGAAAAAGCTTCTAAAAAAACTCTGTGACAAAGCTCAGAAAAAGTGATGTCACAAGGGATCTGCCGTTCGGATCCGTTATTTATATCGGATCGTTATTTATATATATATATGTAATTAATATGCAAATAAATTGGTGTTTTGGCGAGAAAAACATAGACTAGTACTAAGAAAGTGCTTACGTTTTGTTATTGAGTTGCAAATAGAAAAACACTCACATTAAACCATCATGTGCGATAATGCCTTGGCGTTTGGGTAGATTAAATAAAGGATAAATTGCTTTTGTTTCGAATGAACTTCGACTACTAAATAAACAAACCATACATATTTGGTTTGTATAGGCTTGTTTGGTTTGTTTAAAATAATGAAAAATATAATTATATTTTCATTACTCGTAATTTTTACATACTTTACTTGAACACCAATCAGTCACAACACAAGAGTGTAATAATATATTTACACTTATTCCGTGGTTATACTACCAATCAATTGAACGCAAATTATGGCGTTCACTTTCCGTTTCACCAATTTAGATTGTTGGGAGGTTACACATGATTGTTGAGACAGAGGAGTAATATTTTATCAATCGATCAAATATTAAGAAAACGAAATAACGGCCCTTATTAGTAAATAAAGATAAGACTAGCAATTTTGGAAGACTAGCAAGTCTTCCAAACCATCCATTTGTTGTAATTTATAAGTCTTATTTCATTTACTTATTGTTTTCAAAAATTTATTGTGCACTAAATTTTAATTTGTTCTGATCAAATAAAAATATTTGTCATTTTTTCTAGTTGTCAAAACTAAACGTCAAATCACCGCACTTGTTTAGGTATGACATTTCGCCGTTTAACGCTAGGCGGCAGAAAACGCTCCACTCAACTCTTTTGTTTAGGTATGGCTTTCAGTAAGAGGCTCTCTATATTAGAATTGTGTGATTAATTCTCTGTTCAAAAAGTGTGATTAATCAAATTATTCCACTAATCAATTCGCTTAATCAAAATTATGATTTATCAAAATTAAAATTATTCGATTAATCAGAATTTTGATTAACCAAAATATTTTTCATCTTATTTTTTCTTTGTTTTTGAAATTTTTATTGGGAATAAAAATTTCAAAAACGCATTCTAATATAATTTTTATTAATAGTTTCCTGTCTGCTTCAAATTGCAAAAAATATTTATAAACACTTTGAACATTTTATTCGAATAATGTTATTCTGATTAATCAATACTCGAATAATTAATCGAATAATTTCAAATTTTGAGTAATCAAAATCATGATTATTCAAATAATTTAATTTTTGATTAATCAAAATTTTTGAGCAATCGATTATTGCACAGCTCTACTTTATTCCAAAATTCCAATTCCGCTGTAGTATTTATATTCAAATAAAACCGGCGCAATTGCACTAATGTGATCACGACGTTAATAGGCAGAATTCTCCTGGGCAGGCCAATGTGAACAGACACGTAGAAATAAAAAATGATGAAGGCCCAGTTATGCTTGCATTGCATTGTATGACATTAGTACTGTCACATAGTTATTCTCTTTAATGAGTTTTTTGCTGCAACTAGCCACGAACGTAAAAACGTAGAACGTGTCAGCTGACACGACCTATCTTATGGGAATGTCGTGTTAACGAAAACTCACCACCGTATGACGGTGACGGTCCTGTAGCCCATAGCGGACAGAATCAAAAGCAATTTGATTTTTACGTAAACCCGTGTCAGCTGATCACTCTCTTACAGGGTTGCCAGATTATACTTTTATAAATTAATAAGAAATAAACTAAGAAAGTTTAGTTTTTTTTTTTTTTTATTAATCAAAACTATCATCGTGTTTAGTTATTTATTAAAATATACTTTACGTATATTAATGTTTTTTTTTAGTTTTTAACATCTATATTATGAAATTTGGTCATGAAAATGGTAAGTGTGATTAAAAGCATGCACGCACAGTGATACATGGCAACATTGTTGTGTATGTATATAAGAAAGAACAGTCGATTTCTCCGTTGCCGCTATGGGCATAACTTTTGACAAATTTTTGTTCTTACGTACGGGCGGTACGTTCGTGGCTAGTTGCACCATTTCGTGTAAGCGATTAAAAACGCAGCGCACGAAATAGAATTCTGTTGAGTTCTGATTTCTGTGCTATGTTATGTATGAAGGCTCAATTATAGAAACTTAACATGTTACGTTAAGTTAACAGCGCAGTTAAACTGTAATTTAATAATCTCTTTTACGAATATGTGTATCCGATTTCTCTAATCATAACTTAACGTTGCACAGATTTCTAATGATTTATTATATTTTGGTAAGTTCCTATAATTGAGCCTTAAATGTTTTTCGTTGTCTTTCCTATATAAAGCCTAAAGTCATGTTGTGTATTACTACGAATGAGTTCTTTGATCCTACTTTGAACGTCAACGCAAAACAGTGCCAACACGTGCCTGTGTTATACTTTTATGTTTGCTATACACTGGCAGGTTATTATGTCACGTTAACTTTTCATAATGTACCTTTATTATACAACTCTGAAAACAAACTGGTATTCCTGATTTCGTGTCGTTGTCGATTGGGCATTTTTAATTCATTAGTCGGAGGCGTTGTTGGTTGAACATTCGGCAGCCATTTCGATTTGTATTTAGTTCGTGGAGTGGTGAAAGGAATTTTCTTCACCAAGTTTGGCTGCTTTGCATTTAATTATTTTCTCCGTTTGGACTGTTCATAAAGACTTGTTAGTTGTAAGACATCGTGAGACAGCAAGTACAGAATGTCCATAGCTCCCACGTGCTACAAATGTAACCGCCCGGGCCATTTTGCCCGTGAGTGCAACACCGGTGGAATGAGAGATGGTGGAGGAGGCGGACGTGACATGCGACGCGGCAATCGTGAAAAGTGCTACAAGTGTAACCAGTTTGGACATTTCGCGCGCGCTTGTCCTGAGGAAGCTGAGCGTTGTTACCGTTGCAACGGTATAGGGCACATTTCCAAGGAGTGTACGCAGGCGGATAATCCAACGTGTTATAAATGTAACAAACTGGGGCACTTCGCTCGCGAATGTAACGCAGGAGGTATGCGCGATGGTGGTGGTGGAGGGGGCTCTAGCAGTATTTCATGCTACAAGTGCAATCGCACCGGTCACATCTCCAAGAACTGCCCCGACACAACTAAAACATGCTACGGTTGCGGCAAAAGCGGCCATTTAAGACGTGAATGTGACGAGAAAGGAGGTCGTAACTAATTTAATATACAGTTGACTTTCCTTTCATAAATTTAACCCACTCATAAAACAACTAAAACTCATACACACCTCCTTTCCACAATCCCCATTTCCAATAAAATTTGAATTCCAAACTGAGCTTATGGCTCGGATGTAGTAGAGCCGTACGCATTAAGTGGCACTTCGTCTTGAAGCCCCAAAAGGATGAAAATAGCTTTTGAAATTTATATTGTAAAAATGACTGGAGTTGCGAAACACTTTTCTGGAACTGAAAGTACTGAATTGAAATATTGATTGGCGACATCGACTTTCAGAAGCAGGAGAGGAGCGGAGCAATGCAAAGCAGAGAGATCAACTCAGAATAAAATTTCAAATATCACTGTGATTGTTTTTTAATTGTAAATTAAAATGCTGGAGCTGCTGATTTGAGAAAATCTGTATTTCGTTTTATTTGAAGTAATCTATTTTTCAGGCTTTCGGTCGGCTACGCACAATATGAGCTATCTGAATTTACAAACACATGGTACAGCTGATTTTTGTCTTTGTTCTGTACAGTAGTATAATTCATTGTACAAGTACAGTCACCAGCTTGTCTAAAAAGCAAGACAAAGAAACCTTGTACAATATTTTCTACGCTTTGGTGAAAGACTACCTATGAATTTTAAAATACTTTAGGGTTCTATGCGCATAATGTATAAAGCTAGATTTTAATGAGCACATTTTTTAGAACAGGCAAGTTCAATATAGAAGATATACATATTGACACTTAAAAAAAAAAAATTTATAATGTCCAAAGAAATCCCATTGAAAACCAATGACGATAAAATTATACTTAAATCAATATAATAATCGATAGGAAAATCGTGTATGTAGTTTTATATGAATGCACTACGTCCTTGAAAATTTATTGTAACTTGCCTAAATAATTTGCTTTACGACCTGTAAAACTCAGTATAGATTAATTCACATTCGCGCATCCAGTAAGCATAAATATACCTTATATAAAGATATTCAACATATTTTTGGTATTAAATAAAATTTTATATAGGCTTTTATTCTATTTTTTAACATTTGTGTTTAGATAAATACAGTTTAATTTTGTCATTAAACGTCGAACTAAATTACAATAAATTAATTACACACATTTAGAACCTTTGCGTTGTCCTTAACTGAAAAGTAGTATTTGAGCACCATTACTTATAAACATTTTAATAATCTCAGTCCTATGATGTTGACAAACTTATTCTACTCTTTGATTTGCACAATCGAAATTTGAAGAATTTATTGCAAAATAATCAATTGCATTATAAACTAAAATTTTCCTTATCGACTATTTGTGTAAGATATTCATAGGAAGTACTAAATCTTTGGTAAGAAGTTTCTTACTTTTCTGACTTGTTTCGAGCTTTAACCTGTTGGCGGTCTGTCTTTTCAGATTTCTTACTGCGTGGTAGGGTTGTGCAACTAGCTGACATAATTTTCTCCTGAAATTCAAAATATAATTTTTTAATGTGAAAGAATGATTCATCAAAATAAATATTTAAACAAAAGCACATGCACTCATGAAGACACAATAGCAAATTTATCATTCTGGAGGATGACTGTAACAACATTCATGTTAGTATGCTATAAAATTATAAACTATCGGTTAATTAGAACATATCGTTTTATACGGATATATGTATTATAGTTAGAGATGGAGTATGCGTATCAATTTGTATGACATAGCGCATACTTTACTCTTACTTGTTTCCTGAAGATTTAAAGTTTAGTCTCTGTGGGAACTATATTTTCATTTGCATCTGGGGCAATGTGAGCATTTTTGTTTTTTCGAAATAAACCTGCCCTTATATTTTTGAAAAAGGGTTTCTGAAAAGGTGAAGCACTGTGTAAGGGTGAAACTGAAGAACTGCTGTCAACATCTTTTTCCAATTGATATTGCTTTAGAGCAGGTGGGGACGGTGCTTTACGTTTATTATGCAAAGGTGTACGATATACTCTATTTCCTTCACGAATAGTCAACTCGTCCGCTTTTGTCTGAATTGTCACTGCGGATCGAAATTTCGCTTCAATTTCTTTCAAGATTCCCTGAAGCTCCTTCGGGTTAAATTTCAAATTTATATCTGTTGAAGTACCATAATTTTCCATTTTCGTGTATCCAAGCATATTGTCAACATTAAGATCTAAATTTGATACCGCATCAAAATAGTCATCTTCATCGTGAACTCTGCTTTTGTCGATCTGGTTTGAACCTAATTCTGCTATTCTATCTTTTTCAAATTCATCTATATTTTCTTCTCTGGAAGAAACGCAATTGCTTAATCTTAGATTAACACGATCACGGTCGTCTATTTTTTTGGGTACGATAACATGGTCAAGCATTGCTTTGTCCTTTGTAGATTGATGTGAGAGTTCACTTTCATGATCTTTCGATTCTAATACAGGTAAGTAATTGTCAGCCAAATCCATCAAAGTAGGTTGATAGCATATCTATGAAAAGTTATTTCCAACATTTTTGTTTATTTTTAATGAATTTTAACCATTAATTCTCATATTGGAAAATCGATAATAAAAATATATTTGAATTGAAAAACGCCTGAACTATTCGCAGGAGTGTGCTTTATTTTTTATTTTAACTTGATTTTTTCTTACCTCACCACGCTTTCCCCTCGACTTAGCTTTGGAAGAGCTTGTCATCGACGAGGTCCGACTTAAACCAATGGAGATAGGTTCAGCACTAGAATAGCCCGAGCTTATGTCCTCTGAAGAGCGAATATTATAACTAAAAGTATAAATATAAATTACCTTATATTCCTCACAATTAAGAATAACTTACTTGAAGTCACCACCGCCTTTTGTATTTACGTCTACTTCAGTAAAATACATGCCTGTAGAATGACGTGTGCCGGACGCTGAACGACCGAGAGCTGATTGCAAACGTGGACGTAATAGACGATGCTGCGCTCTAACAGAGCCCACCTCGTCAATCTAAGCATAAAGTATAAGCTTGAAGTTCTGCTATAAATGAATATATGATTACCTCATCCTGAGTACGGTGAACATCTGGTTCCGATAAATCGCTCAAACTGTAGCTGCGTTTAATAGTTTGCACTAAATTCCCGCCGCCCTAATATAAAACACAGAAAGCTTATATATATAAATACACACTAATGCGATTTTTATAATAAACGTAATTTAGTAGCTAGCAGTGATTCGACATTGTTGATAAGGTGACAATATTTACTTGAAATGTCATTTGTAAATATAAAACATTAATATTTAAGTAAAAATTAAAGAAATCGTGTGAAAGGTAATAATTATTAATATAAATAAGAGTAATTAATGCTTCAAATGTAGGCATGAGCTGCGGAGATCAGCATTAAATATATTTGTTTAATGGCACTATTCCACATCGACGACCATTTCTGGTGTTCTTTCCCGAAGTTTTCGTCGAGCTCTGATATTCATTGGTGTTTTGGTAGTAGCTTTTATTTCGGTAACTGTTTTGCGTTGCCTGGTTTTGCGCATTGGAGGTTCTCGTATTCTAGCAGCACCTTTTTCATTAACTATATTCTCATTTTGTTCTGCAGTGATCGCTGTTGTGGTAGCACCTATATCAATATGTTCATCATCCTCCGAAAATTCGAATTGTGCTGCAGCCATTGAATTTAAAGAAATGGATCGTAGAACCGTGTGTGAAATAGCGGTTTCATTGTCGCATTCATCGCGCCCCCTAGCATAAATTGCACCATCTGACTGAGATGGAAGTAACATGCGCATGCGTTGATCATTTTCATTGTTAAATCCATATTGAATTGTCTATTAAGTCACATGTACATTTATTTGTAAGAGCATGTATTATGTTAGATTTATGCGATGCATGAATTAAAATTTATATGAGAAGAAAGTAAGAGCAAACATAAAAATCAAATGTAAACCAAACATATTTAAAATAATCATAAGAAATAAATAGTAAATTGAAAAAATTACATACATATGTATTTTCACGAAATAAAAGCATTATATACAATGATGACATGATGTTTGCGTATTTATTTATTGCTGTGAGTTACAAATTATATAGTAACAGAACACATTACTTAGCCCATTGAATAACAACAAAACCCAGCAAGTATAACAAATCTTAATGAATAATAATTGAGGAAAACGTCTCTTCTGCAGCTAAATAGAATACGTATACAAATGTTCTGATCGGAAGAAATAAAGTTTAGAAACAATGTTCAATTCTGCTTGCCGAATAAATGATGCAGAAATTTATTCATTCCAGTTCTGCTCATATGATTGTGCAATACAATGAAAAATTGATTGATATATAATACGCATTTATTTTTATATAAATGTATAACGCGCGGAAGATACATATATAAATAGTTCTTAGAGGTATTAGCAGGGGCATTAATTTACATGGTTCTTACCTTTAACGCGGTCTGCATAATTACGTTTGTGGCATAGTTAACACCCTTAGAACCCAATTGCAGGACAGCTGAATAGCCACGTTCTTTGGCCTGATTTAAATATTCATCGATTTCCTTAAATAATGACGATAATTACAATTGCGAAAGTAGGCTTAAATAATAAAACAAAAATACTTGTTCTCTGCGAGTTAACATCGGATGAACAAACTTTCTGTACAATGTGGAACTGCCCTTTGTGGCTGGTGAGAGCAGCCATAATACTATAATAACTTTCACTTCATAATAAAATGGGAACCAAGATAGAAAAATGTCTGTAAATGTTTCAATGCATGTAAAGAAAGCATACACGATCCAGTACATCATCCATTTTACCTGTAATAATAAGCAATCGAATTCAACAGAGCTAAGTTTTATTTTAGTGGCAAATAGGGTAATACGACATTACATAAAAAACTTACGTATTCTTTGACATTTTTTGTCCTTACTGCTTTGTACGAGGCATAAGCTGGATATAGGGTACCAAAAGATAATCTGAAAGCGGGGAAGATGACATTTTCAGCAATTGACTTGGGCGATTTTAATATTGCCAGGAAAATTAATACGCAAACTGTCGTAAATGATAAATGTGGTAATGGCCATTTTTGTATGAACTCCAAAAAACGTTCAATCGCTGTTAAATTCCTGACAACTTTTTTGTATTTAGAATCATTACTAATATAATTCCATCCTTTTCGAATAGAACCTCCTTCTTTATTCTCTGACGGATTATTGTTAAGGATAGAAGTACACAAAGAATTTATTGACCTAGTCGATTGACTAAGAGAATCGCATACGTAGATGTTACGATAAATAAATTTTGGATTAACAGGCAAATCAAACGTAGTGCCAACTAAATGGCGATGACCAGAAAGTGGTAATTTTAATGTACCCTCGAATTCAGTTTGAGGCATTTTTTCTCTTTCAATTCGTATGACATGCACTCAAATAAGCTTTATAGTTTTTGTGTAGTGTGCGCTGATCAATAGCAAACTGCAGACTGAAGCATTTTGATCATTTTGGGAGATTTATTTATTATACACAAAGACAAGCGTTTTTTTTAAAGAGCCATCGCTCATTTTTATAAATAGCACCAAGTATGTCGAACAAAATCTTGAGCAAGTAGCAAATAGTCTATCCAGTATAGTAATCTAAAAATATTCCCTGTACTTTTCTTTTATTAATCTTCTTTACAGGAATACAAGGAATCTAGGTGAATTCGACACAACAGCTTTATAAGCACTTTTTAATTTGACTTGTTATATGTAAATTAGAAACATGGATTCATAGAGCTAATGGGACATCAACAATGTTTAAAAATTCTATTATGGATATCAAGCAGAACTTGTGATGAGAACTTACAAAATAATAAATGTAAATACAAAAATAATTTAATACTTACATGATTAATCTAGAGAATAATGCACTGATCATGTCGTACGAGTCTAGTCTACGTAAAGTATTTCACGTTTACTGAAATTTTATATAAATGTACCACCCTTAATGATCAGCTTAGATCTTGGCATAAAAGTCCACTGTATCGCACAGTTCAACTAAAAACTTCAAAATTACGTGAAAAAAATAAGAAATTCAAATATATCAACATTTTAGTATTTATATACCTTATCTATAAGTAAAAACGGCCCGTTATTTTGCAAATTACTAAATACTAGTGATTACAGAAATTATGTTTTGTTGGCAAACGAAATGAAATGTTTCCTACACAATTAATATTAAAAAATATGATACACGAATTCACAGATTTTGGATTTTATTGAGTTTGCTTCTGTCTCGATTGCAGATATTTTACTTGTTTATGTTTCTTTGTTAAATACAACTTACAAATAGAATTTCCAATTTCTATACCATTAAAACGTCTTGTTGAATTATAAGCTTATCAATAAGAATTTTTGATTTTGTGGTATGTAATAATTTTCCAACCAAATCGATTATAATTTATATCCTTAAAGCACCATATCTTTTCTGCAATTAAATCAAATACTTAATAATGTGTATTCTGTTTTCCGTGAGAAGTTTAACCAATCTTTGTTCGAAAATTGTGAATACAATAAATAGAACAAACTTGGAATTGAACGTAATGATCCGAACACATAAAACGCGACAAATAACAGAACGACACGAATGTGTTTCTGGTAAATAAAATTATAGCTGTGTTCGCCCTCGCGAAATTCATAAGAGCATATTACACTTTCAATGTTATACTGTCAAGCTAATGCAATTATTGTTATGTTTCATAAATGGAGAGGAAAGCTCGTATCACTTCTTTTTTTCTACATTTTTGTTGTATTTTTATTGTAATAAAAGCACAAAATGTCACTGGTGATATATAAGATAGCAATATATTGTATGAAAAAGAAAACTATATTATTTAAGATGGAATTTAAAATTCTGACGACATTGTTAACAAAAAATTTTTAATAAAGACGGAAAACAACATTCCTAATATTTATACTAATTATATGTGTTCTAAAATAATTCTTGAAGTAGACTAAACTAGCTCGAACAAACAAGCACGCACACATCAAACATGCAAATATTATTTAAAAAATTTTAATTTTCTTCTATTTTTACAAATTACATAAGCTATAACTTTAGAATAAGTGAGCTGAAGGTCTTATAACTTATGTATAGTAGTATTGTGATTTTTTACCTTATTATTCATTTAAAATTAATAATAATACATAAGCTATGTAAAAATATACTAATTGTATATATATATCATTAAATATCAACGATAAAATATGCAATTTCATGTGCATAATGCAATGTTAAACAAATACATACTATACACAAGAATTATAGTAAAGAAGATTGCGCCCATCAAAGGATTTTCCAGTTGTGACGTCTAGTAGTTCAGCTCCGAGAGAAAATGACAAAATAGCGAACAAATGAAAACGAAAGATGTAAACAATGCGGAATAAAGAATAAATAATGCATTTCTTGGAACTACTATTACGTCACAATCTGTGAAATTTACTGGGAACCGATTAACGGTAAAAGATGGGCGCAACCTAGTATTCTGTGATCTGTGCACTATACTCATATACACACGTGCATACACACACTTCACTACAAACAACGTTACATAACTAACCAACAAAAGCAATCTGTAACCGATTTAATTTGCTTACATTTTTCGACTTTTGTAAAAAAATAGCCGCTAGGGTGTGAAAAATGTAAACTGAGCTACATTTTTAATGAATTTTTCTTTACACTAGCCACTTTTTTGACACAAGCAGATTGTTTGTGCACACCAATAGAAAATACAGAATTCATGCTAGTCGTTACTTCCAAATTTAAAAAAAAGCTAGTGTAATATAGGCTGAAGAAAGAACAAAGCAGAGGAACCAATTCACTTCAAACTTTTCCATGTTGAAGAAACGAACTTGCTTCAAGTCAAATTTGGTGGCGTTGCTTGGACAAAGCTGAAGATATGTATATTGTACATGCAGCAAAAGTTTAGGCATGAACTACAGAATTAAAAATTTTATAAGTGCTTGTGATTGTGATTATTAAAAATAGAAATTAGTCAATTAATTCGTGTTTTAATTAATCATCAAAATTCTGATTAATCAAATAATTTCAATTTGAATAAATCATAATTTTGATTAAGCGAATTGATTAGTCCAATAGTTTGCTTAATCAAACTTTTTGAACAAACAATTAATCGCATAAACCTAATATAGAATGTTTCTTGTTGACGGTATTGCTGCAACGTCTAAAAACATGTGAGCATATTTGTCAAAATCGAAACACTTTGGACATAGAACATAGCTCGCTACGCTGATTTTTAATTTTGGATTGGACTTTCGGCGCAAAACTTCCATCTCTTTCTGACTGTCTACTACGAGAAAAGAAGCCCCGGACATTTTAATATGAGTCTCTGAAGACAAGAACTATCCTAAATGTAATTTGACATATGATTTTTCAAATTCCTAGGTTCTACTTTGGACCGAAAAAGCCAAGCTTTAAACCACTGTAAAAATTGTGAAGATGTGGAGCAGAAAGGGATTAGGGCTTTTGTTACTGAAGTTTAATGCATTGGTTTGAGATTGGTTTTGTTCACCCCAGAGAAAGTGTGATTCACTGTGTTGTTCTAAATTGTGGAGTGTGAAGGTAACAGTTTTTAAATTTAAAAGAACTCCAAGCACTTTGTATGGGAGCTGCTATAAAAAGTTCGCATTGGTCACCCATTTCCTGGAAAATTATTAGGCAGTATAACATAAATTAAATAAGTTATACTTACATACTTACTTACCTATATGGCCATTACAACCGAAAGTCGATTTAGGCCGAGTTTAGCAACTTCGCCAGATATATCTGTTCTTCGCTAGCTAGCGCCTGTTATCGCAAGGGTTGTCAAGTTCTCCGGTACTTAGTCTTTCCTCCGGAGGTTAGGTCTGCCTTTTCTGCGTCATCCACCAGCAGGTGCCGGATATAACACCTTCTTAGTTAGAGCGTGTTTTACCATTCGCTCATCATGGCCTAACCAACGTAACCGCTGAAGTTTGATGCGCTTTATTATATCAGTGTCGGCATACACTCATCGTCACCAACACAAATAGCTTCAAAGATCTTTCGTAGGACTTTTCTCTCGAAAACTCATAGCATTCTCTCCTCTGAGGCAGAAATTGTCCAGACTTCGGCGCCATATGTAAGGACAGACAAACAAGGTAGACAAGAAGGGGACCTTTGGTTCAACTGTCGGAAAATTCAGCCACCACCAGAACAATTCCGATAACGGAATGAGGCTGATCGACTTCGCCGCATGGTAATTAGAAGTACCAGATTTCAACATCTCGACATCCATAAGGCAACGTGGCTCTTTCCAGATCAACGAACGTAGAACCAAATTGATAACGTGATGATCAATGGAAGGCATGCTTCCAGTGTGATGGATGTTAAACCAATCCGTAGTGCCAACATTGACTCGGATCACTACCTAGTTGCAGCTAAGGTACGAACTCGTTTTTGCGTCGCAAAGAACAAACGAAGTCCCAGCTTGACGTCAATAAGCTGCAATCAGCAGAGACAGCAATTGACATTATTACTCGATTATCGGATTTGCTTATGCAGAACACTCCCTCTCTTGATGATACATGCGGATAGTGGACACACTCCACTCCATGACTATTGCTGCCGAGGAGGTTTCTACCGACCTTTGAGGAATGAGTGGTATGAACAGGAGTGTCGCGACGCTACCGCAGAGAAAGATGCCTCTTACAGAAAGACCCTGTGTGCAGGTACTACGCGAGCAGTTAAGGAGCGCTACAGAGAGGCGTGCGGAGACACGTCTTTTCAGGCGTAAGAAGAGAGAACAAGAAAGACGCGAATATAAGGAGATAAAGATGAGTAGAGACAGGAATGAGACATGAAAATTCTTCGAGAAAATCAAGCGCTTGTTTGGCGGTTTAAATCCCAGAGCCTCCTCCGGTCGTGACAAAAATGGGAATCTGGTTACAGGTGTACAGAGTGTACTGAATTTATGGAGGGAACACTTCTCCACGTTACTAAATGCCGAGGCTTCGAACAATCCTACCAGCGAGGATATCTTCCGAACTCCCCAATCATGGATGATGGTGTAGATGTTTCACCACCCGATCTTGACAAGGCCAGAGAGGTAATTAGGCTAAAAAATAACGAAGATGCAGGTGCGGTTGGCTCGCCTGCCGAGTTGTTTAAGACCGGTGGCGATAAGTTGCTCACCAGCATATACCACCTCATATGCAGAATATGGTGAGATGAAAGCATGCCCTATGGTTAGAGGCCCAGTGTTCTCCGTCCCGAATATAAGAAAGGTGTCCCCTCAATTTGCGCCAACTATCGGTGGATAAGTCTTCTTAACATCGCACACAAGATCCTATCGAGCGTACTGCGTGAAAGATTGAAGCATGTCCTTAACAACCTGATTGGACTTATAAGTGTGGCTTCAGACCTGATAAATCTACCATCGATCAGATTTTAACACCGCGCCAAATCCTGGAGAAGATCTAAGAAAAATAAATCGACGCATTCCATATAATTCATTATAAAGTCCGGTAAGGGCTCCGGTGGAAAGACAAAGTACTGAAGAACCTATCAGCGCTTGGAATCTTTACCTGGCGCCAGCTAATCTAGTTGGCTGGCGAAGCATGCTAAATTCGGCCAAAATATACATAAGTATATATATATATATATATTTATGTATATATATATATATATATTTATGTTAATATATATATATATTTATATATATATATATATACTTACTTATGTGGTCATAACAACCGAATATCGATTTAGGCCGAAAATAACATGCTTCGCCAGCCATCTCTGTTCTTCGATAGCTGGCGCCAGTTCGAAATTCCAAGCGCCGTCAGGTTCTCCAGTACTTGGTCTTTCCACCGGAGGTTTGGTCTTCCTCTTCTGCGTCGTCCTCCAGCGGGTTCTGAATATAACACCTTCTTAGCTGGAGCGTGTTCTTCCATTCGCTCGACATGACCTAGCCAGCGCAGGCGCTGGATTTTGATGTGCTTTACTATGTCAATATCGGCATACAGCTCGTACAGCTCATGGTTGTACCTTATAGGTCCAAAGATCCTGCGTAGGACTTTTCTCTCGAAAACTCCAAGCATTCGCTCATCCGAGGTGGAAATTGTCCAGGCTTCAGCGCCATATGTTAGGACAGGCATGATGAGAGACTTGTAGAGTTTAGTTTTCGTTCTTCGAGAGAGGGCTCGACTTCTCAATTGCTTACTCAGCCTAAAGTAACACCTGTTAGCAAGAGTTATCCTACGCATGATCTCCAAGCTGACGTCATTACTGCTGTTAATGCTGGTTCCAGGATAGACAAAGTCCCTTACTACTTCAAAAGCGTAGTTGTCAACAGTAACGTGCTGTCCAAGACGCCGGGACTCTTTGTTTGTTGACACTAGATACTTCGTATTGCCTGAGAATGCTGCACTGACTGCTCGCGTTTTCATGCCGATTATGTCAATATCGTCGGCATACGCTAACAGCATGACTCTTTTGTTGAAGATAGTGCCATTATGTCGTAGATCAGCAGCTCGTATTATTTTCTCCATAATAAGATTGAAGAAGTCGCACGATAACGAATCACCTTGTCTGAAACCCCGTTCGGTATTAAACGGTGCGGAGAGGTCCTTCCCAATTTTCACTGCACAACAGGAGTTAAGCAGTGTCATTCTACAAAGTCGAATTAGCTTTGCAGGAATACCGAACTCAGACATTGTTGCGTAGAGGTAATCCCTTACCGGACTGTGAAAGCGGCTTTATAATCAACAAATAGGTGGTGTGTGTCGATCTGTTTTTTTTTTGGGTCTTCTCCAGGATTTGGCGCAGTGTGAAAATTTGTCGATGGTAGATTTACCAGGTCTGAAGCCACACTGATAAGGTCCAATCAGGTTGTGGAGCGTGGGCTTCAATCTTTCACACAATACGCTCGGTAGGACCTTGTATGCGATACTCAGGAGACTTATTCCACGGTAGTTGGCGCAAATTGTGGGGTCTCCACAATTAAAATAGCCTTAAAATAGCCGTTTCAACCTAGTCATAGTCGGGTGGTGGAACATCAACACCATCATCTGTAATTGGGGTTATCGGGCAATCTCCTCCACTGGCGGAATTGTTCGTAGCGTCGTCATTCAGTAACGTGGAGAAGTGTTCCCTCCATAGGCTCAGTACACTCTGGACATCTGTAACCAGATTCCCATTTCCATCATGACAAGAAGAAGCTCCGGGATTTAAACCTCCACTCAGGCGCTTGATCTTTTCGAAGAATTTCGAGTCTCATTCTTGTCGGTACACATCGCTATCTCCTCACACTCGCGTCTTTCTTGTTCTCTTTTCTTGCGCCTGAAAAGACGTCTCTCTGCACTCCTTTTCTCTCTGTACTGCTCCTTAACAGCTCGCGTTGCGCCTGCACGCAGGGTTTTTCTGTAGGCGGCGTCTTTCTCTGCGGTAGCGTCGCGACACTCCTGATCATACCACTCATTCCTCAGAGGCCGGTAGTTACCGATTACCTCCTCGGCAGCAGTAGTCATGGAGTGGGATATATGTGTCCACCGTGCGCATGTATCATCAAGTGGGGGAGTGTTCTGCATAAGCAGATCCGATAGTCGAGTGGAAAATGCATCTGCTGTCTCTGGTGATCGCAGCTTACTGACGTCGAGCTTTCTCTGTGTGGGACTTCATATATATATTGAGTTGATCGAGATAGCTGAGACCCTAAAGATTGTTGTACAGCCCTCGAAGGCAACTATATTAAATAATAAAAATAAACATTTTACTAAAACATGTGTTTTACTATGTTAGCCTACGAACTTTTCAGCCCAACTGTTATGTAACATAAGTTCAAATTTCGTATTTTCCTTAACAATAATAGTTGGCTAAAAAAAGTTTGATTTTAACTAGGAAGAAGATTGAGATGATATGCAGATTGTCTCCGTGAACCGAAACAACTTGTAAAAGCGCCATGCAACACGTCTTTATTAAATATTAAAAATTCAGCTTAACTATGTTTTACATGGATTCATGTTTTTTCACACATGTAATTTGTCAGATAAAATAAAACTTATTAAGTGTACATAAATTAATATTTATGAATATATTTATATCGACCACTAACTACAAAGGAGCGGAACTCAAAATTTGTTTATATGATAAAAATCTTTTGCATATGGATGCATATAGTATACGACATTATTATCTGTAAAATAAATATTTTTTCAAAGTGTTTATAAAACGTGATAAATCTATTTCTGAAAATTATTGACAAATCGAGAAATTTTTAACATGTTAAGGTTCAATTTTATTGAAAAAAAAAACCAAATATCAAGAAATATATTTATCGCTATTTGCTAAGTTCCGTCTCATTTTCTTACAATTAATATGCATCCAATATGTATTTAGCATTTACGATAGGGTCTAATTATTCTTGGGGAAAGTAATTTGCTGCTTAAAGTACGCTCACATTTATTACACGGAAAACACATTTAACTATTTTTTAAAGTTTATTTTGTGTCAAATACTTTAACCACGAATTGTTTTTAGAGGATTATGTATAAGTAAACAAATTCTTAATGACACGTAAATAATAAGCTACATTAATTCAAAGATTATACACATGATTAGTATATGGCGTTAGTACACAGGCTTACGCTTAACTTAACAAATAGAATAAATTTAATATTAGATTTACATGCGACTACCCAGCTTAGATGTGCTTGTTAAAATTTGTTAAATTCTAAATATTTTGCAACGATATCGTTGAAAAATTCGTTATTATTGTTCTTATACAAAATTATATATATGGTACTATTTGTGCTTCTACTACTCTAATATATATGAATATATTTATATTATTCGATTTCGGCTTGGTCTCTTACAATATTTAAATTACATACAAATTTTCGTTTTCTGTGTTCATTAGTTCCATGGCAATGAACGTTTATAATAACTATGTATATTGAATCTAAATAACCTGCCGTTTAATTTTTCCGACTGGGTAGCTTGCACTTAATATTAGCACATATTCAATACTTCAGTATTGGCAGTACGTGCAAGATACGTTCTTCAACATTAGAGCGAGATAAATAAAATAATACAATAAAAAGGAAAATCAAGAACGGAAATATTATTCAAGACATATACACAAGTACTTTGAAGGGATTGTAGTACAATTTTTCATCAATATTATACTAATATGAACAAAAAATTTTCTGAAGGCGTTCCCTTGTTGATTACTACTACTACCAATATAGAAGCATAAAATATATGTATGTTAGGATATTATTTTCCGATTAGTGTTCACATCGTTTGCACATTTTATCATACACAAAATATAAATGCATTTATACATGTATTAATGCTTATCTGCGCACGCTTGTGTTCGTACCGTATTACAGATTATTAATTTAAATTCAAGAATGTGTTATACATATTACACTGGGTATTCAATTGCCGCTGCTGAATATACAATCGAATACCCTTATTGTACTACCAGTGCATCAAGCGCATCTTATCAAGTATTCGTTGTTTGAAAAATGTACCCAACATGCCAAACACCGTTGATATAGCAGCTATACCCATCATGGCCTGCATAATGCAATGAATTCCAGATAGCTCTTCTTCGGTCTGTTTTTGGCGACCCCCTTGTCTATAATGTCGTTTATTTTCATATTCACGTAGTCTCTGCAATCTTTCAAGATCCTCTTCAAAATGAGGAACAACTGCTAAATTAACCACTTCCGTTTTGGATAGGACTTCATTAGCGATAGTATTTAAAGTGTTCTCGTTTATTTCATCACTATGTGCTTGGATTGGCTGATTTTGATCATTATGACGTGTTCTCTCATCCAGCATTGTGTTGTCGTGACTGAAATCAAAATCAAAATTTCGAGTTCTTGCTGATGTGGGATAGTCAGCCAAATTGACTTTTGTTAACAAATGTAGAACAGCTGAGCGATCAACATGGGCATTCGGTGAACTTGAAAGAGATAGTGCCGTTGCTTCTGTACTGCTAGTTGTTGAAGCATCTTTTACACGGAATTGTTTGAATTGGTTCTTTTTTATACCTAATACTTCGGAAAGAGGACGATTTATCATAGGTAATACAGAGTCTGTTGGCCGGATGATAAACGAGCCAGAAGTGGGCGACATACTACCAACATTAGGTACCAAATTTAGGTCTTTGTCTTTAGATCTTAAATTTGAATTGTCTATTATATCAACTGTCTTGTCGGTATCAGCATTCTCTTCTAGACTTACAATCTCATCATCACCACCATCATTATTTTTGATATCAATACTAGCTTCTTTTTTTATATTTTCTACGTTATTGTCTAATGCAATGTTTTCGTTATTAAATTTATTTGTCAAATTACGAATTGGCTCATATTTTGAGTTTTCAGAGTCACCACGATAAAGCAGCGCAACTTTGCCATCTGGTGTCAAAACGGGTGTAATTTTTGGATGGGACGACGCCAAACGATGACTACTCTCCGGATCTGGCGATAAAGAGTCAAAATCCGTAAATGAAGTAGTCTTTTTAATATCAATCTCTTGTTTTGTATGTTCATCCTGTGAAGCTGTTTGTTGATATACAATACCAACTTTTCCTAACGGCGTTGATATAATTTTAATTGCATCATTGGTATTTTTTCGAAAGTAACGACTATTCAAATTTCTTTTAGAGTTAAAGAAACCGTCATCATCTTCATCGTCATCGTTTTCATCATCACCTTTATTATCATCGTCATCATCGTTAGCAAAATTGCCACTGCCTTCTCGAGGCTCTTCGACTTTGTTTTTATTTTCACCTAGTTTCTCATTAATTTTACGATATTTCCCTAGGTAATCTATCCTAAATCTATTATCATTAAGGTTATTTTTGTACCTATGTAATGCTGTTTGTTTGAAGCTGCCACTTCCTTCTTCATTCATGAACTCTTTGCCATTATCTTGATCCCGAGGTATTTCTTCAGGACGTTCTACTACAATAGCTATACGTTCATCATCTTCATCATATCCCATATCTTCTTCTTCGCTTGTTGACTGAACTAATTCCTTTGCTTCTGGCAATGGTTCAATATCATCCTCATCTCTGTTTACATAAAAAGTGTCTTCATATTCTTTATATTGATCATAAAATTCGGTATTCGGATTAAGTTGCATTTGTTCTGTACTTTCCGAGTCAAAGTCATCAGTCTCATACTCATTACTGTCATCAGTATTTGTTAATTGGGTTTTATTTATCGGTGCACTAATTTCTTTATGTGACCTAAAGGTAGAAGCAGAGTCACTCTTTATACGAAAATTATTTAACTCATCGCCTGACGATTCCTTACTGCTAATGTTAGTATTAAATTGGGATTCCATCAAACTACTCTTATCGCTATAATAATTATCATCATTATGATTAGAACTATTTATATTGTTGGTATTACTATATCCTAAATGTACATCTAAGCTACTATTCGGCAATTGGGTAGTCGCATCTCTCAGTCAGTAGCATTTTTTCGTGCATCCACATTTCCGGACGATATCCAGATTCTTTATGTATTTTCTATTATTGCTACATACCATGCGAACCTAAAATGAATTAAACGTTATAGTCTCGATTTTAGTTATTATAGCTGCTTACTCACCTTTCTTCTTCGTACAATTTTAGAAGCGCAACATTGATTGCCGCAACCACCAACACATTTTGCATATTTCAGTGGCTGTCGTGAGCGGCAATCGTTTTCTGTATAGTATTCTCGGACCTGTTCTTTGCGACAAGTTGAGGCAACTGCGAACAATAGAGTATAATATACAAATATAAATATACAAACTGAAATTTTATGTATTTATAAATATTATTGCAACATTTGTGGTTGAAATAAGTATGTATATAGGTATAGTAGTATATGCTATATAAAGTATGTGTATATCCTATACAAAGAAAGAGGACAGTATAATGTGACTAGCATAATTTCAAAATGTTTGGCCCTTTAGTTTTTCACCATATCACGATTTCTGAAAATTTAATTGATAAAAACGGTACTTAACATCTGCAAAATGAGTTTAACATGAGTTTTAAAAGCAAAGGAAATAATATATGATCACATTTAGAAAAAAGCTATCACGTTTTTATAGCATGGCCTGTGTAAGTGTAATGAATAAATGAATGATTGAAATATATGATTTATACCACTAATTGCTGGGGGCTCTGTTGTGCCCTCACCTTGATCGCAGTAACGACCTTTCTGCCCTTGCTTACATTTACATTGGTAACCATCTCTGGAGTTTGCATTTGGAACACAGCGGCTTCCACGACGGCATTTGTTATTTTCACAAGGATCAACCTACATTGACAATACATGCTTTAAATATATACACATAATTACATAATTATAAAACATACTTTTACTTCTTTGATATGTGGTGTCTCATCCATAAAATCTTGTTCATCATCTTCCGCGTTTTCGCCTTCAAGCAACGCGCACCCTGGCGTTATTTTCTGTTGCCTTGCTGCATTTCCAAAGTCTACCAATTTATGATTTATCCAGACTTCTTTCATACAACCTTTAAAGCTGGTCAAATTTCTTATTTGCCAGTTTTTATAAGCTAGTTGTCCAGGATCTGAAGGAAGGCCTCCCAAATACAATGGGGTTGTCAGTTTCAAGTAATCGTTAGATCCCTCGTTGATAATAGATCGCGCTAAACCTCGATCTACACGCAGAGTGAAATTTTTCTTGATCGCAAGTAGCTCTACACAGTGATATTTGCCATCGGCAACCATTTCAAAACTATACATAGTTGATACGGGATAGTTCCCCACATCGTAGCTTACACGAATTCTGCTATTGAACAGCTCTACAGCCAAATGAGCGTCTTGGCCATCATACATGAGAATACCATTTTGTTCAAAACTACTAAATACAATAGTAACATTCGCATCGGGCTTTGTACGCAGAGGTTCCATTTCAACGAACGAATTATTATGTACAAAACTAATGCTTGTCAGGTATTCACACCATTTACCAGTATAACCGGGATGACATTTACAAATATAATCTGATCCTGATGGATTTGGTTGAAAGCACATCCCATGTTTGCACTCATGATTTTGACAAGGAGAGGTTTGTGGATACATCATCGATACCATATTATGCCCCTCGCAATATTTTCCAGTGAAATCATCAGGACATTTACATACATAATCATTAATTCCATCGATACATGTACCACCATTTTGACAAATATGATTTTGACAATCGTCAATATTATCCGTGCAATTCATACCGTGAAATCCGGCCATACATTCACAAGTATAGTGAGTGAAATGGTCATGACATTTTGCACCGTTGGAACATGGATTAAAATCATCACTGCAGAAATTTATTTTAGTATCGCAGTATTCACCTAAAATATCATAAAATTTATATAAAATAATATAAAAATCTAACAAATATACTTGCCCGTAAAGCCTGGTTGACAATTGCAGGTGTAACTTTCAACTCCATCAATGCACGTAGCGTTGTTTTGACATTTTACTTCTCCTAAGCAATCATCAATATTTATTTCACAACGTGCGCCTGTATAACCAGGAGCGCAGTGGCAATTAAATCTACCTTCTTCAAGAACAGCACATGTAGCATTGTTTCTACACGGATTGCCATAACAAGCATCTATCATAAATTCACAATGTTTTCCATGATAGCCAGGCTGACAGAGGCATTGGTAGTTTCGCTGAGCCAGTGGAATACATTGGGCTTTATTTTGACATGGATATGTGTAGCAAGCATCACATTTAGCTAAAATGTCGTTGCTAACTTTGCCCTTACATATAAAATTATGTGTTGGGGTGGATAGAATTAATTTATCTTTCATATGCTCTGGTTCAGAACAACGTGCTATCCCAGGCTCTACGTAATCTAACTTAATCCATTCTGAAAACCATCTCATGGAACAGTCGCAATATAACGGATTATTACCGAGTGCACTAAATTATAAAAAATATTAACAACATTTTAGTATGCTTAAAAGTACGATTATAATACAAACATGTGAGTTAATGATTTTAAGTCTTCAAACGAACCCTCGGGCAGCATAGATATCCTGTTTCCATGTATTGATAGAACACGTAAATTATGCAAACCAGCCAATGCATACCTCTGAAGACATTGCAGATTGTTGTACGAAATTATACTAAAAATAAACAACTTTTTAATCAAGTTCAATGACAAAGACAATAAGCAACGACTAAACTCTGGGATCTATCAAGAAAAGGCAATCAGGTTCTAATTGAATGGGTATTAGTGCAGTAAGCTTTAAATTTACAAGAGCATTCAAATTAAATTTATTCTATTTTATATAACTTAATATGTATACACGCACATTTACGATATTTGACAATCATATATTGATAACACACCAATACTTACAGTGTTGAGAGTTTTGTTAAGTTCGCAAAGGTGTAATTAGAAAGCATTGCAATTTTGTTATTGCTTAGATCTCTATTAAGGGAAAGAAAGAAGAGAAATAATAAATAAATATAAGCTTATGTATATAGGGAATCATGTATGAATTGAAAACAAATTCGCACTCCTCAATATATTACTCATCCACCGTTTAAGTTCAACTGGTCCTGGAATGTTTGTAAAATTTTGTCTACTAAAAAATAAATAACAAGTAACAATTAATTATTGAAATTTTCTGAGGAATGTCTCACGTTTAAACGATTTTAAGCAAAAGGCACGAAAAGAGGTAACAGAACTTGAATATGTTGGCCAACAGATGACGTGCGCCGATTCAAATCATGGTTTGGATTTTAAAGTTAATGATTGTTCGTGATTATGGCACAATACATGGTGCGACAAATATGTATTAAGACTCGAACCATATCTCAGCAACCAAGCGCGCCATCTATGTGTGAGTACATGCATTTTGAAGCTTCAACCTTCCTCTACTAACTGTCAAAATTTCATGGCATTTGGTTGACATTTAATGTTTATTGACATTCAATTTACAAAATACGTGTTCGTTTGATGTTGAAATTTTAACATGAAATTTAAAACACAGCACTCATTGTTCGTCAATTTTTGGAATCTGGTCTGTGTGTTGAATCACCCGCCATATTCACCTGATTTGGCACCGTGCGACTTCTTTTTGTACCCAAAACTGAAATTGAAGTTAAAAGGATGCTTTTTTGATGACATTCAGACCATACAACTGGCTTCGACGAGGGCACTGAAGGCAATTCCGAAAAATGAGCTGGAGCACGCGTTTGAATCACTATTAAATCGATGTAACAAGTGTATTGAATCAGAAGGAGAATATTTCGAATAAATATTCCGAAAAATTAGCAGATATCGTGTTTTAATTGTGTTTTCTAGAGGCAGTCTTAATACATAATTGTCGTACCGTGTAAGCCTATATTGGCTTAAGTAAGTACTTTTCATGCAGCCGCATTAACCTTTTCGAATGGGAGAAAGTCCAAGAAATACTCATAATGGAATAGTGTTCGATGAAATTCGTAGATATAGTACATGTATGTATGAAAGAGCATTTTGAAGTTGTTTCAGTTCATACCAGCCTCCCTATAGTTATTTTATTAACTGAAAATTAAAGAAGTAGTTACAATCTTGTTAGTTCTTTAAGGTGCCGAATACGTTCTAATTGTATCGTAGTGATTTCATTTGATTCGAGGTAAAGCTCTGATGTTTCGGAGGGTATGCCACGAGGAATTTCCGTAAGTTGATTTCGTGAACATCGTACCACAGTACCCGTGCATGTGCAAGATGGTGGACAATAACCATCCCCTAAACAACCCTCATTATTGTCTGAAGTACATTTGAAATCATTGTGCGGGATGTCTTTAATTTGTACATCGCGTACTTTGACAGGTAAAGCGCAACGTGCAGCTCCACCAATTAAACCTTTCTTTCGCAGCCAGTCTGAGAACCACGCCATATGACAATTGCAGTTAAATGGATTTAAAGCCAAGTTTCTGTAAAATATAAAATAATATTGTAAAATTTCATTCATAATTCAAAATGAATGTACTGAGCATATTCATGTGCATGTACTGGTATACAGAATAAGGATATCATTTTGACAACCTAATTTTCTATCGAAGATTGAAGCATTAATTTATGGACAATTTGTTTTCTTTCGTTTAAAAAAATCGTAATTATCTTCAATTTACCTCAAATTGTTTGCATAGAAAAATAGTCGTTGGTTTCTTTAAGAGATTCCATTAAAAAAAGAAACATCGCGCATATCTGTTCCGCATTGCTTCTTGAATTATAAGATGCCTTGCGAGGAATTCTTCATGCTTTTTCATGAAAATGCGTTTGGTGACGTAATTTCTTTTGTAAATCATCAAAACAGGGAATATACCATTAAAAGACATTTTGATTCCTTTCATAAGCATGAAAATGAATTTTAAGCTTTTTTACTTTTCATTGGAATTTTCAATATTTGACGTGGGTGAATCGAAATGAATTTTTTTTTATATTTTATGTACATATACGCAAAGTACTTTTACTTGTTCTTATTGAAGCCCTCAATTTCCGACTGGTTTGCTGATTTTGCAGAGCAATTCTCTTGTGCTCACGAACAGTCATAGTTTAACTTCAATCACTAAAATATAAGTACAGACAATCGATTGACTTTGGCACTTATTGTTTTTTTATATACTCAAATTACACTACCTGACATAAATAATATCAGTCGAATGTAGAATTTTCCACTGAATCCAAATATATTATAAAAGTAGAATGGTTTCGAGATATTTTAAAAATTCGATTTTATGAGCTTTGAAAAAAAGATAAGGCTATTAAATTTTTGATATCTTTGCCGTTAGTTAACCGAGTTTTAAGTTAACAGCACAGACTTTTCCTTCCTCAACACCAAATCTCTTATAACCACTTTTTATAACTGTTTTATTCTTTCTTACATCTTTTCGAAAACACGAGTAAACTCGGTATTTTGTAAAAGTGCATCATTATTCAGATTATTCAGAAGAAATTTAAGGAATGATAAAAAAAACATAAATATAGGCTTGTTCACTATATCTCTTATATTCTCTTATATACCGATTATGATTCGGAAAGACGCAAAACGTTCATTATAAAACAGGCTATGGCCCTACGGTGCAAAAATTTGGGATTTTTTATATTTCGTTAAGAGACGAATGCCTAAAAATAGTAAAAATTTCCATAAAAATAAAATTTTGATCCACCATAAATCTGCAACTTCTAAGCCGATTTGAATAATTTTCCTAGAAAGACTATTTAATACTCTATAAGAAAAATAACATAACTTAAAATTTGGACTATCATATTTGGATTCAGCGGAAAATTTTATATAAAACTGAAGCTTCATTTTCCGTGGATATGAGAATTTTTGAAAATTTGTTCCCTTGTGTTATTACTAGCAGAAATTTGGAGCTGCTTTTTTCTCTCATATTTTTTACGCTCTCGTCTTTGCTCTCTCGTTGCAAATTTTTCGAGTACATGAACACTTTACCAATAAAAACTAGTATTGTTAACAATTTGCAGTTCGTGAACAAAGCTAATTACTTGTATTCGTTTCAAACCATACGTTTCGTCTCAGAAAAACATAACATATATAACATTCTTCATTTTGACATATACCTTGTGTTTTTCTTTCTTTCTTTTGCAAATGAATTTTAAAATGCCTCGGTTAATTGACTGTACAGCACCATTGTTTTTTCGTTTTACTTAAGATTGCAAGAGAGTTTCTTTCACTGTAAGACATACTGTGTAGAGAGAGAGAGAGAGAGAGAGAGACAGAGTTCCGAACATACTAGGAAAAATATTATTAACCGAAAACATAGTGCGAATTTTATTAAGTGACGAGCAACGATTGATCACGGTGTGTGACTACTGCCCTATATTATTTAAGGACATAACAAAGAAAGAATGTGAGAGACACGCATTATAGAAATTAGATTATAAAAAGCTAAGCTTGTCCCGCAATGAATTACCTGACGGCAGTGCAGCGGGGTTGTTACAAATAGTAACCCAGCCGAAGAATTTGTGGGGGATAGGTTTTAGTACACAGGCACGATGAAGGCCATGGAATAAGTCTGGTAAGTGAATTTGCGAGTATCGTATGATTTCCTAACTCTAGCACGTCAATCCTGTATACACACACACGCACGCACATATATATATATATATATATATATATATATATATATATATATATATAAATATATATATAGTATATATACAATACACACACATACAGCAGTATTTTATTACATAATGTTAAATTTTCGTAAAGTTCGCATTTACACATCGAATTAAACATTGACTTAAGCGGTTACGGTTTTTCGCCACAGATTTTTGCTTGTATATATTTATATTTTCTGTATGTGTGTGTTTAATTATTTATTTATATGGAATATTGTACAGCAACTAAGAAATAGTTAATTGTAGAATACTTACAATGAAGTCAGAGATGTGAGGAATTCGAACGATCCTGGCATCACGCAAGATATTCTATTGTCATATAGATTTCTTGGAAAATTTTTAAATATAATCATGATCAATTTCATTAATATCAAATGTGAATTTATGATTTTCAAATATTTGTGTGCTTAACAATATTTGCTAATGTATATTATATTATCTATAAAAACTTACAAATTTTTTAATTGGTGCAAACCAAGGAACACCTTGTTAGAGACGTCTTTAATTCTATTTTCCGCTAGTAAAAGATCTTGTATTCGAGAGGCGCCTTCAAAAGCATTTGGTTCGATTCCGGCAATTTGATTACGCCGCAAATCGAGCTTTACTAAATGTGGCAAACGACCAAAGAGGCCATCAGACTTAATACGAGTTAATTCATTATTGTTTAGCAATCTAGAACAAATACGATAATTATTGTTTCTAAAATACAGTAGACTTATTCACTAACAATTCAGTGGTATGAAGTGGAATATCGCGCGGAATTTCCTTTAACCCTCTTCCCGAACAGTCTACCGTAGTACCTTCACATTGGCAAATAGAAGGACATTCAGTATCCATTCGACACTCGTTTGACAATTTCATACGCATCTCATCCCAAGTACCTAAATCATTAGAGTAAAATATATTACGGCTAGACGCTTTATGTTTGTCACGGATACCTACATTTGAATTTCTCATCACGTAGAGATTCAATGCGCCGTCTATGCATTTGCTTCGGTGATTCACAGCGAGGACCACTTGTCTCTATAGGGTTTTTATGCAAGTAATCGGCCAACCAACGAAGGTTACAATCGCAAATAAAAGGGTTTTTCGCCAGATGACTGTAGATGAAGAAGTAGTCCCACAGAACACATTGAGCATTATAATATATGGTACATTAGTCGCAGTAGGAAGAGTTTATTGTTATAGTTGAAACAAACAAATAATACTTTTCAGTATACTTATAATAATGTACTTACAGAGTCTTAATGCTCTTCATTGCATCAAATGTTCCATTCGCTAAAGATTGTATATTATTATCATAGAGTGACAGCAAACTTAAGCTATGTAAATCGCGAAATGCATCTTTACGTATGCAAGATATCTCGTTAGCATTTAACAGCAATAGTTGTAGCGAAGTAAGTCCTTTAAATACCCCAGAAGGTAAATCCTTTATTTTATTTCCATATAATACGCTGTAAGCAGAGAGAACAAAATAATTGGTGAAATATAAATCCAAGTACATATAAAAAATCGAACTTTCTTCAGTTGTGCGTACAGAAACTGAAAAATATGATATACAAAAAAATTATGTTAAAGTATCAAAGATTAGGTTAACACTACTTAAATACGATGTTAATACATCCTTGTAATTCAAGTAAATTTAGGATTGTGTTCAGAGTTCGGTGGTCTTTTTACGTAAGGACGGGAACCTGAAGTCAAGAATGGAGCTTTTCTTGGACCATACGCTTTTAAGTAATTCTTTCGCAATAAATTCGCTCTTGGCAAAAATATATTCAACACAGCAGATCATATTGCGAAATACAACGACCAATAAAGTTGTTCGCCTAAATGCTGCCACATTGACTATGTGAAGCACCTTTAATATCTGGGCATCCTGGTGGGCACAATCATAACTTGGTCAGTACATACAAATGCAACTAAAAGTTATACGATGGTAGCTATACGGCAGTTATATCTATTGAAAAGGTTCTGTTCCGTCAAGCACTTGACTTGTATCTAGTATGGAACTTCTTATTCAAAATTAGAATGCAGACTCGTTTGTTGGGAAGGTACGCATAAAATTAAGACTAATAATTTGCTTACAGCTCAGAAGCGCATCATTCGCATTATATGTAACAAACATCGCTTGGAAAGTAGCTTGGCCTCTTCAAAGACCTTAAAATTTTCCACTTAAACATATGTTTCTCTTCAAAGTTCTTAAAGTTTTCTTCAATGATGGTGGTTATCTAATGAATAGGAATATTCCAAGCTATGATCTGAGAATCAACAATCAACATATATATAAATATATATAAATATATATATATATATATATATATATATATATATATATATATATATATATATATATATATATATATATATATATTTATATATATGTTGATTTTTATATATATATATATATATATATATATACAATATATATATATATATATATATATATATATATATATATATATATATATATATATATATATATATATATATACATATATACATAATTATGTATTAAGACTGCCTCTGGAAAACACAATTAAAACACGATATCTGCTAATTTTTAGGTATATTTATACGAAATATTCTCCTCCTGATTCAATACACTTGTTACATCGATTTAATAGTGATTCAAACGGTTGTTCCAGCTCATTTATCGGAATCGCCTCCACTGCCTTGGTTGAAGCCCGTTGTATGGTCTGAATGTCATCAAAAAAGCATCCTTTCAACTTCAATTTCAGTTTTGGGAACAAAAAGAAGTCGCACGGTGCCAAATCAGGTGAATACGGCGGGTGATACAACACACAGACCTGATTCCGAGCCAAAAATTGACGAACAATGAGTGCTGTGTGACTCGGTGCATTATCGTGCAACAGAGACCAAGTTTTTGCATCACGGTATTCTGGTCGAACACGACGGATTCTGGACATCAAACGCTTCAAAACTTCGAAGTAACATGCGGAAATAACTGTTTGACCAGTTGGAACAAATTCCAACCAGTGACCAGTGGATAATTCCTTTGCTATCGAAGAATGTGATGAGCATTCTTTTGATTTTTGATGGAACTTTTCGTGTTTTTTTGACTTGTGGTGAGCGACTCTCTGCCATCCACAAACCGTTTATGCCATATAAAAACATTTGATCTTGATTAACAAGCATCGACATACGCTTGCTGCATCATTCCGAATGTTTCTGATGCACGTTTACCAATTTTTGCGTGGAATTTAATGACCGCTCTTTGCTTATGTATTTTAAAATTTCAAAGGATCACTTAAATTGATTTGAAAAATTAACTTCTATAGCAAATTTTATGAAGTAGTTAAATTAAAAAAATTTGTTTTATAAAAGAACTTCAAATTTTTTAGCATCATAAAATTATGAAAAATTTGTTTTAGAAATAATAATATATATACTTACAGAGTGGTGAGTGCCTTAAGACCACTAAGCGAATCATGAGCAATTCTCGATATATTATTGTTGGATAAATCTATACGCCTTAAACGTCTAAAATTTGCAAATGCTTTTGGTGGCAGCTCTGTTATAAAATTCTGTTCTAATCGTCTGCGTAAGAAATGACATGAAAAGTTTTCCAACTATAAACACACAAATGCAAATTGACTTACAATTCTGTAGTATCATCGGGAAGCGAAAGAGGTACGGTCGTTAAACTTTTTTCGCGACAATCGACTATACTATCAGCACAACGACAGGGATGAGGACAACTATTTTCTATACCGCACACCATTTGTGCATTCTCTGTTAGCCCTAGAAAGAAATATTAGGTTAAAAACATTTTTACTTAATTTGTTTTTTTATATGAGATGTTCCACAAGACATACCCGAACATTTGAAATCTTGATCAAGTAAATCTGCTACATTTTGACCTTTCAATTGTGATGGAGACATACACCGAGTGTATGGAGCAAGCCTTGGAACGCTACGTAAAAATCGGGAAAGCCAGGATATATGACAATCGCACGCGAATGGATTTTCTGATAATCGTAAAGCGCGCAAACGTCCAAGACCACTGAATATATTGTGTGGCAGCGATGTCAAATTGTTATTATTTAAAGTCCTACGTAAAAAGGAATGACAATTTTACAAACAAAGAAATGTAAGAGTAAATAAACGTAGCTTATATCAGAATGTGTATGCATAGCAGTAATCACGTCATAAATGGAATTAACATGTATTTAGAAGCTCGGCAAAAAAAAAAAAATTAAAAGAAAATATATATATATATATATATATATATATATATATATATATATATATATATATATATACATATATGTATATACATATATATATACATATATGTATATACATATATATATACATATACACATATATATAAAAGGTTATCCATATTGCGGTTTCAAAAGTAAATGTAAATAAAACACATATAAAATATTTTTTATCATGATTTCTTTTTTATTATAAAGTTTGAACGTTAACATTATGTGTGAAATTGTTGCAAGCATCGATTCTTTTGAGGTAATTTTCGACCACTTTTTGACACATATTGGGCGGTATCTCAGCCATAACGTGACGAATGTTGGTTTTTAGGTGCTCAAGAGTTAAAGGTTTATCTGCATAAACACGGTCTTTCGCGTAGCCCCACAAAAAAAGTCAAGCGGTGTCAAATCGCATGATCTTGGTGGCCACTTGATATCGCCACGACGAGAAATTACGCGGCCAGAAAATTTCTCTTGCAATAAATCCATATTCGCTCGAGTTGTGTGGCATGTGGCACCGTCTTGTTGAAACCACATATTCTCTAAGTCGTATTCTTCAATAGCAGGCAAAAAAAAGTCGGTTATCATATGACCATAACGCTCCGAATTGACGGTGACAGTCGTTCCATCGTCGTTTTCGAAGAAGTAAGGTCCAATCACACCTCCGGACCAAAGAGCGCACCAAGCAGTGACTTTTTGTGGATGTAGTGGCCTCTCTTCAATTACTTGAGGATTCTCAGAACCCCAAATACGACAATTTTGTTTGTTAACATACCCACCTAGTGAGAAATGTGCTTCGTCGCTGAAGAAAATTTTGTTCGAAAAATCGCCGTCCACCGCCTGTTGTTCAAGCACCCATTCGACGTATCTACGACGTTGTGAATGGTCAGCTGGCTTCAGTTGTTGTGTGAGCTGGATTTTATATGGATGTAGGTGTAGATCCAAATGCAAAATACGCCATAATGTGCCGTAAGACAGTCCTAATTCCTGAGATCGACACATTCGGGTCTTCGGCAACACTTTCACTTACAGCAGCGATATTTTCGGTGGTACGAGCGAAACGATGATGCACAGGCCTTACAATATCTGTAACCGATCCAGTCTCTTCATATTTCTTCACAATTTTGCCAATTGCTTGCGTAGTTGGACGATTATGTAAACCATAATCTCCTCTTAAAGCACGATATGTGGCTGTGGCAGAATCACCATTTTTGTAGTAGGTTTTTACAATTTTAATGCGTTGTGCGATAGTTAGCGATCCATTTTCGCAAATGTCAGACTTTGAACTGAAAAAGAAAGAAATTGTTTTAACAACTCAGTTTGACAGATGTCGAATTCTAGCCCTATACTTTTGAAACCGCGAAATGGATAACCCTTTACATACATACATTCATATATATATATATATATATATATATATATATATATATATATATATATATATGTATATATATATATATATATATATATATATATATGTATATGTATACATATATATATCAAAATGTTCTCGGAATAACCATCGTGTGGCGCTCCCATCGTTCCAATTTGAGTTCTGTTTTTTTTTTTTGTTAAGTTGGTACATCTGTTGTTGATATTCCCTCTAAATCTTACCGTCATAGCTTGAGTACCCAAAAGTACATCTATCTCTGTGTGTGTTGGCGATTTTTTACAATTTTCAATCAATCTCATGCAAAAAAAAGACCGTGTTGACGTTGCAAAAGACATGATTTGCGAGGCTGAATCTGATCCCACATTCATCAAAAGGATCTTTACAGAAGACGAGACGTGGGTATATGAGTACGACGGAAAGAGACCAGAATTGTGGGCAGAAAACTCGTGGATTTTGCACCATGACGCACCGTCGCACAGTGCCATCATTATTCGGAATTTTTTGACAAAAAATTATACAAATACCATCCAACAGCCACCGAATTCACCTGATTTGGCTCTCTGTGACTTCTTTCTGTTCAATCGAGTTAAAAAACCATTACGGGGAACTCGGTTTAGCAGCCGAGAGGAAGTAATAAAAAAATTGCAGGAAGGATAGATGTGCTCTTGGCTACGTAATTTTTACGTAACAGAACTCAAATTGTAACAATGGGAGCGCCACACGGTGATTATTCCGGGAACTTTTTGATCAAGGTGGTATATATATAACATATATAACTGAAACTTCTATTGCACATGCTGATGAAATTTATAAATTTCTTACAGTATTTCTAAATCAATGAGACCCTTAAATGCATGCTCATCCATGCATGTTATTTGATTATTATCCATTTGAAGGCTGCGCAAGGACTGAGCTCCTTTAAATACCCGCCGACCAACTGTTGATATTGCATTATGTGACACATCCCTAAGAGACATAAAATTAAGTGAAATATATAAATGGTTTTGTTTTATTTATTATAGAAATAATTAAAACAAATATACTACATAGGTATTATTCATTCTCTCTTATTCGTAAATAAAATATTTTTAAACAAAAATTAAGATATTTACTACTACTTACAATCGTAAAAGACTCGCTGAACTTGTCACAAAATTTTCAGGGATTGCCTTTAGTCGATTGTTGTTAAGACGTCTGCATAGTTGTAACATAAGCAGATGCAATCATATCGTGCAGAAATTCCAAACATAAATTTTCCAAAAACGGTAAGTAAGAATACAAGAACAAAATAAACAAAATAAACAAAGCAAACAAAAGAACAAAATAAACAATGGTATTAAGCAACAACAACCGCAAATTTAGTAACATTAATATTATAGAAATATCTATAAGCTTAGTTTAAAGTACATACAGTAGCTGCATACTTTCGTAAGCGAGTTGCAAAAGAACACCAACTCCCTTTACCTTTTTCGCTTGCAACTCGCGTGCAAAAGAACGCAGCTAATATATAGAAAAGATAAGTTCCTTAGGGCATTATTTTATTTTGATGAAGTGTGGGGACCCGAAAATTTGATGTGGCGCGTTTCAATTCTAGTTTTTAAAAGGACTAATATTAAGCTTCATTTACCATAGCGCGATATGTGAAGCGAGACTTGCATTCGTACTCAAAGTCTTGAACACTCGCTGCGATACTTAGCATGCTTATTTACTATAACGCGAGAAATTGTATTGTAATAATAAGGGTTGCAACAATATTATATTATTATTATTATTATTATTATTATTATATTATATTAATAGTATAATACATCTTCTTCTTCTTATGTGGCCATAACAACCGAATATCGATTTAGGCCGAAAATAACATGCTTCGCCAACCATCTCTGTTCTTCGCTAGCTGGTGCCAGTTAGAAATTCCAAGCGCCGTCAGGTTCTCCAGTACTTGGTCTTTACACCGGAGGTATGGTCTTCTTCTTCTGCGCCGTCCTCCAGCGGGTTCCGAAAATAACACCTTCTTAGCTGGAGCGTGTTCTTCCATTCGCTCGACATGACCGATGTATATAATATATATATATAGTATAATACATATATATATACATATATATATATCTCGCTTTCTCTCGCTTTCGAACATCGCCTTACATATCGCGGTATTGCAAATGAAGTTTTGGAGACCATATGGCAGAAATTCAGTAGTTCTTGCTCTCCGATGGAAGTAATAGTGCTTCACACATTACGCCATTGTACCATATGCATGTTGAGAAATACAAATTCCTTTCATCTATGTTTTAATAGCAGCTTATCTTAATGTTTTCAGTGAATATTTTTATAAACGCGGTTAAATGACCCAATAAAATGTAAGATTTCAGATTTAAAGATATTTTTAAGGCAATAAGCAGTTTTCATATTGTAAATGTCAGATTTTACTAAAACATAACAATAACATAACATAATAACAATGAATATAGCTTGCGATACATTTGGGTAACAGTTCAAAAATCGCGTTCATAACGGTTTTACAGTTGAATCTGATATAAGAAAAAAAAAACGCGTAAAATTGCCAGATAAGAGCTGCAAAAAAGTATTCATCGTTCACAGCAATGGTTTCATAAAAAACTCAGCACACGGTTTTTGGTACACTATTTTAAAGAATAATGGTGTAATTACTCAATCCGATAGTTAGTAAGAGGTAAGATAATGTTGTAATCTATTGATCACATAACTAACATCAAAAATTTAATTTAAAAAACAATAAATAAATGAAGAAGCCAAAGTAAATATCAAAGATACGGTATTTTTAAATATTAATTTGTTGAATAAACGTTTAAACTTTTTTTAAAATGCAGAGATATTAAGTGAAACTCATTTTTTCCACACGCTACATCATGCTCAACAAAACTGATATATCTATGAACTTACAGCCTTTCCAAAGAAACTAAATCCTGAAAAGCACCCTTTTCGATTGTATGAATTTGATTATCAGTTAGTTGCCTGAAATTATATTTATAAACATTAGAGGGAAACACAATTAATTAAGATATTTTCTCATATATATACTTACAATATGCGCAGCTTAGTTAATCTTTGAAAATCAGATTCAAATATTACGCTGATGTTATTTCCTTGTAAATCCCTAAAATTAGAAATATGTATATTCGTACTATAATATATTACGAGTATATAAAAAAAAATTAAATAAATATGTGGCACTTGTAAACCCCCCGAAGGGATCTTTGGCCGAGCTTCTCTTCCAGCACTGTGTGCGTGTTGAACTTCGGACAGTGTTAGAAGGGACCTACATATTTTAGTAGGTTCCAAACAGCAAAACCCTTGTGAAATCACTTTTTCTGAACTTTGTCACAGAGTTTAAAGATGGTCAACAAGCGTTGAAGGTACGGCACGTAGTGGACATTTAAAAAGTACAACAACGACGTAAATTATTGAGCAAGTGTATCATATCGTTGGTGAGGATCCAAGTTTTACTAAGCGTCTAATTGCTAACACCATCTCAGCTTATTATTGCTGATAAGAATCTCAGACGAATCCATATTTTACATGCAGAATTACATATTAAAAAGCGAAAGTTAGGGCCAGATACGTTAACGTTAACGAGTTAACAAAAACTGAATCGAAAATAAAGTTCTCAGTCATTTGGAGCATTTTAAGCCGAATAACATAGATTTTGTGCATCGTTTTATAACTATGGGTGAGACTTGGATCTACCGTCATGATCCTAAACTAAAATGTTTCAGTGGGGTGAAGCGAGTAAAAGAAGAGGACAAGACATTTGGTGAACTTACGACGCAGTTTTCTATGTTTAAAAGGAACTTTGGTGATACAGATTAATCAAGATCAAGATGCTATAGTCATTGAGAAGAATAATAAATATGCATCGAAAAGGGATGGCACCTGTAACTATTGTAAAAAAAAGGTCCGAGATTGTACAAAATGGATAGCATATGCCAACCTATCAAAAACAAAATATACAATCGGAATCATGTTATTCAGTGATGTAAATTGTTCTATAATCATATTCTGTAACGAAGCGTATTCTTCTGAAGTTAATTCTAGTGACTGGTGCATCGATTAAAATTGAAGGCTCGTGGGAAGGACTCTATACAAATGTTCATAAAAGTGGCTTTAAAGCAGTTGAGTTTAACACTAAAAGATGTGTGGCGAAATCTCTTCCCGTATTAGAAGCTCAAAACAGCAATTCAAACAACGAATTTAAGTCAACGGATACCAACGTGGCCCTTTGTTCCTCCTTGGAACTACAGGATTTATATATATAATACCAGGTGCAGCCTAAAGAGCTGCGTGAATGTATTTGATTTTCGAATGATTCTCTTTACTCTTAAAACATGTACAATATTTGCAAAGATAACTAAATAGAATGAGAATGAGTGAGAGTGAAATATTAGGCAAATAGAACACTCCACTCATTTCTTGTACAAGAAATATTCCATACATTTGTTTTTTCTCTTCAAATAAACGAATGTTTGAGAGTACTACGAGTGTGTTGTACGTTATAATTGTTCTTGCTTTTCATGACAGGCAATGATGATTTGTACTACTACGTCTCGAAATAGAGACGAATCCTTTTACAGTCTGATTTATAAGACCCTTTAGATCAGAAATATGTAAAAAAAAAATTATTTTTTGAAAGTGACAAGGTGTAAGTCCCCCTTAAGAGAAGTCGAGTTCTCTCTCGAGTAGCGAAAACCACACTCTGCAAGTGTCTCAGCATGCCTGTCCATACATATTGCGCCGAACCTTGAACATTTTCCACCTCAGATAAGAGAATGCTCGGAGTTTTCGAAAAAAAGTCCTACACAAGATCTTTGAACTTATTTGCTTTGGCGGCGAGTATCGAATAAGGTACAACCATGAACTGTATGAACTGTATGCCGGCACCGACATAGCAAAGCGGATTAAAATAGCGGTTGCGATAGGTCATGCCGAACGAATGGAATAACACGCTCCAGATGAGAAAGTGTTATATACGGAACCCACTGGTGGACGACGCAGAACTTGACGCGGGCCTAAATCGATTTTCAGTTATAATGGCCACATAAGTCAGTAAGTAAGTAATATTTATTTAATATTTAATTCATGTAATTACAATGATTAGAGTTATATTAATTTCTGTGTACTTCTGACATAGTGAAAAGAAGTGGTTCCGAATGGGAGAAGCTTCTTATAGAGTGACATGAACCAGAATTTAGTGCAAAAAGAAAAGAAAAGGAATGAAATTTGGAAACAAATAATGCGGGAGATTAAGGAGGTTGACAGCACATTTTCCTTTTCAAAAGGTGAAGTGATTAGATGTTTTATAAATACAATGGGCACATATAAAAGAATCAAGAAGCGTTGCAACATATCTGGTGAGAGGTCTACGAATTGGAAATTTTTCAATGTCTTATATGAGGTCTTCGACAGCCGCAGCAGCGCTCAGGTGCAAGTGAAATACTCGAAAGTTCACTTCAATCCAGAGCCTGAAGTAACGGGTAGTTTAACCAAAAATGGATAGTTGAAAAATCGAATTGGAATTGGAAGAACTACCCAAATTTAAAAACGAAAAAAAAAATTTCAAGAAGATTTTTACTTTTTTCAATATTTTCCTGTAGTGACAATTTTCTTCATTACTTTATTGACAGTTGAAAGCATTAACTATAATACTTCAGTGTGACTAACCACAAAGAAAAAAAAAAAAAATAAAATTCAATAACATACTGAAACCCTTCTAATATTGGGAGAAAGTTATTTGAGGAACAGCTAGTTAAGCACAAATAACATGGCAAATTTCAAGATATACACGGCTTCTAAAGCCATACTCTATTTTACAGCGATTTTTAAGGAAATAAATACGTTTACGGTGATGAATAACACTACAGATTAATAATCATTAATCCATTGTAACTTTACATATTCTGTACTATTTTTTTTAAATATCTTAATTAAATACAATTGCAAAAAAAAATTTTTTTGGTAGCTGCAAATTTTTCTTATTTCAGGCTCTGCTTCAAACCTTATTGGAAGATTTAACAAGTGATAACCCGTTGACACCCACCAATAGAAACTCGACTATGAACTGAGATGTAACACCTTCAGATATCACCACTCAAAGAAATGCAATAAAACGAAAACGATGCTACGTTCTGGTTTTTTTTTGCAAGGAATCTGAGACGGATGCCAAAATGATAAAGAAATTGTTGGACATAGAGACAGAAAAAAAAGCAAGTACCTAAATTGACGGAACGTCTTTGTTTTTGCCTCTGATAGTGTTTTCCTCGAGCGTTTCAGGTTTGATGATGTTTGTTATAATTTCTTCGGTGTTGTCTTCATTTACAATATATAAGTATTATATTATAATATTTGTTTTGAATAATCATAATTGCCATTGTTAATTTTTGGCATATATGGACATTAAACATCAATTTACATACTTTAGTATTCTAAATTTCTTTTTTAAAACGATGCAGATGCATTGGTAGCTTTATTATCAGCCGAATATATCGAATATACCAGGTGTACAAGCTTAAATCCGCTGTTTGCTCGTAGATGGCGTTAGTGGACATATTGAGCTATTATCGACTGTGCATAATTTTTTTATGAGTTCGACATATGTTTACATCAATTACTAAAAATCATCAGTGATTTCATACAACAACATACATTTTTCCTCATATAATCATGTTTAGTTTCGTGCCAGAAAAAGAGCATATGCGGGAAGCTGTACTTTTTTGCTTCAATTTGAAGAAATCTGCTGCTGAGTCGCATCGAATACTTGTGGAGGCCTATGGTGACAGTGCGCTATCGGAAACCACTTGCAGAGACTGGTTTCGTCGGTTCAAAGAAGGCCATTTTGACTTGAGAGACAAGAAGCGTGAAAATAGACCCAGAAAAGTTGAGGACCATGATTTGCGGGCTCTTTTGGATGAGGACGACACCCAATCGAAAAAAATGCTAGCCGAACAGTTAGGTGTTACGAGCCATGGGGAAGGTTCAAAAATTTGGAAAATGGGTATCCCATGAATTGAATGATAGGCAGATGGAGCGACGCCAAAACGCATGCGAAATCTTGCTTGCTAGACAAAAAAGAAAGTCGTTCCTGCATCTTGTGGTGACTTGCGATGAAAAGTGGATATACTTTGAGAATCCTAAACGAAAAAAATCGTGGGTCGATACCGGCCAACCAGCAACTTCTTCTCCAAGACCAAATCGCTTTGGACGCAAGACGATGCTGTGCGTTTGGTGGGATCAGCAGGGTGTCATCTACTACGAGGTGTTGAAACCTGGTGAAACTGTCAATGCTCACCGCTACCACCAACAACTAGTGAAATTGCGCCGTGCTTTGGGTGAAAAAAGGCCTGGTTATGAATAAAGACATGAGAAGCTGATTTTTCTCCACGACAACGCCCCACCGCACACGTCAAAACTGGTCCAAAACTACTTGAACACACTCAATTGGGAGGTGCTACCTCATCCCGCATATTCACCAGACCTGGCCTCTTCTGACTATCACCTGTTTTCGTCGATGGGTCACGCGCTCGCCGAACAGCACTTCAATTCGTATGAAGACGTCGGAAAATGGCTTGACGAGTGATTTGCCTCGAAAAATGAGGAATTCTCTTGGCATGGTATACACAAATTACCCGAGAGATGGGAAAAATGTATAGCTAGTGAGGGCAAATACTTTGAATAAATTAATTTTTGGCTTTCTATGAAAAAAAAGTGTTTTTTTTTACCGAAAAACAGCGGATTTAAGCTTGTACACCTACACATAATTACATTATACTTCGTTTGTATTTGTGTTAAGGATTCGAGGTATACAAAATAAAATCATATCGATGGTCAAACATTGACAACTCCTAACTGACAACTTTTCCGAGATTGGGTTATATACATCAAAAAATTCCAAATTTAATGGCGCGTAGATTCTACTTATCTTCAATTTTTTTGGAAATTATATTTATATATAAAGTCCTATGGTTCCATGGAGGAACAAAGGGCCACAACAAGTTTCCTCCATTCGTTTCTGTCAAGCGCCAACATCTTGATTTCGTTCCAGCTTTTCTTAATTTTTATTATGTCTGCTTCCAGGTTTCTCCTCCAGGTCTGCGCCTGTCTGCCTCTTCGCCGGCTTCCTTGCGGGTTCCAGTCGATTGCGCAACGGGTGATGTCGTTTGATGCTCTCCTTAAAACATGACCGAGCCAGCCTCACTTCCTTTTTGTTATTTCCACTCGCATTGGTGTTTGATTGGTTTTGGCCCAGGTGAAATTTGGAACTTTTTCTTCAAAGGGTCGCCATTTTACGAAAAATCAATTAATCCAAAAACCCCTACGTACGTCTCTTGCTATTGTAATATGGAATCAAAAAATATTCGGTTTTTTGTTCCAGATCGAAAATTGCGGGCGCTAGGTTTCCGGCCGTGCATCGCGGTGAAAAAAGCATCAGCGGGGAAATGCTGCACAGCCGCCATTTTGTTTTTGAATCGCGCAACTTAATTGTTTTTTTGGACTTCAAGATTGACATTAAAAAATACTTTTTACAGAATTTTAATATCTCCTTTTGTTTGGCCTAAGAAAATTCCCGAAATATGCATTTTTTTGTGCTCTACAGTTGTGTAACCCCTTAAATGAACAAGAACTAAATTACTTCGTCAATTCAACCTCAATTTTTATATGCCTAAATAGTATAAATTAAAAAAAATCCAGCCACGTATGCGGAATCAGCGATCCAAAATCCATATATAAATGTGGAAAGCTGTCACAGTAAAAAACAAACAAACAAAAAGTACTTGTGGGTGACATTTATACTATTTTTTATCGTGTAATGTGTAATTAAGCCTAGAAATAAACTATTTGCGGTACTTTACTTAAACAAGGTAGCTTCTCTAAATTTTAATTCTCTTCCTTATGATTTCGTTCTTATCCAAGAAAAAATTATTTAAGAAATGGATTTAATAATATAAAACGCCATGAATATACTAATTTTGTGAGACAGATTATCAAATTTGTAAAGAGTGCATGTCTCTCAGATTATGATTTTCTTCTAGGATAACAGTCAAAATGTAAAAGTGGAGAATTTTTCTTTCGAATTGAAGGCTGGGTAATTTACTTGCTTATTTAAGTGGCCATTAAAACTGAAAATCGGTTTATGCCGAATTTAGCATGCTTTGCCGGATTTCTCTGTGAAAGCGTAACACTGCATATAAATTATGAAACCCGCTTAACGGCTTAATTTGTAGTTCATATACAATAACTGCCTTATACATTTGAACGAATAGCAGTATTCATTAGACGGTTTTTTGAAAAGGTGGAATAATTGGAAACTCTAAATCTGATAGCTTATTACATAATATGTTTTAATGTAATTCTTGAGCAGAATTACGTGTGATAAAAATACTTACAGTCGTTCTACGTCTGCAGATACTTTTCTCGGAACCTGAGTTAGTCCTCGATGTGAACAATCTACAGTTAATCCATTGCATATACAAACTCTTGGACATCGCGATTCCGTAAGTATGCCCATACTGCCTCCAGGAATATGAATTCCTACTGAACTGCCGCCATAGGGCTCAGCTTTGACATCAAGTACTGTATATAAAAGCATCCATAAGATGAGAATTGTTGACCAGATTAACGCACAACGTGTAATCGAACTGCTCGAACTCGAACTCCACGTTCCGCCTTTACACCTCATTGGGGGTTGAAAGTACGTCATCGTAACACATTAACACGATGCACCAGTGAATGGTATATATCTCAAAATGCGTAAATAGAGAAACCAAACACAATTGTAACACTACTTCGTCAATAACAATCACCAGGAAGTAACATAAATTATTGTTTAGTTTAGATCACTTGGTCGAGCGATTTAGCTTCATAGAACGACAATCGTGTGATGTACTTTACATATACACAGCATAATTTTACTCGAACTTTTAAGGTATTTTGCTTAGTGAAAATATGGTACTTTGTTAGATTTCCGCTTTTGTTAGATCTTTTCTAAGAACAACAAATGTACATGTAATGATCAATCCCTTGACATCCTTTTAGAACGTTGACAAAGTCCACGTAGTTAACAATAGTCGCTACAGACCGACAATGAAATGCGTTTGAAAGTAGAGTTCAACGTTAGAATAATAAAAATCAAAAACTGATGGAAATTTAGTACGAATATTAAAGTTGTTCTATTTGTATCTACTCCAGTAATTTTTTATGGGTATCACCTGAAAGAAAAACCGAAAATATTTAATAATTAAGAATTTTTATATGTAAGTATGGTATTTGCGTATTTATATGTACACTAAGGTGAAGCGATTTTCGATGGATTTTTTTATTTTATTTTTTCGTAATGGCATAGAAATAAAATGTTGCCTTTATTTAAATGAATAAACCTCACAAAATATTTTCTTCTTGCGATGACGTTTTGAGGGGTCTAATATAATTTTAAAAAAATAAGTTAAATTTTATACTTGCAAACGTGTTTTTAAATATAAGAACATGGGCGAGTGAGTCAAAAATAGTATAAAAAGTAAATATGTGTATTCTACAGCTGCAAATGCAGGTCTAGGTCGCGATTTTGCTTTTGGTCAGAATAACGATCCGAAGCTTACGTCCCTTTAGTGAGAGAATGATTGCTTTACAATGTAAAGCATACCATTCCTCACCTTCCATAAAGTTCAGATTTCAACCCCATTGAACATTTATGGACGTTTGTAGAGACGTTTTAAGAGGCCATTCATCGGTGTTTGGGCAAATATTCCTTCCGATATAACCGAAAAACTGGCAATTCCGATTAAAGACAAATTTCTTAAAACGCATAAATATATGAGTAATGAAAATATCTAAAAAAAAAATTTTTGTAATTAAATACTTTAATTTTTATACTACTTTTAAAACGTTCGGCCATGTTCTTATATTTCCGAAAATGCTTGTTATGTAGAGTATAATATGTGCAAATAACGTTTTTGGTTAAGATAATTACATTTGCGTGACTTATGGGTGCAATACCATTTTTTTTGAAAATAAGCTTTAAAATTTCAAAATCTGTTTTGAAGTAAATGCGCAGAGGTAGCTTTTAGATGACCCACATGCATGAAATTCACTTTTAAATTTAAGTATTTCCTACCGAACACAAAAAGAATCATTCAACTAAAAATTATTCGAAAGGTTTAGTGAATAAAATTCGCATTTCTCCCAAATTCCAACAAATATTATAATTAATCGAATCATATTTTTCTTATTACCAACTTTTACCCGTGCAAATAGAGTATAACGCATCAGATGTATGCATATGAAATCAGCCCTTTTCGTACGAAAACAAAACTCCTATTTTTAATGGGAAAGTAAAAAATATTTTCTTAAAAGTACTGTCCATTGCTTTCTACAGATTTTAACCGCCTTTCAGACAATTTGTGGATACCACTCTAAAAACCTTTGTGCATCATAACAGGATGGGAAAAATAATGAAAAACGGTTGTAAACATAATACCAATTTTCACCTCTAGGTAACTGAAGTTTTATACACAAACGATGAGCGGGTAAACATTTTGCGACGCGATCAATTCCGAATACACCGGGATCCATTGAGGATAATCGGGACCACATTTAAGGCGAGCTCCCGAAATTCGAGGATTTGCATCGCTAATTAAGCAAAACCGTGTCTCTCACTTCATGCACATTTTAAAAAGAAAACAGAAAGCCTCTAGACAGTGATTTTCGGATTTATTTTTATATATAGGTACTTATTTCAGATAAGGAAATTAAAAAATAAACTCCAGTACCGGAAACGGTAATTGTGATATAAAGTTCATAAATTAAACATTTAGTTAGCTAGGAGGTACGCATGTACCTATTTGTTCATATAGCATATGTAAGTGAAAAGTCTAAAGAATCATATACATTCAAAGGAAAATAAGAACAAGAACAAGAAAACGAGCAGAATGGAGCGGAACAAAATTCATAATTTATCACTAAGTACACGCATCAATATACGTTTATTATCTACGTGACTTAATCTTATAAATGACGCATAGACGACGCAACTGTAGTTCGAACAGAATGGGGGAAATTTTTGGAGTTGAACTTGGATTTCATTTTGATAAGTTCTAACTCATTTTGGATTCAACGTTCACAACAAATGTGCTAACAAATTCTTTCGTTTTCCCCAACAGCAAAATTCTCTGATTTCCGACGAAATTACTAGCAACATTCCATAAAAATACTGAAAATATTAACTCAAAGCATAGTGGCGATAACGTGATGGTATGGGCCTGTATGTCCCCAACTGGTTTTGGAAACCTCATTTTTATTGAAGAAACGATTAATAAGAATGTATACCTGGATATATAAAAAAACAAAGCTCTGAAAAATTGAGTACAAGTCAGAGTTTCCGTTTCTATGAGGATAGTGATCCCAAACACAAGTCGGCAATTGTGCAGTCTTGGCTAATTTGGAACTGTCCACATATAATGCCACCGCCAGAACAAAGTCCTGATATGAATGGTATGATTAAAGCGAAAGGCTACCACACTAAGTATTAAAATTATATTTGAATATATTGTATGTAAATAGTTATTTTTTAAGGTACACGCAAACTGAATAAAATTAGATGCGACGTGAAATATAGGATTATATTTGCTTTTTAGGTTTTAAATTTAAAAATATATTTTTGAAGAATATTATATTGCTATTTATAAATAATAATAATTACATATGTATAAAATTGCATTCAAACAACGCGCAGGAATCTGTAAAGTTTAAAATAAGCTCGATATAAAATAAGATGTGAGCCACTGCATATATATATATATATATATATATATATATATATATATACACATATATATACATATATATATATATACACACACATATATATACATACATACATACATACATATATATACATATATATATATACATATATATATATATATATATATATATATATACACACACACACACATATATATATATATATATATATATATATATATATATATAAAATGTTAACATACTTAATGTACAGTGAGCGACGAAAGTCTACATACGGCGACCATTTCGGCTATCTGACATGTCCAAAAGCATAATGAAAAGAAGTAATGATGCAATTTTGTTTTAAATATGTTTTTATCATTACATAGCAAAAATTATCTTATTTCATTAAAAACTTAACAAGTTATTAACATAAAACGAAAAAAATTCAATGACAAAAGTCTACGTACGATTTGAAAATCAAAAGGAAATACTTTGATAAGGCACTAAAAGTTAAAATAAGTCGTCGTTTAATATTTGGTTGAGCATCTATAACTGCTTGCAAACGTCGGGGCATTGAAACGACTAAATTTTCGATTTCAAGGGCCGTTATTTGTTGCCATTCCTGTTGCAGCTTCTCTTTTAGTACTAGGGCACTAGTAATGTGATGTTTCCGTATCTTCCGCTCCAAAAGCTCCCAAACGTGTTCAATAATATTTAAGTCTGGGCTTTGACTCAGCTTCTTTGGGCGACTACTACGCAGTTTATTTTCAAGACTATTCGTTTTTTTGTAGTTATTAGTTGTTAAATTTAATAAGCTTGATATTTCACCATACGATTTGTTTTTATTTCTATACCTTACTACTAAGTTTCGCAAATCAATTGATATTCCTTTACGGGAAGCCATTGTCACAACCACGAACTTCTGGAAACAGCCAAAATACAACTAAATGCAATCCAAGTATGTCTATTACCAAGCAAAACAGCAAAAGGTAACTAGCGGTACTTTCCCGTTATTGCGCCGCAACACACAACAAAAAATAAGCGTGGAATGCGCGCCGTATGTAGACTTTTGTCATTGAATTTTTTTCGTTTTATGTTAATAACTTGTTAAGTTTTTAATGAAATAAGATAATTTTTGCTATGTAATGATAAAAACATATTTAAAACAAAATTGCATCATTACTTCTTTTTGGACATGTCAGATAGCCGAAATGGTCGCCGTATGTAGACTTTTGTCGCTCACTGTACATAAAAGGTTACGTGAAACGAAAAAGAAAAACGAAGAATCATGCCGTGATTACCTTTATCGTGTGCTCGATATAGATAGTCAAGAAAATATAGATAACGGCTCTGTGTTCCGCTATGTGATATATGTCATCAGACTCAGCTGTAAGCAAATCAGTTTTATACGGTGCACACACAACTATTCAATTTAAAGAAAAACCTTATATTTATGAACAAATGAAAAAGGAAGACGATTTGGGAACTCCAACAGAGGCAATAGTGGACGTGTAGCAAATTCGTCGAGAAATATGCAAAATAGTCGCAGTAATAAAACGCGGTACTGCTTTAATTGTGGCTCTTCGGAACACGAATCTTATGTTTGCCCACAAAATCCAAAGGGTACACAAACCTTCGCCTGCAACAATTTCGGTCATAAACGGTTAGCTCTCATTGACAGGTATCGGGGCAAAGGTTATGCCAAGCTAAGTGTGGATAGACAGCGTTTTGTTCAATGTTCTGCATTGTGGATAATGGCTTTGTTGGTCCTGATATTATAATTGGAATGAGTATGTTTAATAAGGCGGTAGTAAAAACTGTAAAAGGCGAATGAGGCTAATTGCTGCTTAGCGAAGATGGATGACAGCATATTCCAGGAGGCGCAGCAAGATATCAATTTTTCAAGATGTGTTGTTCTTTACGACCCTGGACCTGGAAAATGGCGTTTTCCATCATCAGAGAGGTACATGAAAGAGGTCATTTTCGGGCTCAAAGAATGAAGGAAACTTTATCGAAAGAATTTTTGTGAACTGATCTCGATCTTAACTGACCGAAAACGAGAAAAAACTGTAGGGTTACTGCAACCAATTCCAAAGGGTGATTCTCCGTTAGCAACATTCCACGTTAATCATCTGGGTCCGATCCACGACACTGAAAATGGCTATCGCTATATTCTCGCTTTCACTGACGCCTTCACAAAATTTTGCTGGCTGTCCTCAACCAAAACGCTTGGTTCAGACGAGGTGGTGCAGAAGATGGAAGTAATGACGGAAACATTTGACTATCTACACAATATTGTTGTCGACAGAGAAGCCGCCTTGGTAGTTACGCATTTTCAGGAATATTGCAAGGACCATGATATAAAGCTAAATTTGGTGACTGCCGGTGCACCCAGTGGAAATTGGCAAATATAACGCCGCTGTTGTCTCTTGCCTAACGAAATATTCAATTAATGACCCGGCAAGATGGTTTTAGCATGTACAATCTCTTCAGAGAATTCTAACTGCTACCTACCATCGTTCAATTATTAACACAACGCCGTTTCAATTAATGACCGGAATCGAGATGAACTCTGGTAAAGGTATTCGTCTTATGCAGATGATTGAAGACGAATTTCAGGAGGCCGGCGGACCGGCTGGAGCAGCGTAACCAAGCTATGCAAGCAGTAGCGAAAATACAAATGGAAAATTCGAAACAATACAACAAAAAGCAACGACCATCTTCAAAGTATCGGGTGAATGATCTCGTAGCGATTGAGGGAGTCCAATTTGGAACAGGACTTAAAATTCGTCCCAAATTCTTTGGCCAATATCGTATATACCTTATATGCATCAATAAGGATTTAATCGATATGATGTACAGAAAGTCGATGAACATAAAGGACTTAAATTAACTACTACCAGCGCTGACAAGATAAAGCCGTGGTTAAAAGATTTTCCCTGTGAAGATGAAGTCGAAGCCGATACCGAAGCTCATATCTTAGAAGTACCAGCCCATGGTAATAAAACATTTTTAAGGCAGATGAGTGGGGCAGATGAGTGATATGGATGACCGAGCGTTGTCAATCGGTGGCTGATGATCGCAGACGAGGACACTGATTTCTTTCTCACTATATTTTCGCTTCACTATTTACTCAAATAAACTCTTTTTATCATTTCAGTAAATTCTCAGTGTAACTGTTAATTTCTGCAAAACAAGCTGTCACATACATATATGTATTAGCTATTGGTTTGATTTTGTTTATTATTTATTGTGGCAATAGTAAACTATAAAATATATTAAAAATATTATTAGAAATGCCCGACATTTGCCTTAATGCACCGTCGAAGTCACTCATCGATCGCTGTACGGTGGAAAAAAAAATATGTGGCACTTAAAGCCCCGAAGGGCTCTTTGCCGAGCTTCTCTTCCATTACTGTTGTGTGTGTTAAATTTTGGACAGTATTAGGGACCTACAATTTGTAGCCGGTTCCGAACGGCAGAACTCTTGTGATATCACTTTTTCTGAGCTTTGTCACAGAATTCTTTTAGAAGCTTTTCCAATTGTCAATTGCTTGCCGACAGGTGGGTACCGCTCGAAAGAAAAATCTTTTCGATATTAAATTTGTTATGCTTCAGAGGAGGATTGAACCCACGACTTACAGATCAGAAGGTCAACACACTAGCCGGAGGATATACATGGGAAAATTGTCCACAGCTTCTATGACGACTACTTCAATGTCTACAGGTTGGGTTGGCATCTTCTACAGACGATCCTCTACATATATAGACTGAATCAGTAGCGTAGCATTTTCTGAAGTAAAACCTGGTGAAAAAGATTTTTTTCACTTTTAATAAAAAAAATATATATGACCTATTACTATTTAAAATGTTATGGTCCATTCTAGTCCAGTCAAGTCCATTACCACCCGAATGAATTTTTTTCATCTGAAGTTTGATCATGCTTTGAGTTTATTACTGCATCTGCAATTATTCTTTAGATAAATGTCTCAGTTACGCTTAATTTGTTTACTTAAAATGAATTGTTCAACAACTGCAACTAGACTACTATGAATTTGAAACAACTTCATGCATTCTGACACATAAATGAACAAATAGCAAGAATAATACCATCAAATTTGATAATGATTTCTAATTCCACTTCAACGAGAGTAACAACAAAAACTTGACTGCAAAATTTTGTCCAATACATTTGTATTGTGGCGAACAGATTAGAGATTTTTTGTTTGAAATCCTGCTGAATGCATTTGTAAGAAGGTATGTATATAAGGGATAATTGTACATATTATTATGGTATTTTTTAGAAGAGGGATCACAAATTAAACTAACAAGACATTCAAAAATAAAATATTTTACTTATCTTCTTAAGCTTCAATTTTCAAGATTTTTCACTTGAAAATTCAATAAATAATATGGTAGCCTAATTGTATACAAACATTGCTTAAAAATACGAAATTAGTTTAAGCAATAACTATTTAATTCAAATTACTATGAAAAATGAGCGAATCTTTAAATCTGACTATATTATAATTTATTTGTTATTAGTTAATTCATTTTTATTAGACCATCAGCAGGAGAATAGACCTCCTCCCTACGCCACTGGTCAGCATAGATCAAAATTATTGATATACATAATTCATTGTGTAAAAATGCACAACTGTGAATATGCACCCCAACACAGTTTATATATTACTTAGTGCGTATGCGTAATCGCAAGACAATATGCTGCCACATTCGTAAGATAAGATAAGTAAAGTACATATGCCGCTCTTTCATGAAGTCCACATATTTTCAGTGAATTTTTAAAATCTATTGATTAGAATATGTTCATTAGACCGAGTCAAATTTTATGTCCACAAATCGTATAACGAATACAGACACTACCTTTGAATAAAGGAATTTTTGCCCAAAAAAGCATGGGTCTAAAAACTAGCTGGCCAGGAGTTGCACAATGTGCAGTGTGCCTTCATGTTTTCAAACCAACGATAGCGATGTGCAAGCACGATGTTATGCTTTCGCTTCTCAGTTGCTGCACAGTGCACAGTTTTTATAAAGCCACTGTAGAAGCACGTATTCCCTTTGACACACACACACATTATTGCAAATGCTTTAGTATTCGTGTGGCCGGTTATTTTAGCCCATTTCATGGTTGCTAATTGCTTACATTTGTTGCATGTTAAAATAGAAATATATTGAAGTCGCCGTCTACGCGAATTATCATTATGATTCCCCGAACATACTTATCCGCTATCTCCGGGAAGCGTGAGGCTCCCATGCAAAATAGAGGTTTTTATAATATTCGCTTCCAATAGTATGACCAGTGTTTAAAATGCTTCAGTCGAAGAAGCAAAAGTCGTAAAATTTTTGCTTTTCATGCTTTAATTTTTTTTAACTGCTAAAAAGGATCCATTGCTTCTGTTTATAAAATAAAAATAAATGCCCGAGTTAACTCGAATTATCTCGGTAATCCGGAATTAGGCTGCCGTCTGTCTAGGCTATTAGTTCGAATTAACTCCAGATTAACCCTGTCGCCTGTCAGGGCTATAACTTTATCGCGCTTTCTGGCATCGAAAAAATTCGCCCGTCAGTATATTCCTCGGATCTGACGCTTTGCGATTTCTGGTTATTTCCAAACATTAAGAAAAAAATTAGAGGGGAAAAGTTTTCGGTAGCTATGCAGAGGTAATCAATGTGGTTAACGTAGAACTTAACAAGCTATAAACACGTGATTTTGAGGACTACTTAAATCAGTGGATCTACAGGTTAAAAAATATATTGAAATGAATGGTGATTATGTAGAAAAGATAAAAAATACTGAAGATTAAATAACAAACAAAAAAATTTGTAGGGCGTTTTTATTAATCCAGCTTACCGAACTTTTGTTAGTCTCCTCGTATATATGTGGGATCTGACGGAAGAGCAACGCGTAGCGGACGAAACTACTGAGCAACGCGTAACAGACGAACGGACATATGCCTTTAAGCAAGACTGACTACCATAATACCTACAAATGCGACTATGAACTAACACACTTTAAAATGCAACCCTGACGGACAAAAAGACAGAATAGAATGTAAGTTATTTCTTTAGTCTTTAAACCACGAGCGAGCGAATAACATCGCGTACATACAATGTAAAAACCGTATCAATTAATCCACATAAATTATTCTAGAAATTACTCTTTTCAATATTTTAATAAATTACCATAATTCTAATGTAAAATATAACGAGGAGTTTGAATTAGCAGAACGTGGATGAGAATTCCACATATATAGAATATAATAAAAAGTATTTTTTTTATTCGTCCAATCGTTTAAGATGAGTAATAAGTTAGCGTATAAAAGTTGTGAACAATATATTTACACTGCATTTGTTTCATAATAACAACAAATAGAGATTTTACATCACGTTTATAAATTATTTTCATATGATTTTATTGATGTAACGAAAAAGCCAATCGCCCAAAATCGAATACCAGCCAACGGCCGAAACATAGGCTAGGTATGTGAACAGACACCGTCCTATAAGTTAACAAGTCGGAAAATATAACGAAATTGTTTATTTATGAGGAAAGGGAAAGAGTAACATTTATAAATTGTAAAACTATGTATAAAACTGTCGCATAGCTACATTGTAGAAAAAGTTCACTTCATTGTATTAAATAGGTTCGGAGAATTTGTAACCTTAGAGTGAAAATTTGTTTTTTCATTTGAAGAATAAACGAAAATGTGAAACTGTTTAAAAGCAATATAAATGTATTGTCACAAAGAAGCCACTTGTGTACAAAATTTTATTATTTTTGAGTATTAGAAGTTGGTTTATTTATCGTTGCAAGATTTGACCTTTAATAAGAAAGTTTAAGAAAAGAAATTCAAAACAGGTTGAACTAAGTTTAAACGCCTAGTCTAGCTGGGTTAAACTAAGATTAACCTATCTGTTGTTCTGTTGTCTGTTCTTGCATCTTTTCTTGCTGCGGTTTAAAATAAGTTTAAATTTAAATTCCGTTTACGTAAACTAAGTTTCAACCTAGTTTAAACTTGTTCTGAAAAACTGACCCTTAGAAGTTAGTTCATTTAGCGTTGGAAGATTCTACCCTTCATGAGGAAGTTAAATAAAAGTAACAAAGTTTTCATTTCATACATAATTTTATAATTTTTATTTTAATATGTATACATATACAATATATATTCAATGAAAAATGTTGTAAATTTTATTTTCGTTTTTTAATTTTTCAATATGAAAGAACTAATAATTAATATACATATGTGTATGTAGTATGAGGTGGTCTGGTGGTGTTTTCGCAAGGTAACGTGTCTAACTGCCTCAACTGGGTGGGGCTAGCGCAATCCTTGTTGAACTCATCGCAAGTCAACTCACTGGCTGTCATGTAGTTTGATCTGAGCGCTATGTGATGATACCTTTATTTGTTAATGAGGGGTAGTCATATAGCTTGTTCTGCTTACTATGTAACGGCGCTTTCATTATTATTAATGGGGGCCCTCCATGTGGCGACCACCGGGCAACGTCTTCCTGGCACCCGCTGGGAGGCGGCTGAAGTGAGTGGCGAAAATCTCCTCGGTTAGAGGTTGTGCGTTGGGTTTGGGACCCGCCACATAAAAAACCCCCCCAATGAAAAAAACTAAAATGCCTCGGATAAGGACTACCGCTTTTGTTGATGACCCCCGCAAACGAAAAAAGGACAATGATTTACGGATATGCACCTGGAATGTCCGGTCCCTTTATAGGGAGGGTGCCTCTATCCAGCTGGTTGATGTCCTCGAAAAATACAGAGCTGACATCACCGCTCTCCAGGAAATGCGATGGACAGGACAGGGCTGCTCCAAAAGAGCGTCCTGTGACATCTACTACAGTTGCCATGCTGAAAGGCACGAATTAGGATGTGGATTTTTGGTCAGCAAGAGACTACGACATCTTGTCTCACAGTTCACGCCTGTGAACGAACGGCTGGCCACAATTCGCATCAAGGCAAAATTTTTCAACATCAGCCTTATATGTGCCCACGCTCCGACGGATGAGAAGGACAATGTGACCAAGGAGAGCTTCTATCAGCGCCTCGAAGAAGCTTATGACCGCTGCCCCCGCCACGATATCAAAATCGTGCTTGGCGACTTTAATGCCAGGGTGGGCAAGGAAGGTACCTTTGGTCCAACTGTCGGAAAATTCAGCCTCCACCAGAACACCTCCGATAACGGAATGAGGCTGATCGACTTCGCCGCAGCACGAAACATGGTAATTGGTGGTACCAGATTCCAGCATCTCGACATCCACAAAGCGACATGGCTGTCTCCAGATCATCGTACAAGAAACCAAATTGATCATGTGGTGATTGACGGAAGGCATGCTTCCAGTGTGATGGACGTGAAATCGATCCGTAGTGCAAACATCGACTCGGATCACTACCTTGTTGCAGCTAAGGTGCGCACACGCTTATGTGTCGCAAATAACAAGAGAAGTCCCACACAGAGAAAGCTCGACGTCAGTAAGCTGCGATCACCAGAGACAGCAGATGCATTTTCCACTCGACTATCGGATCTGCTTATGCAGAACACTCCCCAACTTGATGATACATGCGCACGGTGGACACATATATCCCACTCCATGACTACTGCTGCCGAGGAGGTAATCGGTTACTACCGGCCTCTGAGGAATGAGTGGTATGATCAGGAGTGTCGCGACGCTACCGCAGAGAAAGACGCCGCCTACAGAAGAACCCTGCGTGCAGGCGCAACGCGAGCTGTTAAGGAGCGGTATAGAGAGAAAAGGAGTGCAGAGAGACGTCTTTTCAGGCGCAAGAAGAGGGAGTTGGAAAGACGTGAGTGTGAGGAGATAGAGATGTGTACCGACAAGAATGAGACTCGAAAATTCTTCGAAAAGATCAAGCGCCTAAGTGGAGGTTTAAATCCCGGAGCCTCTTCTTGTCGTGATGGAAATGGGAATCTGGTTACGGATGTCCAGAGTGTACTGAGCCTATGGAGGGAACACTTCTCCACGTTACTGAATGGCGATGCTACGAACAATTCCGCCAGTGGAGGAGATTGCCCGATAACCCCAATTACAGATGATGGTGTTGATGTTCCACCACCCGACTATGACGAGGTTGAAACGGCCATTTTAAGGCTGAAGAACAACAAAGCTGCAGGTGCTGATGGCCTGCCTGCCGAGTTGTTTAAGACCGGAGGCGATGAGCTGCTCACCCGCATGCACCAGCTCATAAGCAGAATATGGTCGGATGAAAGCATGCCTGATGATTGGAGGCTCAGTGTTCTCTGTCCTGTACATAAAAAAGGAGACCCCACAATTTGCGCCAACTACCGTGGAATAAGTCTCCTGAGCATCGCATACAAGGTTCTATCGAGCGTACTGTGTGAAAGGTTGAAGCCTATGCTCAGCAACCTGATTGGACCTTATCAGTGTGGCTTCAGACCTGGTAAATCCACCATCGACCAGATTTTCACACTGCGCCAAATCCTGGAGAAGACCCAAGAAAAACAGATCGACACACACCACCTATTTGTTGATTATAAAGCCGCTTTCGACAGTCCGGTAAGGGATTACCTCTACGCAACAATGTCTGAGTTCGGTATTCCTGCAAAGCTCATTCGACTTTGTAGAATGACACTGCATAACTCTCGTTGTGCAGTGAAAATTGGGAAGGACCTCTCCGCACCGTTTAATACCGAACGGGGTTTCAGACAAGGTGATTCGTTATCGTGCGACTTCTTCAATCTTATTATGGAGAAAATAATACGAGCTGCTGATCTACGACATAATGGCACTATCTTCAACAAAAGTGTCATGCTGTTAGCGTATGCCGACGATATTGACATAATCGGCATGAACACGCGAGCAGTCAGTGCAGCATTCTCAGAGTTGGAAAGAGAGTCGCGTCGGATGGGTCTCACGGTGAACGAGGGCAAGACGAAGTATCTAGTGTCAACAAACAAAGAGTCCCAGCGTCTTGGACAGCACGTCACTGTTGACAACTACGCTTTTGAAGTAGTAAGGGACTTTGTCTATCTTGGAACCAGCATTAACAGCAGTAATGACGTCAGCTTGGAGATCATGCGTAGGATAACTCTTGCTAACAGGTGTTACTTTGGGCTGAGTAAGCAATTGAAAAGTCGAGCCCTCTCTCGAAGAACGAAAACTACACTCTACAAGTCTCTCATCATGCCTGTCCTAACATATGGCGCTGAAGCCTGGACAATTTCCATCTCGGATGAGCGAATGCTTGGAGTTTTCGAGAGAAAGGTCCTACGCAGGATCTTTGGACCTATTTGCGTTGGTGGCGAGTACCGAATAAGGTACAACCATGAGCTGTACGAGCTATATGCCGATATTGACATAGTAAAGCGCATCAAAATCCAGCGGCTGCGCTGGCTAGGTCATGTCGAGCGAATGGAAGAACACGCTCCAGCTAAGAAGGTGTTATATTCGGAACCCGCTGGAGGACGACGCAGAAGAGGAAGACCAAACCTCCGGTGGAAACACCAAGTACTGGAGAACCTGACGGCGCTTGGAATTTCTAACTGGCGCCAGCTAGCGAAGAACAGAGATGGCTGGCGAAGCATGTTATTTTCGGCCTAAATCGATATTCGGTTGTTATGGCCACATAAGTAAGTAAGTAAGTATGTAGTATGAATTTGAATTTATCAAGAAAAAAACAAAAACAAAGAACATTTGACTACGACTGCTGACGACTTGCAAAAGCAAACAAATTACTGCTTCTTCGCCTACGACTGCTGACGACTTGCGGATGCAAACAAATTTCTGCTCCTTCAACTTGGACTACTGCCCAAAAGCAAAAGCAAAATGAAAATTTGCAAACCGACGGCTGCCGAAAGTGCCGGTAAGGGAGAAACTACCGGACCTAACATAGATATGAGATGTCACAACCACCTCATAAAGAGATGAGACTTAATCCGTCTTATTGCTGATACAACTAGCCAGACTAAAGTAGAGATCCTACCCAGATGTACATCTGAGTCTGGAGGAGCATGGAAAACAGAGGGACCTATCAAGGAAAAGTTGCATAAGCTCCCTCTTCATTGACCCCAATTACGTTTTCAATGTAGCTTCTTTAAACCCGGATGGATAGTTGTGAACTGTGCAGAATAGGTCTCGAGGGTCTAGCTAATGGAGATGGCACCAAAAATAAAACTGACTGAGAACAGGGCCAAAGCAGTGGAAGAAGTGGATATACCCAAAGTTAACATTTTCACAGCCTTCTTCCCTGATTGTGCCCAATCAGCCGAACAGAGTCTCAGGGTACTAGGCTCACAGAACAGGACATTACCAACTGGAAGGTATCGAACCGTACTGCAACAGCACAGGGAACAAAATTAACCTTGGCTGTGGATGATAACTTACTTAGTGGGGCTCGCTGAATTTAAGTACCATACCTATTTCGATTTGGAAAGGATTCAGTTCAGGGTGCAACGCGAACAAGAGCTGCAACAAGCTGTAGCCAAAACAGATAATACCGTAACTCGGACAAATTCTGAGAAGGAAGAAGAAAGACCACCCAACAGAAAAACTACGACGAGCGAGAGAGTATGACTGACAGATACGCTGGGGCATATGCCGACAACTGACATTGAACGGATTCGTTTAACAGGAAGGGTAAATGCTTTCGGTCTAGCTAGTCTGTCGGGCAAATCTATGCCGGCCAATAGTGTTCGGGTGCAGATTAGAGGTAGGGGGACAAAAGGGCGGGCGCTCATACTCAAACTGCAAAAGACATTTCGGCTGTGCTTGCTAGGACCAAAAACACCATTGGTCCAAGTATAGCTCTTGTCAGGAACAATGGACTACCCCAGGTAACTAAGTTCTGGAATTATCGCAAATAGGTAAAGTGCAATGGTGCCATTCCACAAATAGACCTAGAGCTTGTGTTATTTGTAATGATAATTTCTTTCCTTTAACAGATTTTGTTACAATAGATCTATGTGCGGCAAAAATTTAGGTTAACTCTTCTTAACTGGAGCGTGTTCTTCCATTCGCCTATTCGCTCTTCCATTCAGCGACTCGCGCACCCGCTGAATTTTAATGCATTTTACTATATTAGTGTTTGCTTACAGCTCATACAGCTCATGGTCGTACCTTATGCCATCCTCGCCACCAACGCAAATTGGTACAAAGATCTTGCTTCCATGAAGTCGGGACTCTTTGTTTGTTGGCCCTAAGTACTACGTCTTGCCTCGTTCACGGTAAGACCCATTCCACGCGACTCCCTTTCCAACTCTGAGAATGCTGCGCTGGCTGCTCGTGTGTTAATGCCCAGCATGTCAATATCGTCGGCTTATGGTAACATTATGATACTGTGATAGTGATAGCGCCATTATATCGCAGATCTGTAGCTCGAATTATTTTCTCCATAATAAGATTGAAGAAATCTTGTCTGCAAACCCGTTTGATATTAAACGACGAGAAGAAGTCCTTCCAAATTTTCACATACTCTGCTTATGAGCTGGGTCATGCAGCTTTATTTTTTTTTTATCTGCACCATCATCCGTTATTGGGGTGTTCGGGAAATCTCCACTGGCGGAATTGTTCGAAACGTCGCCATTCAATAACCAGAGATGTTCCCTCCATAAACTCAGTACACACTGGACATCTGTAACCAGATTCCCACTTTCGCCACGGCAGGAAGAGGCTCCGGGATTTAAACCACCATTCATCAGACATTTCATCTTCACAAAGAATTTTCATTTCATTCCCTTACACTCGCATGTTTCTAGCTCTCTCTTCTAACGCTCGACGTCTCTGCGCACTACTTTTGTCTCTATACCGTTTCATAACAGCTTTGTTCTTAATACGTAACATTAATTTCTTAAATCACAACGAATTTTGAAATTAACAAAATTAGTTAAAACATTATGTGTGTACTTTTGTGTCAAAGTTCTTTATGTCTATTATACTACACGACCGCAAGAGAATGACGATGCACAACCATCACAAATACTTCAATTGTTGCACTCGTCTACGACGGAGCCCTACAAAAATAAATCGTCCCATGCACAGAAAAATAGTATAAAGCTTCATACATGTTGCATTAATGCGGGCAGTATTACAGTACAAAACGAACTGAGGCTTTGCACAATTATGGATACTTATGTGTGGGTACGTGCGTGTAATTGCGTCAGAGAGCGGTGTTTATAAATGTCAGCTTTAACACAACAGCAGAAACAATCAGAATAAAGTTGATGTAAATTCGCTTGTTATACTCTTGTTATTGCACACGGCAATCGTTAAAGACCCTTAACAAAGCCTAACATATATTGTGTGTTTATAATATACAACTATCATTTTTAATTTAAGAATTCAATCGAATTAAATTATGCATAAATTAATAGAACATAATGTGCTTACCTTCTAGGAATATTATGGTTGGAACTACATGTATACATATAAGTCTGTGCGGCGATTAATCGTCGAACAATCGAATAAACCCAAATTTTAGTTAATCCATTATTAGGTTAATCAAAATTTTATTTAACACTTACTCCTCCATGTGTTTATAGCTTTGAAAAGAAGGCTTCAGCATATGCGTTGTTTGGTGAATTGTTCCCAAATTTTTTTAAAAATATCTTGCTCAGTGGCCATAGCGTAATAATAAAATTTTATTAGCAGAAATTGTTTTCCTTGCAGCACAAAGACAACTGTATTGTGCGTCAGCATTGTATATGGTTTTTGTTGTTATTGTTTTGTCTAAGTAAGCAACTAAGAAGTCGAGCCGCGTCTCAAATAACGAAAACCACTCTATACAAGTCTCTCATCATAGTTGACTTTACATATGCCATTGAAGCCTGGACTAGAGAATGTGTGGATTTGTAAGTTTCGATCGTTGTTTTCGGTTGGACGTATCGTCAAATTCAAATTCGCTCGATTCCGCTCTGGAAATTTCGTCGTCAAAGATGTACCTGACCGGCCAATCACTGAAAAATTCGATGAAATTTTGCAATTGGTGGAGATAAATCAGCATGAAAACTGTTAGGACGTAGGCACTAAACATGATAGTTTGGCATCATTTCAAAAATATTAGCTATTCAAAAAACATCGACGATTAGGTCCCACATGAATTAACGTAAATATTTTTTTGACCGAATTACCGAATACAAGCGAATGGTGAAACAAACGAAATCGAACCAATTCTGAAGCGAATCATCACAGCCGATAAAAACAGGATTGCATACTAGAATATTAAAGGAAAACAATTATGTTCAAAGGCCGACGGTCCACCACAAATGACATCGAAACCTGGATACACGACAAACAAGGATTGGTCAACAGAAAAGTTATGGTATTCCATTATGACAATGCAATGCCACACATACCTTTGATGATCCCCAAAAATTGACTGCTCTTGGCCTTGAAGTTTTAATGCACCTACCGTGTCTCGTCTATACAAAATTTTTTGATAGAAAAAAAAAAATTGGTCGACAGAAAAGCAGTCGAAAATCATTTTGACAAGTATTAAAATTGGTTTTCAATAAAGAAAAATGTGGTTCGAAAATTGTCAAAGAAAAAACGAAAATACCTTTTATATCACACAATATATCTCGACACACATTATGAAATTGGGCTTAACAATTTTTAAGCCTAATTTGTGTTATGATTAGGATTCACCTTAGTGGCAGCTTTTCTATAATATACGCTTACCATTCCGCCAATATCATAATTATTGCAGATTTTATGGACAATTTTCAAAGTTGCTTAAAAGAGAACTTCGCTTATTTGAATTTAAATTTTGTTTTTCAAGTGTTTTAATTTTTTAAATAAATGTTGAACGCTATTCCACAAATTTAGTAGAAGTTTTCATTGTGATTTTTGAGGGGAATACTTCTAAATTATTATTCTTCTATAATTTATTTCATAACTGTATGTCTTTTTCCTTTTGTATTTTTTCAAATTTGTCGTGACCGTGGGAAAATTTAGGCCTAAATATAAATAGTCCCAAATATATATATATATATATATATATATATATATATATATATATGTATATATATATATATATATGTATATATATATATATATATATATATATATATGTATATATATGTATATATATATATATGTATATATATATATATATATATATATATATATATATATATATATATATATATATATATGAAAGGATGTAATTTTCATATATTATATGTATAAAGGAAGAATGTAGAGCTAAAAGATTTTTTTTTAATTTCAATGTTTAACTTCAAACTGTCTTTTCAACCATTTACGAAAATCGATTTAAACTCTTCTTTCATTGTATGTCGAGATATGACAATAATACCATGAATAGTATTATATCCTGTCCGTTGTTATATCGTATTTTTACCCAGCGAACACCATAAAATCAATATCACACTAAACACGATCAATATTTAAATATAACCAAGTCTTAACGAACCTAATCGCGAACTAGACAGCACTGTGTGCTGCTGTATTCTGTAAGCAGACATTTGAGCATAATTACATCTTATTCGTGTTTACAATGCTTAAATACTGGTTTTCCAAAATAATGCTCGTACAATTATAAGAATATGTACCCAATAGTATTTTTACCAGTGTTAATAAGGCTGAAAAACATTTCACCTATTGTTGATGGCAGATTTTCCTACTTTTATTTTGTATATTTGTCTTATTTTCTGTTGAACATTTTTGTATTCGTTTCATTTAATTGTTTGTAAAACTACCGGCTTAGATTTACTGTATGGAATTGACTGCAATAATGGCTCTTTTTATAGGAAAATACACATTCAGTGGTCAAAATGTAATTATTTGCTTTTGATCAATACTTCTTACAACAAACCAACCTCGTAAAAATACAATATACAATATTTATGAAATATACATGTTCATAAGATTTGTTGCTGATCGCTTCTTTGTACATATATAATATATTATATTACGATTATTTTTATTCTCGATAGAATCCTATATTTAGTAGGGCAACCTTCTCATCACATACAACATATAAATGTAGGCTTATATTTAAACATACTTACATATATCACTTATATGTACATATATCACTTATCCTGTATTCATGGGTCAAAATTGCCCAAAAAATTTTTAACATTGAATCTTTTAAAATTCACTATGAGACAACGGTCGCGTGCTTTAATTGTTCCAAACCAACTTTACAGCTATATATTTTATAAAAACAAAAATATATATTTCTTATGTATTTAATAAAAGAATTTAAGAAAATGGTCATTTTAACCAACATTTTTTTTTTCATATATTGCGCGACATTGACGTCACATACGTTTTTTTTTTAACGGACAGGATAAAGGATATAAACATATACAAGTACATCCGAATTACCACTAAACAACCGTCGAATTTTCTTTTCTCGATAAAATGCAACATTTTTTCTGCACAGTCAAGTATAAATTTGACTGTTTTTATTTTTAAATTATGTCACTAAGGGTCAGTTTTCAGTACAAGTTTCAACTAGGATTCAACTAAGTTTACAAAAACGGTGTTTAAATTTAAACTTATGTTAAACCACAGCAAGAAAATATATACTGGATTGCAAGAACAGACAGCTGAACGACTGATAGGTTAATCTTAGGTTAACCAAGTTAGACTTAGTCTAAACTACGTTCAAATTTTGACTGAAAAGCTGCAAATCGAGTTTAAACTTAGTTTAACGACAAATATAGTTAAACTCCCACTAATAAACTGGCCCTAAGAGAAAAATGAATATTTCCTTATTAACTACTTAGATCGTTATACGAAGGCAACATTTTTTTTCGAGAAAAGAAAACGCCATTAGTATCTGTGTTACATTCAACAGTATTACCGAATGGTAATGGTATATAGAGCATCAGTACCTATCATTTAAGAAAGTACAGTGGCTCACAGCTTATTTCGTACAGTGTATATATTTTTATGTACATGGCTGTAACATCGAAACTAAAAAACTTATCGATAAGTTTTGAATGTAGATGTCTGTGTATGTGTTTAGTAAACCTAATAAGAAAACGGGGAACCCCAAAAATTGTTCTTTTTGTCATGCAAGAGAGAAAAACTATTGATCAGCTGATTTTCAGCTCACATCTTATTTCGTACACAAACTTCAATGTAAGTAAGTTTCATTCTGCCGCGCAGTTACAAAGTTTTTTTGAATTGTATGAGTTTTTGGACCTTTTTAACTATTATAACAATTTTTATTATTATTATTTTAAATAGTTAAAGTGCTGTAAATTAAACATTTAGCGTTATGGGCGTCGTACAACGATGGAGCAGCGTAAACTGGTAATTAACCATTTTAGGAAAGGTCAGAGTGTGCGAAAAATTGCTGAAATGACAAATTTAAGTGCCTCAACTGTCCAATACATCATTCAACGCTTCGTTCGCGAAAATCGGTTGGAGAACAAGGGCAGAGAAGCACCAAATAAGATTTTCAACGCATCAGACGAGCGTTATATTGTACGAAAAATTAAGAAAAATCCAAAGTTATCCGCTCCGAAGTTGGCTGCAGAGGTTCAGCGTGAAATAGGAAATCATCCAGTGCTGAAACTGTCCGACGTGTGCTGCGCAATCATGACTTGAACGGTCGAGTAGCCCGAAAGAAACCATTCATTTCAAAAATGAATATACAACGCCGACTTGACTCCGCCAAAGAGCATATTATTAAGACTCCTGCGTTCTGGAATACCGTTATTTTCGCGGATGAGTCTAAGTTTAATATTTTTGGTTCGGACGGAATGTCATATGTTTGGCGTAAAGCGAATACCGAGCTAAACAAGGAGAACCTTAAGCCCACAGTGAAGCATGGTGGCGGTAGCGTGATGGTTTGGGCCTGTATGTCAGCAGCCGGAGTAGGTGAATTGGTTTTTATTGAGGGGACAATGGACAAAATGAAGTACCTCGAGATTCTGAAAAACAATTTACTTCAAAGTGCAGACAAACTGGATTTGCGGGAAGAATTTCGGTACTACCAAGATAATGACCCAAAACATAAATCTGGGATTGTGCAATCTTGGCTTATTTGGAACTGCCCACACTTGATGTCTCCACCACCACAGTCACCTGACATGAATGTGATTGAAAATCTTTGGTCTATTTTGGACAATAAAATAAGAACACACAAGATTTCTAATAAGCAAGACCTAAAGAAGGTACTGATGGAGGAATGGAAAAAAATCACACCAGACATCACTCAAAAATTGGTGGATTCAATGCCAAATAGACTCCAGGCTATCATTAACGCTAAGGGATGTCATACTAAATATTAAAATCAACTTACTTTGTTTTTAGTTTGAACTTAAAGAGACTGTACGAAATAAGCTGTGACATGAATTTTCCTATTTTATTCTTATTTTATTTTTTTATAGTGTCAAACACTAAAATTTTGAAAAAGTAAATTTTGGAAAATAAAAAACAAACCTTCCTTTCAAAAATGGCATTTATATTTTGTTCAAATTTTTGCTATATTAGGAATTACGACTGCAGCAATTTTTAAACTGTCACTGTACGAAATAAGCTGGGAGCCACTGTACGTAAAACTACTACTGTTTAAGCATTAAAAAATTAATAAATATGTGGCACTTAAAGCCCCAAAGGGCTCATTGGCCGAGCTTCTCTTCCATTACTGTTGTGCGTCTTAAATTTTGGACAATATTAGAAGGGACCTACTTATTTTAGCCGGTTCCGAACGGCAGAACATTTGTGACATCACTTTTTCTGAGCTTTGTCACAGAGTTCTGTGACAAAGCAATATGTAAGTTAAAAATCATGAGGTGTCCTCATAGCCAATTAATAATGTAGATGCAAGTGAGTTCATATTTATAAAAATGAGTACAGAAGTGTAAGCAAAGAAATTCCTAATAAACTGTGTTTCCACAGTATGAAAAAGTATATAAAATTTCGGATTCGATTCTATTAAATGCGATGCTTATCTTTCGGAATATCGTGAAGCTACTGATTTTCTTCTAAAAAATTACCATATTAGTATGGTGCACCAAATACCATATAAATTCGTCAACTATCTAGTGGCACGTATGTACTCGTATATGTATATTAATTACAACTTTTAAAATTAATAAATAATATTCAGCTTACCTTTGTAAGAATCGTTCGTGATTAATTTAAAATAGAAAAATTGAACAAAAACATTACGTATGTATATATATATATATATATATATATATATATATATATATATATATATATATATATTACTATATATATACATACATACATATATTTTATACACACACACACACGTATATATATATATATTTTATGCACACACAAACACACGTATATATATATATATATATATATATATATATATATATACGTGTGTGTGTGTATATATATATATATATATATATATATATATATATATATATATATATACATATATTATATGCATGCATATACATGCATATGTACACATAGATGAAAGAAATTATTATCCCAAAGTTTTCGAATACGGAGTTTATCCTTTTTCAATACTGATTAATACAATTATTTTGGGTGTGTGTTGCTTGTTACGATTTTAATAATTCATAGCTTTATTGCTTTATTACAATTTGGTTTCTTCTCAACACTATGTTTTATTACTTTACATATTTATATGCATACATATGTCTATTAGATATTAATTAGATATTAATTCCAAATAGATATTTTCCAATATACACAATAGGTACATATGTGTACGCTTGTATTCTACGTTTTCTAATTATTTTTCAGTATTGAAATAATACACCATTTTTTACGTATATAAATAAATACGTATATAGTATGCATTTTTTATTCACATATACTCTGTGAACAAATCCACAACATTTTCGGACACAATTAATTAAATAAATTTCATCTTTACAAAAATCAGGTTTTCCGAAATAGCACAAGCAAAAAAACACCTCACCCTCATTACTAACTTCGCGTTCGGTGTCTCGCAACAAACTGAGTAGAAATTAGAAGTTGGTGAACATACCGTGCTAACAGAGTTACCTATTAGTTTATCCATGGTGCAATTAAAAGGTGATAATAAAATCAGTATCTACTTTCTCATAATTTCATTAATTAAATTGCGCCTTATTATTGTGAACTTTTAATAAAAATATGTGTTATGGACAAATTTACCAACAGGAAAGCTGCTAAAATTGGCGATCAAATTTTCAAAATCGGCTTTATTTTACTCTATTCCAACGACGTGCGCTTCGAAATATATATACACTTTGTCATGGTATATCAATACAAGGTAGAGCCATTAGAGTATTCTCACGAATGAAGGAGAAAAAGTAATTAAAACAACAACAAGCACATGGAAAACGAAGAAGTAGAAAAGAAAACAGCAGAAGCAGAAAGAAAACAACAAACACACTAGTTTGACACTATAAGAAGACAGTTTCTGAAATTATATGGCCCAGCCAAGGGGAATCCTTTACAATTGTTCTATCTTCATTACGATACCATGGCCCTTTGTAGTATTATTGTTGTCGAAGTGGCATTACCTTAAACAAATTCACCTTGGACTGATATAGCATTTGGACATGCTGACAATAAGAGAGTTAGAGCAATAAAATAGGGTACTCACAAATAAAGGAGAACAAGTAAACAAAACAATAAAAATACATGCGGAAAAAATAATAAGAACTAAAAAAGAAAACAACAAACCTTTTCAATTGCATATTTATTATTAAACGATAGAGATGTGTCACCATCAATTCTCGAGACAATATCATGCTGTTTTATTAGGTCTGCTCACTTACATTACTATCACTATCAATTTCTGTCATCTGTCACTCTCGATATGAGAAAATCTACAGGAAGTGCGTGAACTGAAAACTATCAGAAACTTGTAAATTGACATTCGCCGTTCGTAATTGACAACTGGATTTATTTGTTCGCCAACGCTTTTCATGTTGAAAACTGTTAACAATTGTTGAAAGTTGTTTGTTAGCAAACAATTCGAATTAACTCGGTAATCCGGAATTAGGCTGCCGTCTGTCTAGGCTATTAAGTACAACTTCAATTTCATCAAGATTTAGCGTAACATAACATTTGCTTATTTAAATTCACTTTGCAATGCTATTACGGACGGGAACGGTCGATTAGGACAATATGGCATATGAGTAACCTTCGCTAAATTTGTTTTCCGACCAACTGACAGACGTTTCTACTATTTAAACAATTCAACATAGAGGAAATTTTAAGTTGATTGAAGTCCCACTTGCTTTCTATGGGAAGATATTAACCCTTAATGAAAATTTCATTTCGTTATTACTACGTTAGTTTTAGAGTTAGCTTCATGCTTCAAATGGAAGGGTTTATTGGTTTAATTTTATGATGGAAACATATTTGATTAGGGGGTAGAATCAGAGGAACTGAATTTAATTCTTTAAGGGTTCGTGCAATATCAAAGTCATATATGAACTAATTGTAGCACTCCATGATAGCTTTTCAACGACCTATCATTTTAAAAATTGTGTTCTCCTTTTTTCCTTTGTATTGTGAGTATCGACCATACTGTACATCTATACATACATAGATACTGTAACAATGTAATATATTGCATTTTACAACCAACTTTCCTCGGATTACTGCTCCAACAGTAATTCATGTTCCCATTGAAGACGCTACTTTGATGAGATTTTCTGATAGTGACGTGGTATTTTCTGTGTCATTAAATTCCACTTTCGATGGACTTGGTAATTTTTTTTCATGCATCAGTTTGTGGAGCATACACGAAGCAAGGATAATTTTGTTGATTTTTTCCAGCTTAGCCTGAATTGGTGTAAAAAAATTCTGAAATATGACGACATAATACCAAATCCGTTTTCGGTTGGTCTTCTTTCTCCTCAATGTCGATTGTTTTATATTACTTTCGCTTCATCGTGTAGCGATTGTTGACTTGGATAGAACTTCATCAATTGGTCAAAGCAAATTCTTCATCTCCAATAGTAGCATTTGGTAAAATAACAATTGTTGACGGTAGAACAGCAGGAGGAAGTTATCATTGTTTATTAAACTCCACATTAAACTCATCGAAAAAATGCCTGCATAGACAGACGGTAACCTAATTCCGGATTACCAAGTTATAGCCTAGACAGACGGCAACCTAATTCCGGATTACCGAGTTAATTCGAATTAACTCGGGCATTAACTGCAGCTAATCCGCATTAACTCTATGAGTTAATTCTCAAAATAAATGAGGATTAGGGAAATTTCGATGGCAACACTGCTAAAAATTTTCTATTGTGAATTTTTCTCGATCCATTTTACAAAATATTAGGTGTGTTCGCTTATAAAAAACTTTCAACAATTGTTAACAGTTTTCAACATGAAAAGCGTTGGCGAACAAATAAATTCAGCTGTCAATTACGAACTGTGAATGTCAATTTACAAGTTTCTGATAATTTTCAGTTCACGTACTTCTTGTAGATTTTCTCATATTGAGAGTGACAGATGACAGAATTGATAGTGAGTCTGTCAGGTTAATATTTTATTCGGATTAAGTCTAGGCTATAACGAGTATCGATGATTATTCGTGAATTGTGATTTTAATTGTGAATAGCACGAATACATAGAACACAAAATACTGGGGTTGCGCCCGTCTTTTACCGCTATTCGCCTCTCAGTGAATTTGACAGAATCAGCTGTTCGCGTGATGTAACAATAGTCCCATTGTTTACAAGAATGATAGAAAGATAGAAAATGTATAACCTAACCTCATTGTTGATAAACAACACAACAAATTGTTGATGACAGAATCTAGTAATCGAACAGGGTTGATTCGTACATTATATGTACCTGCATAATCGGATCACCTGTTCCGTTCTGTTTCATACAAAAGCCATAAGAACTATTAATCAAAACGGATTGGTGGGCAACGCATCGTTGGGATCTGCAGAAATTAGATTTTTGACATAGCGTATGTCAAAAAATTAGTCATTCTCTCATCCATATATCTATTTTATATTATACCTATATAGTTAACATATTGTTACGTTTTTATTCTGTGAGCGTTTAATTCTATTTGAATTACCTTGTTCGATCACTGGATTCTGTTAATAAAAACTGCAACACTTATTCTATACAACTATATACAGCAACAATTTATTTAATAATCTCTATTTACAATCAACTATTTACAATAACACTCTAATGCACTTGCAACTTTTTGCCTCTGTATCAATGTTTTCGCAATCACGTTCGGAATTAGATTGATTCTCACTGCTCAACACTGGCTCTATTTATAGCCTGTTGGTAACACCCCAGAATCTTCCTTTATCGAGATTCTTCTCTTCCTTTCTCGTTGGCTTGTTCTGGTTATCGCTTATTTCTTTTTGTTGACATTCATGTCGATGCTGCCAATACTGTCAGTCACGATAGTGATGAGTAACCAACTATCGATACTCGTTACAATATGTCTCTCCTACTCATATATAATATGGACTGAGCTATCCATGTTGACTAATCGTACTCCGTTTTTTACATTTATTTACTTTACTTTCTGTTACCACGTGATAATTATTGCACTGATTGCTGATGAACTCTATACTGAAATGCGAATGTCCTGAGGGTTTTCCCAGCCCTCAGACCCTTTTGTAAATTGTCCACAAAATCAGCAGTAATTGTAATACTGGTGAACCTTCCCCTAACGTAAGTCATAATAATAAATCAAAATGAACCTAAAACCTGTTGAAGCCCTTTTCCATTTTGGTATTTATCTACGACTTTTCTCAGATATTCCTCCAAGGTACGGTTGAACCGTTGGTGTTGTACGAGATTTGTGTATACCCAGCATATGGCACATCTCTTGGAATACAACTGATCCGAAATTTCGACCTTGGTCTGAGTGTAACTCCATCGGTACACAAAACGAGTAATCCATTGGTTGACGAATATATGCGCAACGGTATTAGCTTCTTTATTTGGAATTGGGTATACTTCAGGCCATTTACTGAAGTAATCTATAACCACCAAAATATACTTGTTCCCTGCGTTGTTTGTTGGAAATGGTCCAGCTATGTCCCTAACAATTCGCTCAAATGGAGCACCCACAGTGTATTGGTTAATTTTACCGCGATTTTCCTTAGTGGAATCCAATCACCGACATGGTCATGGCATCCAACCCATTAAAACCGTTTCTTTATTTTCTCAACGGTTTTGGTGATGCCCAAATGCTCTCCACTGGAAGCATTATGATACTCAGCTATCACTTCGTTTATTCTTGCCTTGTGAACCAGTAGATCATTGGTGATTTTTTCATCTTAACTTTCCCATGCTCGGAATAGATATCCATCTCTCAAGTGCAGGCTTTGCAACTGCGCCTAGTATGCCTTTGCTATAGGACTCTCATTAGCTATTCCTTGCCAATCTGAAAGTACGCCATGCTCCTTGTATTCCATAACCTTCACGAGATCTGGATCGTTCCACTGATCTTCTTGCACTCGTTCGGTGTTCCATGACGGTGTTAAATTCCGGTAAGAAATTCATACGTCGTATGTCGACAATGTGCTCCTTGTTTCCACTCGAGAACAATGTTTACATCCATTTTGCAAGGACGACTAGATGCAGCATCCGCATTACCATGATGTCCTCCTTTACGATGCTGCATTGTAAAGTCATAACTCTGCAGCAGTTCAATCTAGCGCGCCAGATTTCTAAATTGTAATAACCATCTTAGCGTAGCGTGGTCAGTTCGTAGATGAAATGACTGACCGTACGAGTATTTATGGAAATGCTTTACACATTGCAGTATTGCCAGCAACTCTCTTCGATTGACGCAGTATTTTCTTACTGACTTTGACAGGATTTTACTATAGTATGCTATCACTTTTTCTTGCCCATCTATGATCTGTGAGAGCACACCACCACAAACATTTGACCCGGTACTGGGTACGATAATACTGGTGCTGAACAGAGTCTCTCTTTCAGTTGTTCCTCGCCCCAGTCAAACGGTTTGTTCTTGTTAACTCATACAGACTGCTGGCGATGTTTACAAATCCAGGAACAAATCGTCTATATAGGTACACAAGCCTAGGAAGCTTCTTAACTAGTGAAGATTCGGCGGAATAGGCCATTATTTTACTGCTGCTACTTTCTCTTCGTCGTTATGTACCCCCTATGTTGCTATGTTGTTACTTTATGACCAAAATATTTAACTCTCGTCTGAAAAGCGAACACTTTTTCGGTTTCAATTTAAGCCCCGCTAATTGTATACGGTCAAATACTTCTTTCAACTTTTCCAGTTGGTCGTTAAAATCTTTTCCCATTACGATAATGTCATCGAGGTACACCAAGCACATTTTCCAGTGTAGTCCTTTGAAAGTAACCGGCGCATTACATAAATCAAATAGCATTACTGTAAATTGCCATAGATCATCGCCAATACTGAAAGCTGTTTTCTCTTTGACCTCCTCACCAAGTTCCACTTGCCAGTAGCCACTTAGCAGATCAAGAGTTGAAACCCACTTCGCACCAGGTTGCGCGTCCAGAGTCATCGATTATTGGCAATGGATAACTATCTTTTTGCGTGATATCATTTAGCGCTCTGTAATCCACACAGAATCGAGTACTTCCATCCTTCTTCTTTACCAGCACAAATGGTGAACTCCATGGACTCGCTGATGGTTCAATAACACCATTCTTCTGCATATCGGTAATCAGTTAAATGGCTTCGTCGTTTTGGCCAATGGAACTCGTCCTGGTGCTTGACGGATTGGTCTAGAATCACCAGTGTTAATGTCATGTTTCAAGATGTTTGTTCGTCCACCAGTTACGATAAAATCAACGCGTAAACTTTTACGAGGAGCGTAAAATCTTTTTCATACAAACATATGACAATTGCGAGTTACGAGCGTATAATTTTATAAGGTTTATGCAGCTTTTATACTATTGCATGAATCCCCCCAATATTATTAACTAAGTAAGACAATCGTAAAATTTGTGCTCATGTCATTCACAGGAAAAGCCAAAGTATGTTTAGGTAGTGTCAAAATTACTACGAGTATGTGTAAAATATCAATGAAAGCGAAATGTCGAAACGTGTTCAGGCAATGTCAAAATTATTATACCCAATGATATGTGTCGTCCAGTTGTGTGCAAATAAATTAAGAAATTAAATTTATATTAAATTACATTAAAACTAAAATAAAAAATAATTTAGAAAACGTTTTGAATTTGCTGTATGTAATGAAATATTTATTGACAGCAGTAAATTTTTGACAATTGAAAAAATAAATAATAATGTAATATAGTAAATGCTCAATTGAATTCATTTTAATCTGTCCTCAATAAACTTATAATAAACATTTGTTGTCCCTTTGAAGCAAGTTATTCACTTTACTAGATAGATTTCACAAAGCTGTCTTTTGATTTCCTTCTATACATTTTTTTAAAATCGATGGAATTTAGAATTCCTCCCTGGGAGTATTGTGAAATTAAAGTTTAAACAATCATATTTAGTATCGATATTGGATATTTGGTTAAAAAAAACTAGTACAATCGGTATAACAAAATAAGCCCATACGAAGATGTTGACAGTTTATCCGAAGTATGAAACTGTGTCAAAATAAGAAAATCAGCGAAGCGAGAAAAGAGAAATAAAGCAATTAAAATCGAAATTTTCTCCTAATTGTTTATGAGGACTTTAGCGAAAGAGTGAATTGCTGGTGCTGCTGATTGTATTTAAATCATGGTATCAACGCGCGTTGTACTCTCAAAACGTTTTGAAATTTCGCTTATTCGTTCAATTTTATATATAGTGTGCTCATTTAATGCGCTCTATGAGTACATTTAAACAAGATATGATGTTCTCAATTATCTAAGCATATTTCAGATTTTTGGAGGTGTAGACGTCAACTTCATCACTTTCTTATTATTCTATACTTGTAGGCATATAACAACCCCGGAAAAGTGAAATAAGGGTTTATTATACGTTTCCTGTAGGTTGTGGGTTCAATAACCGGCTGAAGCGTAACCCACCTGCCGGCTAGCAATTGCCACGGAAAAGCTTCTAAAAGAAGTATGGGCAAAGCTCAGAGAAAGTGAAAAAGGATCCGGCTAAAAAAAGTAGGTCCCTTTTAATACTGTTCAAAATTTAACACGCACAACAGTAATGGAAGAGAAGCTTCCAAAGAGCCCTTTGGGGCTTATAAGTGCCACACACACAAACACACACACACACATATATATATATAACTATATATATATATATATATATATATATTTATATATATATATATATATATATATATATATATATATAGTTATAATTTAGTTATGAAACGGAAGATATTCATAATTTTATTAAATACCATCAAACGATATATATATATATATATATAGTTATAATTTAGTTATGAAACGGAAGATATTCATAATTTTATTAAATACCATCAAACGATTTGTGAAACAACTTACAATAAAAACATGATAATTGTGTGCATATACGTGTGTAAATTAACACTTATTAAAGGAAGTGCACGCAAGTACGGAAGTATTACATTTCTTCTATTCACTAAAAAAAACAGTATGGTACACTTATTTTCAATAATCTCTCATATTTAAACGAAGTCACGTCCTCAAGTATAACAGTTTCTGATAGCTTTGTAAATGTATGCATACATATATTCATTTGGACAAAACTGAAAAGAAACAGATTTATCAAATGAAGTTGATTTGATATTTCTTGCTTTGTTATTAAATCGTCAATGATACTCTATTGTCAAAAACTCATGAACATAAATGAATTGGTGGGATTCATGCAATCGTATTAAAGCTGCGTAAACCTTATAAAATTATACGCTCGTAAATCAACTGTCATATATTTGTATCAAGAAGATTTTATGCGCTTCGTAAAAGTTTACGCGATGATTTCATCGTGTAAATGGTCAGATACACGCTTTTGTTCTGTAATACGTTAAATCATAGGTAAATATACCTAATTTATATTAAGGATAATTACTTCCATTTTTCACAAACAGCTCAATCAATAATTTGTATTTTTTCCAATTCTGCTAATTTTCAACGATTTTATTTTGCAATACAATACCATGCCTATTGATTTACGGCCTTCACACGATGACTTCTTTGGTGCGTTCATATATCGGAACAATGTGCGTAAACCTTATAAAATTATACGGTTTATATGGTTATAGGATCGCATGAATCCCACTATTGTATTATAAACGTATATCGTAACCACTTGGTTATGCATACTTTAGCCTGTATGACACTTCTTTTTGTCCACATATTTTCTATATACAAGCGCAAAATGTCACTGATAATAAAGAAGATTGCAATATATTGTGTGAAAAGGATAACTATATTAATTAAGATAGAATTTTAAAATTCTGACAAAAACGCTGTAAACAAAAATAATTAAAACGAAGACGAAAACACATTAGATTTGTTCGCATCTGACAACTTTCAACAAGAACGACAAGAAAGCGTCGCGTACTCGATTTATGTGATAGAGGATCCAAAAATGAGAGCGTAAAATTGAAGAGAGCTGATAGTTTATGATAGTAACATTATTCCAATCGCTGTCCACTTTAATTTGTTTTTACTCTCTTAATGACAGAAGTGATTCCTACTACTTATATATGTTTTGTATTTAAATTTTTTGAAGTAGAAGAAACAAGCTCGAGCATATAAACATTATAAAGATGTATGAATTTTCTTCTTTTGTTTTTACAAATTAAATAAGCCTGTACTAGGTATAAAATTGCGTACGGCAACGGGTGAGAATGCACCAATTCTGGGTAAGATAAAGAAACGAGTATCTACTGGGAATTGCACGTGGGAACATGAATGCATCGTGGCCGACATCATCGATGACGTAATAATTGATGTTGATTGTATGATTAACAGTTGTTTTACGTTAGATTTAAATCAACGAATACTACGCTATGCAAATGTCGATTTACCATTGAACATCGGTTATAAGTGTAGTTGAAATATCAAACGAATATTGGCATGTCAATGCCAAGAGGTTCCATCAAAATCAGAAGTTGTAATTTGGGCATAGGTGAATATGGATGGTGGTGTAGGCAAGTTGCTGGTAGTGGAAGCGGATAAAGAAATAACGCATAAAAACATCATACTTGGTAAGACGCTAATGGAGCCTAAAGAAAATTGGAAGGGTACCGGTGCGAATAATAAATCCAACTAATACATCTACAGTTGTGAAGAAAGGAATGATGATTGGTAATTGCCAGGAAGTTACTGTCGTAGTAGTTTGTGAAAAGGGTTCGTCGATTAAAAGTGGAAGTTCAGGAATTGTTAGAGCGGAATTAAAAGCGCAGATGGAAGAATGGGCAGTTGTGTTTACCAAACAGCAAAAAGAAAAGGCATTACAACTATTGGAGAAGTTCAGTTCTATATTTTCATCAAATGGAAATACTGCAAGACGAACAACCATTGTGAAACATCACATTGACACCGGAAATTCTAGACCAAGACGTCAAGCACCACAACAAGTTCCATTGGCCAAAACAACGAAGCCATTTAACAGATTACTGATATGCAGAAAAATGGTGTTATTGGACCATATTGAACCATCAGCGAATCAATGGAGTTTACCAGTGGTACTGATAAAGAAGAAGGATGGAAGTACTCGATTCTGTGTGGATTACAGAAACTTAAATGATATAACGGAAAAAGATAGCCATCCACTGCCAAGGATCAATGACGCTCTGGACACGCTATCTGGTGCGAAGTGGTTTTATACTCTTGATTTGCAAAGAGAAAACAGCTTTCAGTATTGGCGATGGTCTATGGCAATTTACAGTGATGCCATTTGATTTATGTAATGCGCCGGCTACTTTCAAAGGACTACACTGGAAAATGTGCTTGGTGTACCTCGATGACATTATCGTAATGGCAAAAGGTTTTAACGACCAGCTGGAAAAGTTGAAAGAAGTATTTGAGCGTATACAATTAGCGGGGATTAAATTGAAACCGAAAAAGTGTTCGCTTTTCAGACGAGAGTTAAATATTTTGGTCATAAAGTAACAACATAGCAACATAGGGGGTACATAACGACGAAGAGAAAGTAGCAGCAGTAAAATAATGGCCTATTCCGCCGAATCTTTACTAGTTAAGAAGCTTCCTAGGCTTGTGTACCTATATAGACGAAGAAAAAGTGATAGCATACTATAGTAAAATCCTGTCAAAGTCAGTAAGAAACTACTGCGTCAATCGAAGAGAGTTGCTGGCAATACTGCAATGTGTAAAGTATTTCCATAAATACTCGTACGGTCAGTCATTTCATCTACGAACTCACCACGCTACGCTAAGATGGTTACTACAATTTAAAAATACGGAAGGACAATTAGCGCGCTGGATTGAACGGCTGCAGAGTTATGGCTTTACAATCAAACATCATAAAGGAGGAGATAATGGTAACGCGGATGCTTTATCTCGTCATACTTGCAAAATGGAATGTAAACATTGTTCTCGAGTGGAAACAAGGAGCACATTGTCGACATACGACTAACAAATATCTTGCCGGAGGAGTTGCGGACCACCGAACGAGTGCAAGAAGATCAGTGGAACGATCCAGATCTCGTGAAGGTTATGGAATACAAGGAGCATGGCGTACTTTCAGATTGGCAAGAAATAGCTAATGAGAGTCCAAGAGCAAAAGCATACTGGGCGCAATTGCAAAGCCTGCACTTGAGAGATGGATGTCTATTTTGAGCATGGGAAAGTTAAGATGGAAAAATCACTAATGATATTCTACTGGCAAGAATAAACGAAGTGATAGCTGAGTCTCACAATGCTTCCAATGGAGGGGATTTGGGCATCACTAAAACCGTCGAAAAAATAAAGAAACGATTTTATTGGGCTGGATGCCATGATTATGTCGTCGATTGTATTCGGAAGTATGAACAATGTGCAATGGCCAAAGGTTCCATTTGAGCGAATTGCTATGGACATAGCTGGACCATTTCCAACCAACAACGCAAGGAACAAATATGCTCTGGTGGTTATAGATTACCTCAGTAAATGGCCTGAAGTATACCCCATTGCAAATCATTGGGGTATGTTGCGGATGTACCAACCAACCAACGGATTGCTCGTTTTGATGTACCGAAGGAGTTACACTCAAACCAAGGTAGAAATTTCAATATAACTAGATACAGCAACAATTTATTTAATAAACTCTATTTACAATCAACTATTTACAATAACACTTTAATGTACTTTTGCCTCTGAAACTGTATGGATGTTTGCGCAATCACGTTCAGGATTAGATTGATTTTCGCTTGTCAACACTGGCTCTATTTATACTCTGTTGATAACACCCCAGAATCTTCCTTTATTGAGATTCTTCTCTTTCTTTATCGTTGGCTTGTTCTGGTTATAGCTCATTTCTTTTTGTTGACATTCCTTTCGATGCTGCCAATAGTGTCAGTCACAATAGTGATGAGTAACCAATACAATATATGTATATAGTAAAACGAAATCCATTATTTTCGCATTAAATTGACGGTTTTATTTAGCATAGTTAGAATGATCCGATTTAGATCAAATATGCACCGTTTTGTTCGATAACTTGTTGCCATCTTTAAGATAATTTCATAATGCCACTCTCATAGAAACAGTCGTCCCTATTGGCAAAAAACTGGGACAGTCGACAGGAACAGGTAGTAATCACTTGGTGCAAGGTCCGGACTATAAGGTGGATGTATAAGAACCTCCCAACCAAGCTCCCGGAGCTTCTGGCTAGTCACTATGGATGTGTGTGGCCTGGCGTTGTCCTGACCGCTTCTGGGCGATTGCTTCCTTCAGACGATACAATTGTTGACAGTACAGGTCCGAATTAAGAGTTTGGACGTAGGGGAGTAGCTCATAGTAGATTATTCCCTGCCAATCCCACCACACAGATAGCAAAACCTTCCTGACCGTCAATCCTAGCTTGGCCACCGTTTGTGCCGACTCATCGCGATTCAACCACGACCGTTTTTACTTGACGTTGTCGTAAGTGACCCACTTTTCATCACCAGTAACCATCCGCTTCAGAAATGGATCGATTTTGTTGCGATTCGGAGATGGAAATTCGGTCCATGAGTATTTTTTGCATTAACTCGTGTGGCACCAATACATCGAGCTTCTTTTTGTATCCAGCTTTATTTAAATGGTTCCAAACCGTTTTTTGTGCAATGTTTAGCTCCTAGGCAATAGAAACAGTGCTTATATGACGGTCAGACTAGACGATTTCCATTAATTTATTGATATTTTCGAGCGTGGTGCATCTCTGACATCGAAATTACCGGAACGGAATCGACGAAACTAAAATTGCACGTGATTGGCTGTTACAGTATCAGGACCATAAACACTATTCACATTTTCAGCTGTCTGACTTGCGTTTTCGCCTTTATCGAAGAAAAACTGTAAAATATGGCGTATTTTCTCTTTACTGGTATCCATCTTTGACGCGTGCTCAAACAATACTGAATCAAGTAATCACAAAAGTACGAAATCCAATTTTTCCATCTAGCGTAACCCGATCGCACTTATACAACGCGAGATAGAGTACTAAAGCCATCTATTGGAAAAATAATGGATTTCTTTTTACTACACCTGATATTTTAAATATATTTTTTAATGATCATACTTTCGTTACAGCAAATAAGTGCATAGAGGAAGAGTAGTGAGTCAGCCATAATACTGTACAAATACTGTTTGTCGCGAAGCCGGCGTCGGGGTTATAAGGGTTATTGATTTTGCACCCTATCAAAAAAAACTTTTATCCTAAAATAATGTTGGCCGCGAAGCCTGCGTCGGGTCTTTCAGGCTTTTTCTTTGCGCCCGACCAAAGGCCAGCTATCAAAAAGGACATTCTAAAATATTGTTGGTCGCGAAACTGAATTGGAAGATATACAGGTACTTGTATTGAAAGCCGTCCATATTGAAAAAACTTTATGAAGTATCAACTTTAAAAAAAAAATTTTAAATGCATAAAAATTTGTTAAAAACACGTTTTATACACTAAATTTATGTTTTTGAAAATAAATTCTAAAATGTGAAAAATAAGTATCAAATAATAAATATCAATAAAAAGGTATTTAAAAAGCCTTTCTTTTGATTTTGTTATTGTAAAAAAAACTGCGACTTGATTGAGTAATTTCGATCGTAAATTTGAACATTGACCATGAGCCACGCCTTATATGGGCGTTTGATTTTTTATATTCACAAATATAAGCTTTATCCGAGGTAATTTTTTATTTTATCCCTTAGAAGGCCGTATTCTGCACTTGTTCGAAAATACATATGAAAAGTCAATTTTGAGTTTTTATTATATACCAATAAATTTCTAAGCAATTCCTAATATATAAAATTGGTATTTTTGTTTTATTGCTTTTGTCAGTGCTTTATATTATATTATATATGTATTTAGTGTAGATTGCTTTTAGTGTGTTCTAGCACACTAATAATTTGAAACAGTAACATTGTATATCGATTCCCTTATGCATTGCAATTACTGTGTTTCTTCTCTTTGGGTATTGCTTTTGTTTGGTCCACTTGCTGAGGATGAGCCAGTACATTGCGGTGCAAAATGAGCGGATGTCTTGAAAGAGATTTCAAACTTCCTCTTACAGACATTTACTTCCTCCCATGCGAAGTAGATTTATTTGAAATAAATAATTAAAGAAGAAAAGGCGGAACTTCGGCGGGATAAAAATATAAAGGGAGGTAATTTCAATGCCCAAATTCAGGATATCTAATCACCATAATCATACCCATATTTATCGGTATTCATTATATTTTAATCACAGATGTAGTGTTTTATTGGTTGTTGGTTTCATATTCATTTCTGATAATTTCATCGATAGATCGGCTATGATCAGGTGGCTCTATATTTTGAATTAAATTATCTATCGAACGAAACCTAATGCTAATCTCTGGTCGCATATCCTGTAGCTCCTCTTGTCGTTGTAGTGTTCTTATCTGCCGACTCTCCTTCGTAGACGCTCTTAAGACTGTTATTACATCTTCTGCTGTATAAGGTTGGCGTAAATATCGCAGTGACCGTAGATTTGAGCGGTTCCTCTTAAATATCGTGCGTCCTAATGATAATGACCTATGAGCGTATGTAGTACAGGAAATAGGTTGACTGGTTACTGCCGGATCAACTCTAGATCGCCTTGTACTATCAGTATTTTCAAGAACAGTCCGGGTTGTTAAACAATCTGGCGGAAAACTCTGTGAACTAATATCGGCTACTATTTGGTTATGATGTTCCCTTCCAGGTTCCCTTAAAATACTATAAAAAACAGAATTATTAATAATTATTAATAATATAATATTATAAGTGTCATGCTGCTGGCGTATGCCGACGATATTGACATAATCGGTATCAACTCGCGAGCAGTCAGTGCAGCATAACTGTAACGACGTCAGCCTGGAGATCATGCGTAGGATAACTCTTGCTAACAAGTGTAACTTTGGGCTGAGTAAGCAATTGAGTAGACGAGCTCTCTCTCATAGATCGAAAATCACACTTTACAAGTCCCTCATTATTCCTGTCCTAACATATGGCTCAGAAGCCTGGACAATTTCCACCACGGAAAATTTGCGTTGATGGAGAGTATCGAATAAGGTACAACGATGAGCTGTATGAGCTGTACGCTGACATTGACAGTCACATAGGCGAATCAAAATCCAATGGCTGCGCTGGTTTGGTCATGTAGAGCGAATGGATGAGGACGCTCCAGCGAAAAGTGTATTTAATTCGGCACCCGCTGAAGGACGCAGAAGAAGAGCAAGACCATATCTCCGTTGGTGACCTGAAGGCGCTTGGAATATCCAATTGGCGCCAGCAAGCGAAGAACAGAGAAGACTAGCACCGCATTATTGTTCTGCCTAAACTGATTATCGGTTGTTATGGCCATATAAGAAGAAGTATATTAATTGTAATAACGCTAATAAAGGAACTAAAACTAAATACAAATATAATATCATAGATATAAAAAGTGTATCTCATGAAATATTGTGTAACACCGGAACCTTTGAACTTCACTTTTGATCAAAATCTATTTAGCAAGCTGTACAATTCAACTTCTTTTCCAGTATTTTGGACAGTATTAGAAGTCACCTACTTTTATTAACCAGTTCTGAACGGCATAACCCTTGTGACATCACTTTTTCTGAGGTAAAGTCACAGAGCTCAAGTCAACTTTTCGTGACAAGTTCTTACTGCCGGAAGAATTACCAATTGCCGACAGATGGGACCCGTTCGAAAGAAAAATCTTTTCGATGTTAAGCTTATGCTTTAGCCGGGGATTGAACCCACGACTTACAAATCAGAAAGCCAACACACCAACCACTGCGCTATGACACCCACTAATAATAATAATAATAATAATAATAATAATAATAATAAAAGTAATATTGTTATAATAATAATAATAATAATAATAATAATAATGGTATTGTAATAATAATAATAATAATAATAATATATGAAATATCTACCGTCCAATACTGCGCCTAATACTCTGACGAAGAATTTTTGCTAAACGCGCTCCTGTTGCAGTTGTATATGATGGAGGTGGAGTATATTTTGGCGGTGCATCATACTCTCCATTGTTACCGTGAGTTCGTGGCTCACTATTTTCGTTCCTGTTTCTTTCAATATATGCGTTTCCAGTATTATTGGATGTGTTCTCTGATGGACGATACAATAACTGGATCCTCTGTTCAAATTATAATCTTAGTAACCATCCAATCCATCGAATCTATTTTCACTATTTTACTCACATCTAAAATATCTGGAGGACCTCTACTTAAGTAACGATATATTTGCACCATCGCAGTAATTGGTATAAGAAGTAAAAGACTGATCTGTGTCACTCCAGCAATTTTTCTTGCCCAATAGTTGAAATATGATTTTCCGCGCCAATTATAAAACTCATATGAAATTGATATTTTGTATTCAATAACGGCTAGTGTTAATAACCCAATTGGAAGAAGAACATTCCATGATAGCGCTAGAAATGCAGATATTGATCCAGACATATTTAAGTCGTTTACTAGGTCATCACCATTATATGGCCTCCCACGTATTAGAAATACACCAAAAATTTGGGCAGTCCACAAAATTGGTATAAACCAGGACCCACCCAAAATCATATCCATATAATGAAGAACGCTTATTCCCATTTCCATCGATAACGGAATACTGAGTAGCAAACCAGTTACACAACTAAGCAGAACGGAGCTCGTGGAGTTACCAATAGCAGTTGAAATTGGCTTCCACATGACACACAATTGACCTAATCCTAACATTGTGAACGTTATAAATGTTATAGATGTCCAAATCCAAGAAAACGAATTACGGCTAAGTGCTACTACAGCAGGAAATAGTTCGGTGATGAAACGTAAAGCTTGATAACCACTGTCTTGATGTAGTACGATTGTTGGTCTCCGATAAGTTTCACCAACAAAGCTTGAATAATGTGGAACCAACTTAGAGGGATATGATATCAGGTTGGTATTTAGAGATGCATTTATGTGGTAAACTGCGAAATAACTTTCTGGCTTCTCTGTTGATCATAGAACAATGGTTAAACGAAACATTATAATATTAGCTGTGAACGTACCAAATGAGCCGGGAACATAGATATAGGTATGTTGATTTAAGACCTCAACACAACAAAGTCCTAAAAGTCCAGCAATACAGAGACCTACGATTGTTATAAATACTGCTAAAATAGCATCTTTTCGCAGGGCTATCTTAACGTTTCTGCTTGTGTGACTTCGACTTGTAACAGAGATTACAGATGTCCCTAAAAGACCCCAAGTCAAAAATGTTTCCTGAGATGCTGCACTCCATGTTTTTGAATTAATTAAAAAATCATCAAAACTCGTTGATTTAAATATATTCTGAAAATAAATTGTTATTAAGGGCACTCAATACTTAAAACTTTTACGAACACACCTGTAGTTTTGATGGCTCAATAATATGCAGGAATTTGCAGGTGATGGCGACTAAAGCAATAAATGTTAGTAAAGATTGCACATATATCACTTTTCCAAACGATTTGAGCCCTTTACATAAAATAAGAAATACAGCTGTCCATAAAATAGCTAAGCTAAACGCGAGCTGCTCAAAAATAATATTTTTTATTACACAAAATATACTGCATAAATTTAACTAACCTGTTCGTTAACTCGAAATCTAATGTCGTTATTAGTGGCCTGCTTTATAAAGCGCGAACGTTGCAAAAGAATTATATTAAAATAATCAGCGAGACATTCTGTAAGATTTACAGAAGTAGTCGTTGTTTGATGATGGGAATAGAGTGGTTCTTGCCATCTATATGAATGTTGATGATTTTCAGTCGGAAAAGAGTCTCGCAAATACACTAATAGCCACGTAATGGCTATAGTGGAGTATATAGCAATAAAACACTGTACGATTACAAGAGAAATTCCTATACCTCGACATATTGGACTAATTTTCCACATGGATACTGGTCCAGATTTGATTTTCGCCCCTAAACATATTTGTAACCAAAATAAGGGAATTCCGAACATAACTGACAGCAACATAAATTGTAAAAGAAAATTTCCTCCATAGTGTACTGTTAATATGGCAAAGCGACTAACGTTGAACAGTCCAAAAGTACAGCAAGCCAAAGCTAATGTTCGACTAAATTTATGTGGCCATTCACTATTAAATCCATTATGTGGCCCCAATTGTGTATTTACTAAATCAGAGGAACCACATTGGTGAAGTACGCTTCCATTCATTACATGATTTATTTCCACAGTTCCACTTGTCGTATTAATTGTAGAGTTAGAATCTGAGATGGATATAACCGAAATAGGGCTAGTTCTGGATGTACGTGTAGAGCTTGCATTGGATCCAATGGATACAGAACACTGATTGGCTTGTGTTCCTTCATACTCATTAAGCGCGGGGGCACTCATTGGCCTTTGATTGTGATTGACAATTGTGCACGTATTATTTTCATTTTGTAATGACACAACTTGCGGATAGCCTTCCACTCTTCTTCCGAACTGTCTGGGCCTATATTCTAATGACTCTATATTTTCGTTTTGTGACAGTAAGCTATTAAATATGCTCTCTTGGGTGAGGACCTCGTTGGGTTCATTCCGCGAAGTTTGAATTACGTTTTCACAAAGTGATTTACCATCATCACTAGGAAGTGGTAGAAATGAAGATGACGATAGCTTTCTCTTGCCGCTATGATTCCAATCCTGTGAAAGATTTTGTACACTTTCGGCATTTGCCGAAATTGAGCTTTCTATCTTAAAAGAAGTTGCATCATTTTTGTTTTCATTTCGTAATAATATTTCAGGAAATTTTATAAACGCAGTTTTACACATTGAACTTCTATGTCGTTTGTTCATCAGACCAATGTTTGTGAATGTTTGTGATGTTTCAGTTGAGGAACCTGAAATTTAGAACAATTTTCAATAATCTACTCATATTTACATTAATAGGTATAATAATTGCAATACCACTATATCTTTTATCGAAAGCACAGCTCACAGTCTTTCGTACATCATGATTACGGTCAAATTCGCAATTTGAATTACCCATATTTGTTGGTAGTAAATAATTATTTTTACGATATGGGAATGTATGTTTTCCCAATAGTTGATTAGTGCTATGTATTACTTCATTATCTAAGTGAACTGGACTGGAGTTATCCAATTTCTCCAAATAATTATCTAAATCCAGTAAACAGTCTTCAATTTTCGTCTCAATTTCAGTACCTATTGAAATCGATGTATTTGCGCAAATCGCGGCGTGCTCATCCATATTATTAAACTCTTTTAACGCAGATTCAGTTTCATTGAAATTACTGCTTAACAAGTTGGTGTTAAAAGTCGCCTTTTTATTTGTTTTTGAACATTTTTCTTCCTCTGTAACTGATGTAATGTCTTCATTACAGTTCTCACTTTGAAGGGGACCTTTAGTCAGATGTTTTATTCGTATTCTTGGTTGTGATAGGGTGTGAATTTCAATTAGATCGTTATCGCTACATTCGTCTTCACAAAAACCACATGCATTTTTTATGGAATCGGTCGACAAAGCATTTGTTATGCCATCCAAACTACTACTGCGTTCCGTTGTTTTGTTAAACAATTTGTTCTTTCTTTTACATATATTTTCCATTGATGTACTTTCTGTTTTTCTTAGACGGTTATAGCTGGGTAAACTGGAAAATAAGTATGAATTTCTTACTGATCGCACTACTTTGTTTAGTGGTCGACCATTATCATCTTCAGACTCCATGATTTTATTTGCTACTAGATGATATAGTCCTGTTAATTAAAAAGTTCATATCAAAAATTAAATTAATTTTATTACGTACGTACATAATTATGTACTATAAACCAAATATTATCTGATTTTTTTCAGGTTTATTTTTTACCGACTACAAAGATTTTAAGGTTTCATAAAAAAAAAAAAATAAATATGTGGCACTTAAAGCCCCAAAGGGCTCATTGGCCGAGCTTCTCTTCCATTACTGTTGTGCGTCTTAAATTTGGACAGTATTAGAAGGGACCTACTTATTTTAGCCGGTTCCGAACGGCAGAACACTTGTGACATCACTTTTTCTGAGCTTTGTCACAGAGTTCTTTTAGAAGCTTTTTCATGGCAAGTTGTTACTGTCGGAAGAATTGCCAATTGCTTGCCGACAGGTGGGTACCATTCGAAAGAAAAATCTTATCTAAGGTTTCATAAGAGACCTAAATATTGGGGTCCATCTCAAAAGATCTGAGAACGCTAACGCGATTGCCTCGTTTATAAAAACTAAAAACTTTAATGAATTTTGCATAGCAAGTTCAAGTTCAAACGACAATAGATAGACAATACAATAAATACAATATACAATATTGATTGTATTTTTCGTTGAAATCGTGTTATTTCATGAACCACTTAACCGATTTCTTTCAGTGTAAAATATATGAAGGTCAATATTTTCTAAAACTACTTTATTAGAGCTATAATTTGTTACTTTTTTCAGAATTTTTGGACAATACATTCACCTCAAAATTCAAGAGAAGGAAAAATACGATTGGCAACACTACGTCCATAATCTTGCCACTAGGAATGTGATTTTTCGTACACACGATTTCCTACATTTTGGCATACCAACATTTATAATTCTTCTTATTTCAGATCTCCTTAGCCCATCATGCTATTTATGAAAATTAAAATTTTTTAATTTTTGTGGATAGCAATATTTTCTTCTCAAAATGCGGAAGGTCAAAATATGACATATCGTTTCTTGAGCAAATGTGCTTAGAATTATCGATTGGCTGCAAAAGAATTGACCTGCTCTAATATATATATATTTGTTGTTGTTTGTTATGTGGCCATAACAAATATATAATATACATAAAAACAGCAACAAACTTTCAGAAAAAGGCATATATTGTAAAACTACATAAATTTAACTTTGCTTATGTGGCCATTATTATCCAAAATTAATTTAGGAGGAACGTAGCATGCATCGGAATCCATTGTGCTAGCTGGCACCAGTTATTGGTATTCATCAGCAACATATAAGGGTCCAAACATCTTTTGTAGCACTTTTCTCTCGAAAACTCCAAGTATTTTCTCAGCTGAGGTGGAAATTTCCCAGGCTACCCCGCCATATGTAAGGAATTGCATGATGTGAGACTTGTAGCGTGTAGTCTTTATTATTCGAGAGAGTGATCGAAAGTAACAAAATCGAATGAGCTTTGCAAAATGAAAACATTCTACGGTGGAGGGCGCAAATTGTCGGATGTTTTCTTTTGTGTACGGGACAAAGAAGTGTACGTCCAATCATCAGGTATATACTTCCTATAAGCTGGTGCATACAGACGCAGTTTATTGCATCCGGTTTTGAACAGATCGGTGACAGACCATCAACATCTGGAGATTTTTGTTATTCAGCCTTATACATAGACATCTGTCTCCATAATACCAAACAAATAACACATAGTTATGAACGTTCAGAACAAATAACATAATATGAGCATTTACTGGAAAACACACACAATTGTGATTCTTTTTAGTCTTATTCTGAACGCTCAAAATCTGGTTTACTGAGATTATGTCATATACATATTTTCTCAAAAGGATCAGTTGATATGATACGATACAATATGATACGTTTTGAAATATTAATGGAGTTCATAGTCGATGAGGTAAATTGTTTTTTATTTCTCATTTAAGGCACATACATCCATAAATATATATTTTCATTAATTAGAGTTTCATTAACCGAAAAAATCGATGTTTACAGTGAAAAAATTACATACCCACTAATAAACTTAATTTTTGAATACATATATGAATTCATTATACACATATGGTATTAGCAAGAAAAAGAAAAATATATTGTAGCTACTTTTGTTATATTTATCAACCGTACTTTTTAAAAGTAGTATAAATCCGTTTTTTCAAATGAGTTAATGATATTTTAATGAAAAATATCATTACTACTACGCTACTAAAAATGTCGCTAAAGCAAAGAAAACAACGAAAAAAGTCGGCGCTCGGAGCATATTTTAAGTTGATGTGTTAAATTTGTCTATCTGTACATACATTCTGTCAAAAAAGTACAGGGAATTTATGATTTAAAAATTCCCCTCAAAGGGCCGCTTTGGCCGGCCATCAATGTCTTCAACTGAAGTTATTGCTGACAACCAGACTTTCGGAATAATAAAAGAATTTGTTTATCTTGGAGCCAGTCTCAAAGAACGAAAGAAAAATTCGTTAAGTCTTTCATCATGCCTGTTTTTACGTATGACACAGAAATTTGGTTACTCTCCAACTCTGCTTCAGTCTCCTGTAGCTTTCAATAGAAAAAGTGCTTCCAAAATATTTGGACTTATATACATACGTTAGCGGCGAGTACTGAATAAGGTGTAATTAAGAGTTATGTGAGCTGTACATGGAAGAGGTGTATATGTATTGGTTAAAAAAACTTTTTAAAAAATCAAATTGTTTTCAAAAATAAAACTTGAACGGCAAATAAAAAAAAATGCATGGCATCGTGAATTTCAAAAGCTGCAGAGTGTTTCGAACACATGGAACGCGTAGACAAAAAACGAAGGAGTTGCTATATTTCAATGAAACATTGCAAATCGTTCTTTATTCACACTTTATATTTTTGTCATAAATCAGGTTTGAAAACTTGATTTTTGACGTTTTATCGAATATAAAGATTTTGGCCCAATTTTTAAATCGCCTTTTTGTTTAAGAAGGATCGAAAAGGCCCAACATTTTTCACGTACTACTTTAGCATACAAAACGAATTCAAGCGGAACTCGGTGGGACTATTTTTCTTTCTCTAAAGTTTATCATTTGTATCTTTGTAGCAATATCAGCGTATTTTTTGCAAAAATTCTTTCCAAATCTCGGTTTAAAAATTAATTATTGAAGAATCCTAAATGATCTACTTTCCCAAAGGCAAAAAATTATCTCCAAATCATTTTAGAATTTCCCCAAATAGCGCAATATCTCCATATCTAACAAGCCGGCCAGAATGTTGCAAACATTGGCTTGTAGTGTGAGTGTGTATGAATGCATACAACTGCATTAATAGATGGCAGGTACTTGTATTTCTTCGTTATCTGGTTAATGGTATGCGATATATTCTTTTAGAGGCAGAGCGTGATTGAACCTATGACACTTGTTTTTGGTAGAAAACATTCAATTTGTTTTTCTTAATCGTACCCGTAATGTTCTCTCTCGGATAACGTAAGTAAGTATTTATGTAAGTTCCCTCTATTCCTGCCTGAATTTACCATGCACAAGAAATCTGAAGAGCTCAGTCAAGTATGTGTGTATTTATAATTATTTGATTTATTATTATTAAAATCCCAATCAATTAGTAAATACAATACAATATATTTGTCAATATGTTTCAATTCCTCTCTTAAAGCTCAATTATAGAAACTACACGTACATAGCACAGATAAACCATCACTTGACAATCTGTTTTACGTGAATCTGTATATTTGATTTCTCTAAACATAACTTAGCATAGAAGTTTAATGATTTTTGACTTTTAAGTTAAGTTTCAATAATTGAGCCTTTAATTAGTTAAGCTTATTGATTCCAAAGAGTTTTGTTCGTGCTCGAAACGATTGTTCGTATTTTTTAATTTTTTATTTCGCGTTCGTACTCGTAGATATTAGTACTTAGTACTAAACAGCATTTCTTTTTTAATTACAATGAACAAACTGAGTCGACGGTCGGATATAGGCGGATATCACTTTTCATCATAGTGTCTTATTCACCAACAAAATAGAAGTAAACCGAATACATGTCTATGCAACTAACAGCAATAATACATATATACGCACACACTTACTTTTATGTACATATGTTCATTGATAGTATTTTAAGAACTCAAATGGAAAGCTACTTTGCAACTGCGTTTTTATTATTTTCTGTATATGTAGGTATCTCAACACTTTTTGGTCCGTCTTAAAAATAATAGTTCTGCAGTTCGTTAATATTTATGTATTATTATTTGCTTTAAATTTGTATGTGGTTACTTTCCAAGTTATTATTAGCGTGCGATCTCTCGTATAATGTAGCAAGCATAGTATGATTAAAACTAAACGCCCCACACAAAACAAGTTGTTGCTTGGGTACCAGACCGTAAAGTTGACATTAAATCAAAGAGAGACAAGAGAACTGTTGAACATATACGAATAGATATAAAAAAGACTCTGAAATCTGCTGCACTCAATTTATTTACTATAACAACGATCTCAACTTTTAAAATCATTGCTCATGTTGATTTTAGTACACACACATTACAGTATTACAGGGTACGACTTTCCAGTTTGAAGAGCTACGTCGCTCCGCATAACGTCATTAGCTGTCAAAACGAGTATACCGGTTTATTTTCTAATAGTGCGATTAGCCAACACGTATCGGTAGGTAACGGATCAGCTGTCTATTTCCGATCTATTCATACAAAAGCCATAATGCAGAGTTTACACGCTCCAACCGTTGGTTAAACACGATATACAATGCGTTTTCTGATGACAACTTTTGTTTCATAATTATATTGTTTGATAGATTAATACAAAGCCGTTTTGTACTAGCATGTATAATAAGACGAGTCAAATTAGTTCGTTGGTTGTTGTGGCTGAGGTCAAAATTAACACCACTTTCTCACAAAACACAAATGATAAACTGCTAATAAAACCAGCGCATAGAGCTTAGGTATTCTAGCAGGTGTTTCGAATTGCCTTCCGAACATGCATTAAGGAAGGCACCCGTCCGCACTAACTCATCAGGCCTCTCATTACACGTAACACTTCTATGGGAGGAACTAATTTATCGGCATACTGACTTTGCGCTGCCAACGGATCTCTGTACTCTTTTCATAGCTCGGAATTATATTGATGCTATATGGTAAAGCTTTTACTACTGCATGGCTGTCGGTAAATACAGCAAATTTACATCTATCCCTTCCTTGTACCTGAACTTTGATGTGAGAGAATGACTGAGGTGCATTGAGACGTTTAAAGTGACTTAAAAGAAGTAAAGCAAAGAGTCGAAGATTTCGGAGGATGCTACATTATCCTAAAGGTAGAAACCACTACCCTCGGAACAACAGACTGGCAGCACAGAATTACCAAACGGAATAAAGTTCGAAAACAGTTGGGTTTCGGAGTTGCTTCGGCAGTCAAGGAGACCAACCCATCTTCGGACGAGTACTGGATGAGTTTCCAACAAAACTCTCAAATTCAATCTCAACAATACTGCCGATGAGCATAGCAGATATGGTGACGGCATACCTTTCAAGGACAAAGAAACCGATAAACCGCTGAAACTGAAGATCATATAAAATGAGACCTTCTTCCTAATTTTGGAAAGCTTTTAGCAGCAAACACCTAAAAAATAGCAAGCTGCTATTAAAAGGGACCTACTTCTTTTAGCCGGGTCCGAACGGCAGAACTCTTGCGACATCACTTTTTCTGAGCTTTGTCACAGAGTTCTTTTAGAAGCTTTTTCATGGCAAATTGCTACTACCGGAAGAATTGCCAATTGCTTGTCGACAAATTTAATATCTTTTCGATATTAAATCTGTTATGGTTCAGCCGGGGATTGAACCTACGACCACAGCTCAGAAGGTCAACACACTAACCACTGAGCTACGGCACTGAGTATATTAAAATTATAACATATATTTAAAACCAATCATGTAACAGGGGAAATATTTCGTGAGCGGAATTCTAATTCCGATAATCAATTATTATTCCGCTTTATCGCCGTATTGCCACACCGCAGTTCTTCTAGTTGCTTGCATGGCACGGTTGCCACAAATCAAAACGAATATTTTTTTGTATAGATATCCACTTATTTGCAAAAATGCAGGGGTCAAAATTGATATCAATCCCATAGTTTCTTGGGCAAATAACAGATTACCTCTACACAAAAATGCTAAGTTCAGAATTCTCGAAAAACTCATTGGATTGTGCAGAATGACACTGCTCAAACCCCGTTGTGCGAGAAGATCCAACCTCTAGTTGAAGTACCAATTACTGACGAACATGTCAGAGCTTAGTATTTCTAACTGGTTCCAGCGATTGAAGAACAGACTACTAACGACAACAACATATTACAATATATCAAACATTTTATTTACTGATTGCAACTTCACTATTAATTACGAACAAACATTTTAAAATGTATAAAGCAATGAACTGCACCAAAAGATAATTTAATTAATGAGTAATATTTCGTAGTGTTTTTCACATATTTTGAAGATATTGCTCCCATATCCATGGATATATCGCTCATTTGCTGCAAGACCGGCATAAATCAAAAAACGTGATTTTTGAGTTAATGCTGCAGAATTGTTCGTTATATCATACTTCATGTTGAGTGAAAAATTCATATGAATACCTCTTATATGCTCCGCTTGAGAAGAGAGTTTTTTCCGTGTTTTCCGTGTACGGTTGGAGTCAGTTGAAAACTTCTAACGCGTTTTATGGAAAATCGATTTTTTTGACTTATGCCGGTCTTGCAGGAAATGAGCGATATGTAGAATATACTTGCAATTAAATTGTACGGTAGTTTATGACAGGTACGTTCGTACAAATCCTTTGATATCACAACGGCACATTGGGCATTGGTTAACCCCTGGAGCACATTGCACGCAAGTAACTACAAATAGAATTGTATTTATGTACTACATCTATTGAAAATCTACATATTTATAAATACCCAAATGTCCGCAAGGTAGAAAAACTACTCCAACTTCATCATCCAAACAGATCTTACAAAGTCGAGCATCTTTAAGTTTTCGGTTTTCCTCCTCTAGTGACAAACTTTTATTAATAGATGTTTCACTGCTTTGTGTTTCATTTGTATTGAGTGCTGCTGCACTACGGTTTGAAGGATTTACTTCCTTTTTAGAGGATTCTTTAGAATATATGCTGTTAGGCAATGTGGAGTTAACGGCAGCAGAAACTTCATCACATAATCTAAATGAAGAAACACTTGAAATGTCATGTATAATGGATGCCCCAGCGCCTTCAACCGCATCCGCATACTCATGGAGATCCCCAGTTGTATCTTCACCTTTTCGATCCTCGAATATTGATTTTAATAGATCATCGACTGTGTCATAAGGACGACCTGTCATGGAAATATACTTGTTTGTAGCATTACGTATGGTACCACCATCTATACCAATTTCGAGGGCTTGTAAAACAGGAACAGATGTCATGGCTTCATCAATAGTCATGGAAGGCATTATAACTGCACTTGATTGCTGTGCATAGTGTTTTGCTACTTGCTGTACATGCTGTATGTAGTTTGCACCCTTTACCAACTTTACAAATTTACATTGCGGGTACCTATTGGGATAATGATAAAAGAATACTAGCCGATAGTTTTGTAAAGCTGAATTGCCGTCTAAAAAACTATACTGATAGTTTTTGTCAATGTAATTATTTAAATAGATGATTGTCCATTTGATTGTGGTGAAAGGTAAGTTAAATCTAAAGTATCTTATTATTAACCTACCATTTGGCATGCTCAAACCATGGATCATCCTCTTTCTGCCAAGAACGTAGACCAATATTACAATGAAAGCATCGTACTTGATCGTCTACTTCTTGATAATATAAGCCTGCTTGTGCTAGACCCTCAGGACGTTGTATATCACTAATTGGCCAATTATTATATGTGCGTAATCGAGCGTCCAATGATGAATATTTTGGTTTCTTTGGAGGAGAGATTTGTTGTATCCCTAGATCACGGATGCCATCACTAGCGATTTCAATGAGAGGACCAAGTTGGACTCGCGGACAATCAGGAAAGAAACGTTTATGCTCTTCAAAAGCATTATCCTGTTTTTCCCACTTTGCTATAACACCGTTACACCAAGCACATTTAACTTCATCGGATCGATTTAAGTAGTAGAAGCCTGCCTTTGCCAAAGACTGTGGAGATATATTCGTATTCTGTAACATAATACATGTAGAGGATGAGATATGTTCATCTTTTAAATCTTCAAACTTACTGGCCAATTTTTAAAAGTCGATAAGCGATTTGTTTCTATATGAAGATCAAATGGCCATCGAATATCTTCAAGCGTATTTAGTAGTACACGTGGACATTCAGGAAAGAAGCGCTTGTGTTCTTCAAATGCATTATCTTGTTGTTCCCATTTAGCTATAACACCTTTACACCAAGCGCACTTCACTTCATCGGAACGATTTAAGTAAAAAAACCCGGCCTTAGCCAACGACTGTGGTGATATATTCGGATTCTGAAATGAATTCAATAAGCGACATTTAGCTTGAGGCATATTCTGTAAATTTACCGGCCAATTCCTAAAAGTGGCTAACCGATTTGCTTCTATATGGAGGTCAGCAGGATGTTGTGACGAACTATGTGGATGTTCAAGGACAGTCAACACCCCCGAGTTCGTATTTGTAACAATTGGAATGTTCCCACAAGTAGTATTGTTTACAATAAACGGGCAAAGCGGCTCAATACTTTTATGTCGATAACTAATCTACAACGGCATTAAGTTGTTGGTATATGGTTTGAGTATATCATTACATATACAGTACCTGATCACCATGCTCCCAGTTGTTTATACGTATGTGACACCAATGGCATTCTACCTCCAAATTATTGCCTGTTGCAAAAAAACCATCTCTCGCCAAATGGTGAGTGTCTATTGGAGCAATAGTTGGCCAATTATGAAATGTGCTGAAACGATTCTCTTCTGAGTTCATATTGCGATTATCCCAAATTTTCGGGTTTTTCTTGAACGCTAAACTTTTGTACAACGAATCAGATTTTACGTGTAGCTTCTTCTATTTATTGCCATTCACAAGAAAATTTAAGGAAAGTAGAGTTGATCAAAACGATAGAAAGAAGATTGCGCCCATCAGAGACGCTTTTTCTAGATTATTACAGATCACGACACGTTGGAATCGCCATATTATTAGAAAAAAAAACAGCCAATGAATTACGTCATACGTCCACAAAAAGTTTGTTTATATTTTGAATTTAGTTCATCTTATATTGAGCTGAACAAAAATAAGATAGCACAATTTAGTGCATTAAATTATAAAAAATATTTTAAATTACACTTATTTAAAGTTTCTTTTAATTCATTTAAGTTGTATTAAAGCTTTTTCGATTTATAAATAAGTGAGTACAACCTATCTGAAAACTGTGATACAAGGAATCGGATGCGGAAGGATTCTTCGAAGCACACACAGTTCCTACCGATAGCAAAGATATAGAGAAAGCAGATTCTGTAAAAGAACAAATAAGCGATGAGGAGCTAAGTAACGCTACTAATAGAGCATAATAAGCAGACGTGTAATCTTTGTTAATTTCAGATCAACACAATACAGAAGATTATTAGGAGGATCATGAAGGTTATGAGTATCATAGTGAGTGCAGATATGCCACGAACGTACCGCTCTTCCGCACCGCCCGTACGTAAGAACAAAAATTTGTCAAAAGTTATGCCCGTAGCGGCAACGGAGAAATCGACTCTTGTATACATACATAACAATGTTGCCATGTATCACTGTGCGTGCATGCTTTTAATAACACTTACCATTTTCATGAACAATTTCATAATATAGATGTTAAAAACTAAAAAAAAAAATTAATATACCTGAAGTATATTTTAATAAATAACTAAACACGATGATAGTTTTGATTAATAAAAAAAAACTAAATTTTCTTAGTTTATTTATAAAAGTGAAATCTTGCAATCCTGTAAGCATAGAGAGTGATCAGCTGACACGGGTTTACGTAAAAATCGAATTGCTTTTGTTCTTTGTATATACACCGTATATATATATATATATATATATATATATATATATATATATATACACTCACATATATATATATATATATATATATATATATATATGTGTGTGTACACACACACACACACACACACACACACATATATATATATATATATATATATATATTGTCTACGGCAGAAGTTGTGTGTCGCGCACTGCCCGTATAATGTTTCCAAGGGTTAGCAACCCTAATATAATTCTATTCGTTCCGCAATTTCTAATTCTCTAATTCTCTCTATCTCTCACTCCCATACTCTATTTTCTTTTACTTTATACTTTTCACTTTCCATTTTTATATATTTTTATATTGTTGATATAAACTCCCTATTAAAAGCAAGTGCGTGTTTTTATAAATATTAAAATTAAAATTATAAACAGAAATAAAAAGGTCCCAATTTCTCGAACAGTGCGCGACATATTTCCCGTCCCGATATTATTATCCGATGTTTAAATTAAACTTTAATAAATAATAATAAAAAATAAAGTGCGGAATATTTAACTTATATAGAAGTGAGAAATCAGTGTGTATCATATTAACAATAACTAGCACAATCACATAAATAGATGCAGCCATACCCCCAACACAAGATTCAGGCAAGTGCACCACATCGCAGATAGCCCACCGGCATTCCCGCTCGCTCCCCGCTGAAACATTGTTATTGCAATTACTTTTCAATGCAATTATATTTTGTTGCTATTACATGTATATGCAAAACAAAAATTGGGAGATAGAAATTTAGCAACAATATGCACTACCGCTATATTTGTGATCAAACGCAGGTATATTTGTCGAGACAAATCAATGCGTTTTATTGTTGCCTATGTATGACGAAATACCTTTATTGCTTACTTTTGGGTGTGCTTGTTGTTGATGGTTTAGGGATATGGATGAAACACGGTAGGTAGTTGAAATTTAACAACAACAAGTAATCGCATGTGCGTTTGTATAATAAGGCGGTTGTTTTTGCAAATGCACAAGGCAAAGGTATTGAGAAAAAAATGCAATATGTATGAAATTGTTATTGCACTGCCAAACAAATATTTTTTGAATATTTTAATGTTGTTGTCGATATCAATTTTCGTGAGGGGAAAAACAACTTCTATTGGGAAAGTGTAGTTGTATTATGCTTTGTTCTTCCTTTTACAAAGCAAGAGAATATTGTTGTTATTATTGGCAATAATATTTTTCGTAGAGGGGAATATACGGGGCGATACGACCGATATGATACCACTTATTTGTTATGAGAGAGATGCTTTGATGATGATATATTTTTTCTTTCTCTCTTCTCTTATCAATATGTACTTATGTAAATGGTATGTGCAATATGTGGGATATGATTTCGGGTATTGTTTTTGCACATATAACAATTAACAACACTTCGAATAATGAGAAGAAGAACATAAGCGGGAAATAAAAGCAAAATAGATCAACCAAAAGTGCGTTTTGCCGTCGGCAAAACAATATCTATGGTATAACAATATATTATGTCGTAATTTCTTAATTTTGGCAACTATATTGGAGAGTTAACCAAGCGGAATGCAATATTTAACTCAGCGAGAGATTCGCTGTAAGTTATCGGGATGTTTAAGCGGGATTTGTTATAAAATGTACGTACGACGTACTCATAAATAATGTAGCCAAAAATTAAGAAATCACCAATAATTGTTGATTTTATCCGGATATGACGTACCTGGGGTGGCAAGATTTGCTTACCAATCGTTGCGAGCCGATCCGGCTCGAAGGACCAATGTTTCAGCGGGGAGCGAGCGGGAATGCCGGTGGGCTATCTGCGATGTGGTGCACTTGCCTGAATCTTGTGTTGGGGGTATGGCTGCATCTATTTATGTGATTGTGCTAGTTATTGTTAATATGATACACACTGATTTCTCACTTCTATATAAGTTAAATATTCCGCACTTTATTTTTTATTATTATTTATTAAAGTTTAATTTAAACATCGGATAATAATATCGGGACGGGAAATATGTCGCGCACTGTCCGAGAAATTGGGACCTTTTTATTTCTGTTTATAATTTTAATTTTAATATTTATAAAAACACGCACTTGCTTTTAATAGGGAGTTTATATCAACAATATAAAAATATATAAAAATGGAAAGTGAAAAGTATAAAGTAAAAGAAAATAGAGTATGGGAGTGAGAGATAGAGAGAATTAGAGAATTAGAAATTGCGGAACGAATAGAATTATATTAGGGTTGCTAACCCTTGGAAACATTATACGGGCAGTGCGCGACACACAACTTCTGCCGTAGACATATATATATTTTTTTTTTTTTTTTTTGCGAGATATTTGTTCTTATTTGGGAGTATACAATACAAATTAATTTTGAAGGTATTTGATTCCGATATCAAGTGAGGTTTTTTTTTAATTTTTTATTATTCCTTCTTTAGTATTTTTTCTTCCTGAAAAAGATCGTTGATCTAAATTCACATTTACGCTTTTTAATAAAATTTGCATGTACTTTGAGTCCGTTATTAATGACTCATTATTTTGATAAAAACTGCATTCATTTATTCGAAAGCGTAGAAACGTCTAATTTGGGTTTTATAACCCGCCCATTAAATTTACGTATGTGTAATTTTGATCCCGCTCATCTGATGTTCCAAAACGAAATTGGCTTAACCCCATTTTTGATCAAATATGATCCCCGAAATTCTACAGCCCATCGAACTCAAAATCATTAAGGTCTTCAATAGTTTCCATCACAATATTTTCTTCTTGTTGCTCTGTAATTTAATAAGAATATTTAAATCGCAGTTTATACTATTGAGGAGACGAAGAGAATTTACCTCCAGTTCTTGTTCTTCATGTATCGGAATTTACGTCATCGGTTATTTGCTAGAATTTCAAAATGTGGAAATTCTTCGAATTCTTCTGTGGTAACAACGTTTGCTTCTGTGCACAATATATTTTAAGTTACATAGGTTTTGCTTGTTTTTATATCGGCAGGTGCAAACATTTCGGCAGCGTTACATAGCTTCAGCCACCGATGATGTGAAGTAGAAAAACCTTACCTCGTTACTCTTGCATAAACGCTTTGAATTTGTGCAATTGGGAAATAAGCAGCTCATTGTATATACATTACTTTCAAATAAATTAAATTTAAACTTCAAAATTCGAAACAAATATTTATATTTTTCACTTTGAAAGGTGATCAAATTTGGAGTAAAACTTCAAAATTTAGGGATTTTTGGGGATTCATGTGGACATTACAACCGAAAATCGATTAGGGCGACTATAGCATGTTTCGCCAGCCAGTTCTTTCCTTCGCTAGTTTGCGCCAGTTGGTAATTCCAAGCACTGACAAGTTTTCCACCTGTTAGCAAGAGTAACCCTTCGCAATATCTCCAAGCTAACGTCATTACTGGTGTTAATGCTGGTTCCAAAAGAGATAAAATCCTTCACTACTTCAAAAGCGTAATTATCAACACTGAAGTGCTGTCTAAGACGCTGGGACTCTTTGTTTGTTGATACTACGTACTTCGTTTTGCCCTCTTTCACTGTAAGACCCATTCGACGCGACTCTTTCCAACTCTGAGAATGCTGCACGGACTCCCCGCGTGTTCATGCCAATTATGTCAATGTCATCGGCATACGCTAACAGCATAACACTTTTGTTGAAGATAGCACCATTATATCGTAGATCAGCAGCTCGTATGACTTTCTCCACAATAAGATTGAAGAAGCCGCGTCATAACGAATCACCTTGTCTGAAACCTCGTTCGGTATTAAACGGGAAAGAGAGAGGTCCTTCCCAATTTTCACTGCACAACGGGAGGTACACAGTATCATTCTGCAAACCCGAATGCGCGTCGCAGCAATACCAAACTCAGACATTGTTGAGTAGAGGTAATCCCTTACGGGACTGTCCAAAGGGGCTTTATAATCAACAAATATATGGTATGTGTCGATCTGTTTTTCTCGGATCTTCTCCAGGATTTGACGTAATGTGAAAATCTGATCAATGGTAGATTTACCTGGTCTGAAGCCACACTGATAATGTTCAATCGGGTTGTTAAGCATAGGCTTCAATCTTTCACACAGTATGCTCGATAGAACCTTGTATGCGATGCTAATAAGATTTATTCCTCGGTATTTGGTGCAAATTGTGGTCTCCTTTCTTGTGTACGTGACAGAGAACACTGAGCATCTAATCATCGAGCATGCTCTTATCCGACCATATTCTGCTTATGAGCTGGTGCATGCTGGTGAGCAGCTCATCACCTCCAGTCTTAAACAACTCGACAGGCACGCCATCAGCACCTGCAGCTTTGTTGTTTTTCAGCCTACAAATGGCCTCTCTGACCTCGTCATGGTCGGGTGGTGGAACAGCTACACCAAATAATATCTAATAATAAATACTATTTAATGGATAAATAATAATATTAAAAAAGTGAATATAAATTATATTAATATGATTCAACAATATTAATTAATTAATAAATGTAAATATTACAAAATCTGTACACACGCTTTTGCATACGTACTGTACACTTTCCTCTTATTTCAATATCATTTGTTCGAGTTTAACAGGAATGTCCACTTCCGGTAATTTTTGATTCCAGTCAAATACTGGAAAGTGAGACTTCTCTAAGTATTTATGTCTCTATTATATCTAAAATAGAATTTATGGGACATGTACGTTCCGTTCAAAAAACCGAATGGGACATAGTGAACTAAAAATATTTCGACGAAAACGCCTATACTTTTTTTAAATTATGAAGAAACAATGTTTTTTTTTTTGGAATAATTCCCTTATTCTTTTTCAACCATTGAACCACATCCTTTCCAGGTTTGACTTATTTACAATACATCAACATATTGGACTTTTTCTGTCAAATGAAACCAATTAGAATTAATGGACCGTATTTCTAATAAAAATTAAGCACCAACTTAAATTTTTTACCGACTTGATAAATTTGTTAAAAAGCCGATATCAAATTTAAATTGGAACCTAACCTAAATTGACCGACTATAGGCAAATTAAAAAAAAAAGTATATGTATAACAGACATGGTCAATGAATAACCATCGATAACAAACCGTCATTGATAGTTTGTTATTGCTGCAGAAACAAGAAAATGAATTTTCATTTTCATGAATCATTTGATTCATTAAAAAACTAGCTGTAGATACACCTATAGGATATTGAAAGGGCTAATTGTAGCGCTGTGGCATTTTTTAACTGTTAAAATTACATCTAAAAACCGCATCAAATACTCCAACAAAAAAACCTTTCCAAATAGTTTCACAAAACTAACTATTTATTCCACACTGAAACCAAACAACTCATTCACCATTTAGTTATTATAAAGCATAAATCGTAGAACTTATTTAAAGGAAATATGTCCTAGGCTTTCTGTACGAGAAGAGTTTTCTGTTGCCCTTGTGGTGAACTCTCTGGACAAGAGGGAATTTTATCTTTGAGTCATGGAATTGTTTCACATGGGTGCGACGAGTTTTACTTGCACGAATAGCTTCAACCTTAATTATTTGTATTGAGTGAGCACGAGCACGGTGACGAGCTCCCATATCACGATAACATTGTGTAACAGCTCCACCAACAGTAAGATCTCGGTATTCACGATACATGTTGTGTGTTCCAGAACGAGAATCATACCGTAGCCATATACCGAAGTTCTTAATTTTGATTGGAGAGCTTTCATATACTTGTTTAAGCGATACGATTTCACCAGTAGTTTTCTTGAACTTCTTCAGTTGCCGCAAAAAGTACCAGAATCGAGATTTGGCAACAATGTTATCCGGTGCAAAAATTCTCATTTTGTATAGTGGAGTGTGGGGCTCCTTTTCAGAAGGCAACTTACGGCCAATAACCTCATATTCTTTCAACTGAAAGCAGAATTAAAACGTGTATAAAGTACTGAGTTCATAAAGCAACACATCTCAAGTAGATATATCGTAGATAAGTTACCAAAATAAGTACATCTGAGTGGAAACCGTATTTCTACATGTTGTGGCGAGTTTATGTTTGTGTTTGCTATACTCAGAGTACGTATTTAAGTAATTTCTACAATTCTAATTAGCAAATCACTAAAATTTTCTTAAAATATTACCTGTCCCTTTGCTTTCATTTTGGCAGCGTTTACGAAAAAGGAAACGGAAAAGGTAAATCCGGCTGTCGTATGTTTTTATCATGTCCACTGACTTGTAACTCGAACTGTTCTGAAATGAATAATATATATTCGAAGAGTCTGTTCAAGAAAGTTCTTACCTTAATAGTGCGGTTACACTATATACCCAATTAAGTTGCGTTAATTTTCACTTTGGCCGATATAACGGCCTGCGCAAACCGATACGATACGGTATTGAGAGAGTAATTTGTTTCATAGAATAAAGTTAACTTAACAATTTTTTTAATTTTTTTTTTAACAATTTGCAGTGGTACAGTCGCAATTGATTTGGTATAATCTTGTCAGTTAATTTATATTCGACAATTTATAGTTAGTAGGTAGTCAGATGTGGGTGCCGTAGCTCAGTGGTTAGTGTGTTCGCCTTCTGATCTGTAGGTCGGTGGTTCAATCCCCGGCTGATGCATAACAAATTTAATATCGATAAGATTTTTCTTTCGAACGGTACCCACCTGTCGGCAAGCAATTGGCAATTCTTCCGACAGTAACAACTTGCCATGAAAAAGCTTCTTAAAGAACTCTGTGACAAAGCTCAGAAAAAGTGATGTCACAAGTGTTCTGCCGTTCGGAACCGGCTAAAATAAGTAGGTCCCTTCTAATATTGTCCAAAATTTAAGACGCACAACAGTAATGGAAGAGAAGCTCGGCCAATGAGCCCTTTGGGGCTTTATGTGGCCACATATTTATTTTTTTTTTTATTTAGGTAGTCAGAAAAGGATGGAAGTTATGCGCCGAAAGTGCAATCAAAATTAAAAATTAGTGCAACGAGCTATGTCATATGTGCAAAGGGTTTCGATTTTAACAAATATACTCACAAATTTGTATACGTTGAAGCGAAAACATCAGTAAACTGCGCTCTATATTATGATTGTACTACTATTCAATTCGCTTAATCATGTTTAATCAAAATTTAAATTATTCCATTAATCAAAATTCTGATTAATCGAATAATTTCAATTATTGCATATTCGAAATCATGATTATTCGAAAAATTTTATAGTTGGTTAATCGAATATTTTGATAAATCAAACGAACGAACAAACGATTAACAAACAGCCCTCCTTTATTCCAAAATTTCAATTCCACTGTAGTATTTCAAATCAATTTACACCAACACAACTGGACTAATGTGGACACGACGTTCATGGACAGAATGCTCTTGGGTAAGCCAATGTGGACAGGCACTTATAAACACGGAAAGCATGTTATGACGATTACGTTTGCCACAGCTGACAAAAGTTTCTTTACGGATTGAACACAATAAACGTGTGCTGAGACAATGTAAAAAAGATTTATTCGCGTAAAACTATATTTATATTTACAAAACGGTGTCTGAATGAATTTAATTTTCGTTTTTGGCGCTATCACTTCTCACAACAAACAACTGTCAAATTGGCGTATGATGGAAGGATCTAAAATCAACAGATGCTTACGGTTTGACGCATTTTGTAATGATTCGCTCCGCTCGTATTGTGTTTTTACAATACGAGCATTCATTCAATGAATGTTATTGCTTAAATTAAAAATTATATTTAGTATTTCCGACAAAATCACATAATAATCAAACATTACTTTGCGAATCAGATAATTCTTTACAGTTGCCAACATACTCAAATATTTGTATCAAATTAGATTATTATTTAGATATATTTTGTTATATATTCCGTTTTCCTCTATATGAAAGAGTATAAGGAAACACTGGTGAAATTGGTCTGATTGGTATCGAGAACAGCAATCAGGACTGATTGGCTTGCAAATGTTCATTTTTGGAGTTCACTTTTAATTTTATATTGAAACCAACAACAATTTGTTTGATTAGCAAAATGACTGCCCTTAGTGGGATATTATATATATATGTATATGTATATATATATATATATATATATATATATATATATATATATATATATATATATATATATATATATATATATATATATATATAGGGCTTCTCTTTCATTACTGTTGTGCGAATTAAATTTTGGACAGTATTAAAAGGGACCTACTTATTTTAGCCAGTTCCGAAAGGCAGAACTTTTGCGACAACACTACCGAAAGAATTGCCTATTGCTTGCCGACCGTTGGGTACCGCTAGAAAGAAAAATCATTGCTACAATGTATATATATATACACATATATATATATATATATATATATATATATATATATATATATATATATATATATATTTACATATATATATATATATATATACATGTGGGTACCGATAGAATGAAAAATTTTTTCGGTATTAAAATTATGCTTCAGACGGGGATTGAACCCACGACCTACATATCAGAAGGCCAACACTGAGCTACGTCAACCACTAATCACGGCATTATTACTTCCATTATAACCAGCGAGTAATCAGATCTTAATCGCGTGCAAGTGTTTATTTTTCGAGTTGGTTTTTCATTATGTATTCAAAGCAACAAATTTTTATTGGGAACAATGTTATTGGTCTTACAACCACGACCGCTGGAATTTTTACTTGAGCGAACGTAGCTAATATTTTGTTCTCCGCTTTACAACTCTGTTATATCGAAAATTCGAGAATAGTAACGTACTGTATTAATAATATTCTCGAATAGTGAGGCTCTCGATTTTCATAAACTGAAAATAAAAGCAGGTGCGATTGCATATACACACTTGTTGGGAAATATATCGCTTAAGTGAGATTTTCCGAATCAAAAATGGCAAAGTGGGGAGAAGGGGACCCAAGGTGGATTGTTGAAGAACGCCCAGATGCGACTAATGTGAATAACTGGCATTGGACTGAAAAGAATGCTACCCCTTGGTCAAAGGAACGTATTCAACAACTTTTTAATGATTTCAAAATTGGTAAGATTAAAGTAATGTTACGTTAATATGAGTATAACCACATAATTTTAATTGTAGAGGAAAATGATATCGTCTGCACGATTGATGCTATAGAGAACTGTACTGGAGAAGCTACGGTTAACAATCGGAAGGGCAAATTAATTTTTTTTTACGAATGGGAATTAGTACTGAAATGGTCTGGATGTTTTGCGGGAAATAGTAAGAACACGCACAAGGGTAAAGTGACAATACCGAATCTCTCGGAGGAGAATGATTTAAACGATATAGAAATCACTATAACTATTGATGAATCAAACGAAGAGGCAGAATTACTAAAGCAATTTATGTATAATGCCGGCCGTGATATAATACGGAAGCAAATAGGAACTTATATTAAAGAACTTAAAGAAGAGTATTCCAAAAATCTTATCCTTCCGAAGAAATGTGAAGAAAATACGATTCCGCTCAATCCAATGAAGGAAATTCCGAGTCCGAATCGTATATATACGAACTTCAAAACGAATGTTACTGCCAGTTCGAGCGATAATTCCGTAGGTTGCAAATTGGATGTGCGGACGTTGACAATGTCGGAAGAATTTCAGTGTACCGCGAATGATTTGTATAATGCTTTGACTAAGCAAGATATGATGACAGCATTTACTCGTGCTGCAGCTAAAGTAGATGCCGTCAGAGGTGGAGAGTAAGTAATATGATAATTCCTATACCTATGAAGAGCTCAATGGAACGAATACTATTACATTCGTTTTTTTATTCGTGTGACACATCTCAATTGATTGCCTTTAGGTTTGTGTTATATGGCGGAAATGTCCACGGAAAATTTGAAGAGTTAATTCCAGAAAAAAAGATTGGACAGACATGGCGTCTTAAGAATTGGCCCTCTGGTCACTATTCCAATGTATCTATTGAACTTAAAGAAACGGTTTGTTTGACAATAATCGCTATATCAAAGCAAAGTGAAATTACCATTAACTCAAATTTATTTATAGAAAAATAGTACTTTGATGACTTTAATACAATCCGGTATCCCTGCATCGGAATATGATGCTATGAGAACTAACTGGCATCGATACTACTGGCACAGTATCAAGCAAGCTTTCGGTTTTGGTTCGGTTCTTGCTGACGCCTTATAAAAACTACGAAGGCGTAAGTTCCCACTAGTAAACTTTTTTTCCGCTTAAAAAAACAAATACATCCTGTTAGAATAATAAATTATGTTTTAACATCCAAGTACACTAAGCTCATTAGCTTTCAATAGTATACATACAAATATGATTGGTGAGCATATTTTATAATTTAGTATTATAAAGAATCATAATAAATTAAATCTGCATCAATCGTGCAAAGAATTTTTTTTATTAACATTTAAATGGTACGACATAAGAGTAGATCATTTACCAACAATGGAATTGCCCAGGTAAAGGTTTGGCATTACAGAAGTACGAAATATCCACATTAGTGGCGTAATCAGGAGGCGATTGATCCCTTTTGTCCGACGAACTGATCAAAAATATCTAGGCTGACTTCCTAAACTTATGTAATTTCGACTTATTCTGCTATTAAACACAAATTGATCTAAACACGGTAAGATTTTGTCAGTCTGATCGTCAACGCAACCCAGTCTTTCGTACAATTTTAGAAAGTAAAATTATTTGAAATTTTCTATCATGGACGCAAAAAAATAAACGAATAATTAAAATTTAAATATTAATTCAATAATTCACCGCGACTTTTGTAGTAAACTAAATGTTGAGGAGCTGTTTTTGAGACACTGTTGTTTATCATTTATATTAAAAATTTTGAGAAGATACAGATGACACAGTTTTATATGTAATAGGAAACTCTGCTGACGAATTCGTATATAAATTTAATGAGGACAATGAGGGTGGATTCATATTTAAAAATGAACAAACTGAAAATACAAGCAAAGCTAAGGCTATGACAATAAATGGGGAGTCTTAACATTGATATTAAAATAAAAAATGACAAAATTGAAAGAGATTTAGAAACAAACTATTTACGTGTAATGTTTGACGAAAAGCTTAAATGTGTACACACCAACTACGTACGTAAAAAATAGCAAAAAAACTAGCGTTCTTCAGTCGAATAAGGTCCAAAATATTTATGAACTGTGCAAAATGTGGCTTTATAGCACTATTATAAAGCCACATTTTGAGTATTGTTGTTCTGCCATTCTTTTTTAAGGTCAGGTCAGACGATGGAGAGATTACAAAAATTGCAAAATAGGGGTATAAGAAGCATGTTGAAGTGTAATAGGTTAGAGCCAATTAGAAATATGCTAAATACTTTGGAATTGATGATAGTAAAAGAAAGAGTGATTATGAATGTTTTATCATTTAATTTTAAAATGAAGCTTGGGGTATGCTTTTAGAATACTACTATCGTATGTATCAGATTCGCAGCCTTACAATCTAAGATACTGTGCCGAGTTCAGAGCGTAAAGGATAGCAACCAGTAGTACACAAAACTATTTGATGTACAAAGCCCTCGTCTATCTTCTTTAGCAAAACATGAAACAAATATCAATTATTTTAAAAGAATTGTAATAGATTTTATTAGAAATAAATAAATTTTGTTAAGTAAGTAATACATGAAAATATAATATACAACATATAGAATTAAAATCGTTTCTGAATAGCAAAATATTCTAAATAAACAAATAATAATAATAATATAAAAATCTCGGTCCAGAGGCAAGAAATTCAGCCCTGTTGGCTCAATTTTATCAACAGCATCAAGTGCTTTGCATAGAAGAAATAAATCGAGAACGTCTTGACTTGTATTTTGATCAACAGGGTATCACTTTATATTCATCGAACTTGAGGAATTTCAAAAACATTGGTGGAACCCTCTTTGCAATGATCATCAAAATTGACTCATCTCCGAAAAAATACAGCCTGGTGATGCCTCCGACCCATAAACTGCACCAAACAGTGACTCGCGGTAAATGCATTGGCTTCTCAATAATGACATGTGGATTTTCCATGGGGTAATGTTTTATGCTTCTATTACTCTATCTACATACTTTGCCTGCGTGGCAAGTTCTATCGTCGGTTGCTATAGACGTCACAATTGCTTCTCTCTCATCTTTACATATCAAGCAGCCCAACCACTCGTAATAGGGGCATTAGACCCAGAGGGTATATGAAATTTCACTCAAAACAATCAGAAGGGCTTTCTAAATTATACGCCCAAGCCCTAATTGAGATTATTGGAGTAATAACACTATTGAATATGGGTATAAATGTAAATAAATTATAGTTTTATTAGATTTATAGCTTAAACGGGTATCAAACCAAATTTGAAGTGAAATATCTAGATTCACGTCCAATAATTATGGGGTTTATTGTGTGAATTAGTGTTATAGATACAGTAAATACGAAAGAAAGCACAAGAAAAATTTTAAATGATTACATATGATGGAGTATTTTAATACCCATTTACTTTTGTAGTAACTACTACTATTTAATTATACTGGATGTTGCTTCTTAAGAATGGTCTTACATTTTTCTCTATAGTGCTTAACCTGATAAATCGCCGTGGTCGAACAGAGATTGATCATAAAGTTCGGCAACAACCCGACGCCCTCCAAAGAATCGTCCGTGCAAAGCATCTCGGCCCCGTATTGCCTCGTTGGCGGCGGAAAATTCAACAAAAATTTTCACTATAATTTCGGCCTCCTCGTCGTCTTCGTTTTCAGTTTGTTTCTCATTGAAAATGATTACTCGACTAACAGTTCCAAACTTTGTACACTCTTCTTGAATCTCTTCCTGAAGAGTCTCATCAACATCTTCCGGTCCGACCATATTTCTTAAAATAATAACCCTCGAATCTTGGGGCCTCATTAGACGCTGCATAACTAATTGTCGTGCACTTTGACCTTTAATCGACATGTTCTCTTGCTGCTGAAGGGTCTGCGTTTCACCTTCTTCCATTAGTTTCTTTTGTAATTCTTCTTGCTGCTTTTCATGTGCCTTTTTAATGTGTTCAGAATTGGCAACTGCGGCAGCAACAGCAGCAGCAGCTGCTGCACTGGCATTACTTATACCTGGAACCGTAACCACACCGGTATTAGCAGAATCGGTGCCAATAACAGCAACTCCACCTACTGTACCTACAGCAGAAACACCAGTTATGTTTGGTGTTGCTAACAGAGCTGTTGGTGTGGCCACTGAATGTGCTGTTGTAACATTGGGTATGATCGGAGTTGCAAGTAAACTTGGTGCAATTGCGGGTGTTTGAAAAACACCAGCTTGAAGGAATGTTGCACCAGTTGTCGCTGGGACTGCTATTCCAGGTGGATGTATGACATTAGTCGACGCGGCGATTGGAAGTGTGCTAACTTTCGCTGCAACACCAGCCGCAGCAAGGGGTGAGATGCCCAAAGTGGGAGTTGTTGCTGATAGACCTAGCACAGCATTACTAGCAACAGCGTCAAGAGCTTGAATTTTTGCTGTTGCGGCGGCGGCTGCAACAGCAGCGGCTGTCGGCATTGTTGAGTTTGTTGTAGGACAAACCAAAGCATTTGGTGGTGTGATGGATCGCCCAACCCTACACAAATACATATATATCAGTATAATTTTTATTAATTTCTACACCATAGCACTAAGACTGTAAATCTTACCTCAATAGTTGCCCGCCTAGATCAAAGAGATTCATGCTTGCAATTGCTTCGTCCATTGCTTGTTTGTTTGCATACTCTATAAACCCGTAGCCTTTGTGAGTATGTAGAGATGTTCCTTGAGCTAATTTGCAATACAAAATAGGACCGAAGGCCTCAAATACACTTTTAATATCCTCTTCAGAAAGATCAGGATGTATCGAAGCCACATAAATACGATTGAAACTCTTTGCTTCCTCTTGAATTTCATCAATTACTTGTTGTGCTTGAGGCATATTACTGGGACGACCAACTTTTATATTACGTCCACCCATTAAAGCACCATTCATTTGTTCTAAAGCAAGTTGAGCTCCTTCTGGAATTTCGTATTCCACAAAAGCAAATCCTTTATGCTTTTGAGTAGTTGGATCCCATGACATATTAATTGATTTAATCGGTCCAAATGGAAGAAACGCAGCACGAATAGTATCCTCTTTTAATTCAAAGGAAATACTTCCAACATATACTCTAAAAGAAATTAACAATATATCGTGACTCCATTTTTCTCTAATTTGCTACAAAATAGCATTCATTTTATATACGCTCAGATCTTATCAGCAAATGGCACACTATAATGATTTCACTTCCTACATGAATCTAGGTCGTTAACTTGAACTAGTATCAAATTGAAGTGATCACATTCACCAATTGGTTAGAATATACATCAATGCTATTCGGAAATTTTCTACCGATTCTAATTTTAAGCCTACCTGCACATAAGCGCCAGTGCCTGTTGTCTTTGAACTTGTGTGCGCTGAGAAGCTAATTGCTGCAAACATAACTAGAATTATTAATGACAGGGCTCTTGCATGTTGCAAATGCTGCATTTAGCGGCAATATATAATTACCTGCTGTTGATGTGCGAGAGTCTGTTTCATTAAAACCATTTTTATGCTTTGTTCCATTGCGTATTTCTTTGCCTTGCTGACAGTATCATGTTGATCTGAGGACAATTTTGGAAGAGCACCTCCAAGCAAACCCAACAATGCAGATCTGGTACCCGGTCCGAATTTAACATCTCCTGTCTGCTTCAAATCGTATATTGGCTGTGCAATGTATGCTACTTTTGGTTCCGAAATCTTGCCTAGAATATTAGGAATTTAATTAAGTACACAATGAAAATATCAACTATTTTGTATATACAGCCTCAAAAGTTAAAAAATGCTGTTTTATGTATATACTATGTGTACATAACATTTTGTTGAATACTGTTGTCGTTGATTGAGCAGGAGCAATTAGCAATTCAATAAAAACTGAATAAAAAAATAGGAGTTCTGATTCTACATTCGTTGATTTTCTGAGGGAAGCAATAAATATCACATATTCGTTGCAATAACGATATAACTCAAAAAATCAAATTGTAAAAGGTCTAATTGTTACAACACGTTGAAAGTATATAACACAAGGTATATAACAATACACTCCGCGTCATTTGATTAAAAACTGTTTTAAAGTATTTTTTTGTTTAAAATAATGAAACAATAACAATTCAATATTAAAAACAGTAATTAGAATGTGTGGGTTATTTATCGCTCCTGTTTTTTCTCCTTCAAGAAATTTTAATTCTAATAGTGGCGTTAGAATAAAACCATCTGAAAATTCTTGAGATCGTAAGATTGAGGGAGTGCGCGACGCCGACAACTTAAATTTAAATTTCTTTATTGTTACTCCATTTCCTTAGCCTATGTACCAACTAATACTAACGGTAAGTATATAATATTATATCAGAGGTAAATACAATATTACATATTAGGTATCAGGTAAGTATGTACATCAATTTATTATAGATATTGGGTAAGTTATATATTAATGTTATTTGCACGTATGTAAGTTTGTAAGTGAAGTATTGTTTGAGTTTTCAGCCGGAACGGGGTTCGGCGTAACACCGCACAACTTATGATCTCACATTCCTAACGGTAGCACGGCGAGCTTGTGTATTGGGCGGTTAATTATGCCGGCTTTGGTTGCGACGTCTGCCTTCTACTGTTGAAAATCCACGATTAAATTTCTTTATTCTTACTTCATATGCTTAGCCTATGTATCAACTAAAATTAACGGTAAGTATATAATATTATATTAGAGGTAAATACAATATTATTAGGTATTAGGTAAGTATGTAAGTAGAACTACTATTACTTCTTCTTCTTATGTGGCCATAACCATCGATTATCGATTTAGATCGAACATATAATGCGGCGCCAGTATTCTCTGTTCTTCGCTTGCTGGCGTCAATTGGATATTCCTAGCGCCGCCAGATTTCCCAACACTTGCTCCTTGCAACGGAGGTTTGGTCTTCCTCTTCTTCTGCGTCTTCCAACGGGTGCCGAATCAAATACTTATAAGCACTTATAAGCCCCAAAGGACTCTTTGGCCGAGTTTCTCTTCCATTACTGTTGTGCGTGTCAAATTTTGGACAGTATTAGAAGGGACCTACTTACTTTAGAAGGTTCCAAACGGCAAAACTCTTGCAACAACATTTTTTCTGAGCTTTGTCAGAGTTCTTTAAAAGTTTTTCCACTATACTATTAAAACTTAAAAAAACGAATTTTGCCTTCAAACGTTTCCATTTGCGTATACTTTCTGCGTCAACCATCCTCAAACCACCTTCTCTTTTATGATGTCTTGACAAATATTTGTCTTCTTTCCGTATATCGTGTTATAGTTAGTTCTAGCCATCGAATCTTCAAAATTTATTATTTTTCGTCAGAGCAGATCATTTTACTTCTAAACTGCAACCGCGATTGGATACGGGTTAGTGGCATTTTTCTAAGTTTTTCTGGTGAATGTTTTCATTTTTATTCTTGGCAGCAGACTTCTTAGAATTAGAAGCAACCCGCAGCAATAAACGGTTTCTGAATGGGCTCTGTAAGTTTACCTTATATGTTTTTTCCATAGCCTTCAACATTTTTAAAAAAATTGTTGATAAGGGTTTTACTCCTTCCAATTTTTTCTGCGATAGTACGGCTACTAAGTCCCATTTCCCTGTCCAATTTTTGCACTTTCACCATACCTTTCCTTTCCACACTATTCAGAGGAGCTATTTAGTTATTATCGCACATACTTATTTAGGCTGAATTTAGCATGTTTCGCCAGCCAACTCTTTCCTTCGCTAGTTAGCGTTAGTTAGAAATTCCAAGCGCTATCAAGTTTTTCAGTACTTGATCATTCCACCAGAGATTAGGTTTGCCTCCTCTGCGTCGTCCACCAGTGGGTTCCGAATATAACACCTTCTTAGGTGGAAGGTGTTCTTCTATTCACTCGATATGACCTAGCAGGCGGAGCCGCTGAATTTTAATGCGATTTACTATGTCGGTGTCGGCATACAGCTTATGGTTGTCCCCTATTTAATACTCGCCACCAACGCAAATAGATCCAAAGATTTTGCGTAGAACTCGTCTCCCGAAAACTCAGAGCCCTGACTTCAAGAACAACGTCTGCCTTCACAAAAAACCGAACCGCTCTTCGTCCCTCTAAAATAAGTATTAGCCTTATTCTAATGGTGCACATATAAATCTAATTTTCTTGAGGTTACTCAGAAATCATGCCATAAATTAACAGTACTCCCTTCCCTGCTACAAACTCATAATTGAACGAGTTATTTTTTGAAAAGTGTTTATCCTCAAATAAAAAAAAAGAAATTGAGTCCTAACATAATAATAGGAGCAGTTGTGGCTTAAGACATCGTAATCAAATGACTCGGAGTGTATACCAAAAAGTGTTTCAATGGGTTGTCATGGGCTTTTTTTTATGGTTTTGTTGATATTTTAAATTTATTTTTGACTTTTCCAACGGATGATGGAAATACAAGCATAACAAGAAATATGATGACTGCAAATAAAATTAATTGCTGCCTAGGTCGTTTTTCTTTTCAGTAACTTTAATAAAGTTAGAACACGAAATGTATTGCAACAACATATATAGATTTATAACGGTTTTTTTTTTTTGTTTTGTCATTTGTAGTAAGTTTTGCGATTTCATCCTAGAAAGATTGACACCGCAACAACGCTTGCAAATATTCAAATTTTATTACGAAAATTGTAGTTCTGTCATTTAAACTCAAAGATCGTTACATATCGCTAATTTTATTGAGTGATGGGGTTCATTTTGGTATATTCTCAATGGTATGGCCCAATAGTTATTTTAACAAGCAAAATTGTGGGATTTGGAGTGAAGACAGTCCACAAAAATTGATTAGTTTGATAGTGATTATGCCCCAATTGCTTGAAAAAGTAATCGAAAATTGAGTTTCCAGATTACGCCATGTTCGAGCCAGCCGCGACGACCATATGCCCGAAATCATACATATTCAAACAGTAATTGCATAAAATTATTCTTCGTATAAAGCGAACTTTTAGTTCAGAATATTACATTTTGTATTTTTTTTTTTTTTCTAAATTTCAAAGTGCTTCGCTCTGAAAAAAGACCCTGTATTTGAGGAAACTAGAGCTATTCATAACTCGAAAAACCAGAACTTTGAGTTGTGTCATCATTGTAGCGAATATGTATATTTTCATCGTATCCGCCAATATCAAAATCAAGTTGTATGCACTAAATATTATGAAGTTTTACTTCAACGACAACAAACCAACATCAGTTTATAGTCCAATAGGCCTGGACCGCCTCTGTAATATATTAAAAAAAAAAAAAGATCTAATTAGAAGATTGGTGAAAAAATATGATTTTTAATGTAGAACACTGGAAGGGTGATATTAAAAAATTCGACCGACTCCCATGGTGTGCTTTGCCGTCATATTCGATTTACCATTTACCATACCATAACTATGCAATACTATTGTATTGCATAGTTATTTCTAAAAGCAGTCTATATGACATTTCATGCCCTACAAGATAAATGGTGGGAAATTTTCTGTATTCATAATGTTTACGGAAATTAAGTTATGCGAAAGTGGAAATTTTAGATGCGTTAGATGTTGGGGAGAACAAATGAATTTTGTATGGGGCACCCATACAATATTTACGTCTTCATTATACTTGGGTTATTTGTTAAATATGTATTTTTGGCTCATTTCCCCTAAGAGGTAGATACAATATTTGAGCAAACGCTAGGTATAAGAAATTAATGGAAATAGAAAACATATCTTAACCACTTAAGTGCCCACTGACTCTTTTAGGGGTAAAACATATGACCGACCACCATTCAGTTTCATCTCCAACATTTCCCTCGAACATGCTTACTTATTACTTCGCGATATTCAAAATCATTAAAACAGGACTGTGAATACCTCAACTCCTAAAAGTATCACTTTCTCATCTCTTAATTCCGTTAATATTACAAATACAGAAAGCTTCCGTCATATAAACTGTAGCACAGAAAAAGTCCTACATATTGCTTTTTAAATTCCTTTCCAATAGTGCAAAGCGAGATATTAACCATACGGTAGTCGATCTCTTCCACGCCCCTACACAAAAAATCATGTTTTGCATCCATGTTCGAAATAGGTCTGTTTTGTAAACCTTCACCTACTGGACTATTAGATTTCTTTCATTCAATTTAAATAAAAATTGACGCCTGAAAGAAAGATAAAGATAAAAGAAAAAGAAAAAATATTAATAAAACTCTCATCGTGTCCGCTGTTAGAACTAATCGTAGTGGTACATGGGGCGAAGATCTGTTTATGATAAATGTTACGGGCTTTTATATGACTGAGTTTTCGTGTCGCACCACTTACATGGCTTAGGCAGTCAAACAAGAATTATTCTTATTATCAATGTATGTGGTGAGATTAATCCAAACATATTTTTAATGCATATCAATTATTAGCTGAAAAATGTAAGAAGGAAAAGCACCTAGAATATTAACATTAAGATAACATATGTACGTAGACATGTATCTAAACTAACGGTATGACTTTAAGGAACTGAAACTGAAAAAGGATTTTCATATTCCAATTTCTTGCTTTAATTATTAATAATTATAAAGTGAATAGCGATATTCGGAGTGCAAAATTGCTGTGTATTCTAGAAGTAGGTAATTTAATGGTAAATATAGAATATCATTTATGGAAATCCCTTTTCAGTATTCAATTTATAGATACATAAGTATACAAATCATAGAAAAAGAAATGTTGAAACGACCTTTATTAAAATCATCCAATATAGCTGGGGTTTGTTTAATCGTTATAAGTTCACAAAAATTCATTTAAGGCATGTTTAAACTTTGTACATTGCTCATAGGTTAAAGAGAAAAAACAAAAAGAATATAATCCGCTGAAAAGATAATAAGAGCAATAGTATAACCATAAATTTTCAAAATTTAATTTCTGACAATAAGAACGTCGAACCGGGATAAACATCAAAAATTTCATAGACGCGACGAAGTGGTTCGCAAATAAAAAAATATAATTAATGTTCAATGTAAATGTAAAAGAAAATTAAACGAAAAAAAAAACAAATTTATATACTAAAACCGAAGAAAATTTTGGGCAATATTCACAAGTAGACAATTATAAACTCCATTGTGGATTTGAAGACGATGCTGAGACAGAAGTGGATTGTGCAGTCGGTTGTGTAGTGGGTAGTGGCATGGCACTTCGTCGGGTAATCATGTAAGGCAGAAAAACTTAAAAAATGCTTACAAAAAGAAATAAAAAAGAAAAAAAAAGAGAAGAGAATCAATAAGCGTCATTAGTCAATACATTGTAGCACCACAGGACCCGCCAACTCTGCACAAGAGCGCTCGTTGAGGACCGCGTGAGCGCCGATATTATTTCGCTTTTTTTTTTTTTTTTTTTTTTGTTCATACTCGCCCGCAGTCAAACTGTTTGTTGGAAAAATCTGAAGCAGCATATGAGTGGAGCTGCATTACTTTCAGTTCATATTCACTCATACAATAGTGTCAAAAGCATATTTACTAGTATTTTACTTTATATATAAATATATATATTTTGCGTTCTACATATTCTACGACAGTGAGTGCATGTCACTTGCACTTGCAATTTAGAGCAATTATCGCTTTGAGCAAGCGCACACCGCAAGTAGAGCAGTCGGAGTCTCACCTGAACTGACATCATCATGCGTTTACGTCTGCAATTACTTAAGCAGAACAAAAAGAAAAACCGATTGTTTAGTTACATTTGTTGTGTTGTGTTTTGCAAATTATCTAGAAATAAATTGTATTTGAATATCTTTACAAATCATTCTTAACACGCAAATAATTTAGTTTATAGATTTTCCCTATTTTCAAGTTACGAGTCCTTTAAAACAATATACAAGCAGGTGTGTATCTAATACTAAAGTCAAAGGTTCAATTGAGATGAACATGTTTATATGAACATTATACAGCGTAATTTGTAAGTACTTACTCAAGTCCGGCCGAGACTTCTTCACCACGGGTGACACATCGTTAAGGGGTTCATCGGAACGGGGGGATGATCGACTTTCTCTTTCGTTGGAGCCCTGCAAATAGAATGCTCGAGGTGAATTTCGGAAATATTTATACAAAATATATGTAGTTGTGCACATTATCGAAAAACTTCCATAGGTTAAAAGTAGTATGTATACAGGATTATTTTACATTCAAATATAGCCATTTCACTGAAATGCAATTTCCCTCATTTTAAAAATTATTCTCACTTACCATATTTACAAAGCTATACTTTACGAGTTTTGATATACTTTTTGTCGATTACTTTACAAGAAGAAGTAGGTACGTACAATATTTTTAAAATATAATTTACTTTGATTTACACGGTATACAATATGAACAACTGAACGCCTATGTCGCTGTTGCCGTCACATAAACGTTCGCTGCTTGTTCGCTGCTCAAACCCGTATTTACACGAGATTGCATAAAGGGAAGCAGCGCTTGTACTGATTGGCACAATTGTAAATATGGCGTCAACAAGCTACAGTACAAAGCAAAAATATGAAACAGTTTGTTTGAAAACAATCGTAATCACGAGTAAAAAACCAAAAAGCAATCTACAACAATATATGGTATTGTAACGAGTATCGATAGTTGATTACTCATCACTATTGTGACTGACACTATTGGCAGCATCGAAACGAATGTCAACAAAAAGAAATGAGCGATAACCAGAACAAGCCAACGAGAAAGGAAGAGAAGAATCTCGATAAAGGAAGATTCTAGGGTGTTGCCAACAGAGTATAAATAGAGCCAGTGTTGAGAATTGACAATCAATCTACTTCCGAACGTGATTGCGAAAACATTGATACAGAGGCAAAAGTTGCAAGTACATTTAAGTGTTATAGTAAATAGTTGATTGTAAACAGTGTTGATTGTAAATAGAGATTATTAAATAAATTGTTGCTGTATATAGTTGTACAAAATAAGTGTTGCAGTTATCATTAACAGAATCCAGTGATCGAACAAGGTAATTCAAATAGAATTAAACGTTCACAGAATAAAAACGTAACAATTGGTGTCAGAAGTGGGATTCTGTAAAGATGGTGAAAATTGACCAACTAAAAGTGGACCAGCTTAAAAAGCTGTTGGTAGAGATGAATCTATCGTCATCAGGTGCAAAGGCAGAACTGCTGGTGAGGCTGAGGCAAGCTATGGAGGCTAAGGGAATTAATGTAGAAGAACATGAGTTCTTCGAGGAAGCCGATATACAAGCAGTTGTGCACGCTGAGGAAGAGAGCAAGGTAGATTCGAGTGGTCAACTCATGGAATTTATGAAAACCATGATGCAACAGCAGCAACAACAGCTACAAGAAAATGCGTCTCGCATTGACTCCAAGCTTCAAGAACATTCGGTACGCCAAGAGGGCGTTATTAGTGAATTGCGTATGGAAATTCAAGAAGGTTCGTCTCGCCAAGAGGGCGTTATTAGTGATTTGCGTATGGAAATTCAAGAACATTCGGCTCGCCAAGAACACGTCATCGAAAATCTACAAAAAGGAATTGAACTTAGATTTCAGGAAATTTCCGGAACCATTAATGAAAAGGTCACGGATTTAAAGGAACATGTAGATGATTTGGAAGATAAGTTCGAGAAATTACAGCACGATCTCAACCAACTAAAAATAAATGGACCAGCCACATCAGTGATTCGAGATTCAAGCACAATCAAACTAAAGCCACCAACATTTGACGGAAGCACGCCATTCAATATCTTCAAGCTTCAATTCGAGACAACAGCTTCGAAGAATCAATGGGATGATAGCGACAAGACTGCTGCTTTAATAGTCGCATTAAAAGGTAATGCTTCCGAGGTGTTACAGATGATTCCAGAGAAAGATCGTGGTAGCTATCAGTCACTGATGGACACACTCCAGCGAAAATATGGAAATGAATACAAGAGTCAATTACATCGAGTGGAATTGAGATCGCGAGTGCAACGGAGTAATGAGAGCCTTCAGGAATTCGCTTCCGATATTGAGCGCTTATGTCATCTAGCGTTCTCCGGTAATTCGGAAGAGTTCGTCGAAAAAATAAAAATAGAGGCATTCATAGATGGTATACGTGATGGAGAGACAAAGCGTGCCCTAGTCATGTCACCCAGGAATACTTATGCCGAAACAGTCAGTAGTGCCTTGACGTTTGAAGTCGCCAGTTTCATGTGTCGACCAATGCCACGGGTACGCCAATTAGAAACAGAAACAACAGATCTGGTTGAAGCAGTGCGTCAGGCAGTAAAATCAGTAGTTCAGCCTGAAGGAAGAACAACAGGTCGACGCGAAAACAAGTTTACTGGTAAGTGTTTCATTTGTGACAAACCAGGACACATGGCGCGTAATTGTCGTCTACGACGCAAGCAACAAAGATCGAATTCACCAGGACAACGAAAGGAAGATCGTGATGTCATTCATCGTGGTAAAGCTGATACTCCATATCATCGTATTTGTACCGTAGATAGCAAACATTGTTCGCGGGTAGGAAGCCAGAATCACATTGTTAACCTACGTCTTACGAATGTATTGTCGGAAGAGTCATGGACCACCGAACGAGTTCAAGAAGATCAACGGAACGACCCAGATCTCTCAAAGATCATGAAATACAAGGAGCAGGGCATACGTCCAGATTGGCAAGAAATGGCTAATGAGAGTCCAATAGCAAAGGCATACTGGGCGCAGTGGCAAAGCCTGCACTTACGAGACGGATGTTTATTCCGAGCATGGGAAAGTGAGGATGGAAAAATCACTAATGATCTTCTAGTGGTACCCAAGGCGAGAATAAATGAAGTGATAGCTGAGTATCACAATGCCTCCAGTGGAGGGCATTTGGGAATCACCAAAACCGTCGAGAAAATAAAGAAACGATTTTATTGGGTTGGATGTCATGACCATGTCGCTGATTGGATTCGGAAGTGTAAGCAATGTGCAATGGCCAAAGGTCCCACTAAGAAAAGTCGAGGTAAGATGCACCAATACACCGTGGGTGCTCCATTTGAGCGAATTGCTATGGACATAGCTGGGCCATTTCCAATAAGCAACGCAGGAAACAAGTATGTTCTGGTGGTTATAGATTACTTCAGTAAATGGCCTGAAGTATACCCCATTCCAAATCAGGAAGCTAGTACAGTTGCGGATGTATTCGTCAACCAATGGGTTACTCGTTTTGGTGTACCGATGGAGTTACACTCGGACCAAGGTCGAAATTTCGAATCAGTTGTATTCCAAGAGATATGCCGTATGCTGGGTATATACAAAACTCGTACAACATCTTTGCATCTACAATCTGATGACATGGTAGAACGATTTAACCGTACCTTGGAGGAATATTTGAGAAAAGTCGTAGATAAATACCAAAGAGACTGGGATGTACATATACCAATGTTCCTCATGGCATATCGATGCGCACAACATGATACGACGGCTGCTACACCGGCAATGGCAATTTTTGGAAACGAGTTAAGACTGCCAGCTGATTTAAAATTTGGAGTCGTAACACCAACGAGATCAACCGAAGGTAATTATACTAGCGAAAAGCGGGAACAGTTGGATGAAGTACATCGGTTCATCAGAGAGCGGTCGCAGATGATAAGCGATAAGATGAAGGCCAGGTATGACTTGAAAGCAAATTCAAAAGGGTTCTATGAAGGAGAGCTTGTAATGCTTCATAATCCACAACGAAAGAAAGGCCTGTCTCCTAAACTACAGACTCATTGGGAAGGACCATATGAGATTATAGCAAAGATAAATGACGTAGTGTATCGCATTCAACGTGCCTGGAATAAAAGAGCAAAGTTTAAAGTAGTGCACTTGGAGCGACTTGCGCCATATCGAGGGGAAGTATAAAAACTTGTTCGGGACGAACAAGGTTAAGAGGAGGGCAGTGTAACGAGTATCGATAGTTGATTACTCATCACTATTGTGACTGACACTATTGGCAGCATCGAAACGAATGTCAACAAAAAGAAATGAGCGATAACCAGAACAAGCCAACGAGAAAGGAAGAGAAGAATCTCGATAAAGGAAGATTCTAGGGTGTTGCCAACAGAGTATAAATAGAGCCAGTGTTGAGAATTGACAATCAATCTACTTCCGAACGTGATTGCGAAAACATTGATACAGAGGCAAAAGTTGCAAGTACATTTAAGTGTTATAGTAAATAGTTGATTGTAAACAGTGTTGATTGTAAATAGAGATTATTAAATAAATTGTTGCTGTATATAGTTGTACAAAATAAGTGTTGCAGTTATCATTAACAGAATCCAGTGATCGAACAAGGTAATTCAAATAGAATTAAACGTTCACAGAATAAAAACGTAACAGTATATATGATTGTTCGTGAAATTTATAAACGAAAAAGAAACAATTCTGCGGAATCTGTGGTAAAAATATTCGTTTATTTAAAATAAATTTTTATTTGCTCTTGCTTTATTTTGCTTAGTTTTGTTTATATTTACAATAATTTGACGTGTAGTTGAAATTTCCCAAGCACATTCCAGTAGTCTATTCACAATGCTGTTTTTTTACTTTCCAACACTATAACTCAGGTCGATTAAAATATAAGCCAGTTCAATTGAACTTTGTTAAAATAGACCATGTCGCTTATTTTTGTTGTTGCTTTACATGTAGTTCGGCAAATAAGTCAGTGTTCTTTTGCAACTCGCGTGCAAAAGAATGCGGCTATTGTTATGTTTTTATTTTGTGAGCGTTTAATTCTACTCGAATCAATCCTGTTCGATCGCTGGATGTTGTCAATAATAATTGTAACCTTATTTCGTACTATGTCCAACAATAATTTATTTAATCAACTATTTATAATAACTCGTTAATTTAACATCCCATCGAGTGATGTTGTCTCTATCATTGTCGGAGTCGAATTGATTCGTCTGTCAACAAGTGTCCCTATCTATACCCTGTGGCAATACTCCAGAATCGTCTTCTATCGTAATCGATGTTGTTCTCAATCTTACTCGTTGACTTGTTCTAATTATCGCCATTCGTATTGATGCTACCATTATTCGTGATATTTACAATAATCATCGATACTGCCCCCCTCTTAACCTTGTTCATCCCGAGCAAGTTCCTATGCTTTCCCTTGATATAGCGCAAGTCGCTCCAAGTGCACTACTTTAAACTTTGCTCTTTTATTCCAGGCACGTTGAATACGATACACTACGTCATTTATCTTTGCTATAATCTCATAAGGTCCTTCCCAATGAGTCCGTATAATGTTGTGCGCATCGATATGCCATGAGGAATATTGGTATGTGCATAGTCTTTTGGTATTTGTCTACGACCTTTCTCAGATATTCCTCCAAGGTACTGTTAAACCGTTCTACCATGCCACTAGATTGTGGATGCAAAGGTGTTGTACGAGTTTTGTGTATACCCAACATATGGCACATCTAATGGAATACGATTAAAATTATCGACCTTAGTCTGAGTGTAACTTCATCGGCACACCAAAAAGAGTAATCTATTGGTTGACGACTACATCCGCAACTGTACTAGCTTCTTGATTTGGGATGGGGTATACTTCAGGCCACTTACTGAAGTAATCTATAACCACCAGAACATATTTGTTCCTCAAAATGGAGCATAATATTTCATAATCTTTACGAGATCTGGGTCGTTCCACTGAAATTCTTGAAATCGTTCGATGGTCCATAACTCTTCAGGCAACACATTCGCAAGTCGGAGGTTAACAATATGATTCTGGCTTCCAACCCGAGAACAATGTTTACTATCTATGTTGCAAATACGACGAAATGGAGTATCAGCATTATCTCTATGACCTGCATCACGATATTCCTTTCGTTGTCCTGGTGAATTCGATCTTGAAATGTTCCATCAAATATTGGTTGCCTTAGTTTAATTGTTGTTGATTCTCTAGCCACTGATGTGGATGTTAAACTTACTTTTTTATTAAGTTCACGCTATAATTTCTCAAGTTTTTCTTCCAAGTCATTGTGTCTGTCTAGATGTTCCTTCAGCTTATTATCCAAATCATCCACATGTTCTTTCAGCTCTTTTACTTTGTCATTAAAAGCTCCGGAAATTTCCTGAAATCTGAGATTAATTCCTTTTTGTAGATTCTCGATGACATATTCTTGGCGAGCCGAATGTTCTTGAAGCTTGTAGTCAATTGTTTTCTGGAATTCCCCAATAACGTTTTCTTGGCGAGACGCATTTCCTTGAGTTTCCCTACGCGATTCACCAATAACGCCCTCATGGCGAGATGTATTTTCTTGTAGCTGTTGCATCATGGTTACCATGAAATCCATGAGTTGACCACTCGAATCTATCTTGCCAGTCGAATCAACCTGAGCTTTGTCAGAGTTCTTTTAGAAGGTTTTCTATGGCAAGTTGTTACTGCCGGAAGAATTGCCAATGGCTTGCCGACAGGTGGATACCGTTCGAAAGAACAAATATTAAATTTGTTATGCTTCAGCCGACAGATCAGAACACTAACCACTAAGCTACGGCACCAACACCTTATCCACAAACTTGCCCTATTTATACTCTGCGGCAACACTCCAGAATCTTCCTTTATCGTAATCGAGTTTCTTCTCTTTCTTTCTCGTTGGCTTGTTCTATTTATCGCCTATTCCTTTTTGTTGACATTCGTTTTAATGCTACCATTATGCGTGCTATTCACAATAACTATCGATAATCGTTATAATATGAAAAGGTATGAAGAGCTAAAAACTGAAAAAATTGTTTCTTATTATTATTATATTTTAAGCAAATATTTTATATTTTGTGTAATATCAGAAATATTACATGTTTAGAAAAGTTATAAATACTAACAAGCCTATGACGGTTTTGTCACAGCAGTCAAGTGTTATAGTTAAGTTGTCGTTATATTAGGAGTGTTCTCGTACGCAATAGTTTGTGATAATTGTTACAAACTATCACGTTTTGGCGTTCCCGTACCCAAAAAACTTGCAAAGAAGGGGAAATTGAGAGAACGAAATGAAGAAAGTTGCAAATTGTTACTGGACAAATTTATGCCAGTAAAGACTTGAATGTAGCTGATCATAAGCAAAAAAAACTAACAAACAAACGAACAATTGCAATTTACTTAGTGGAATATCAGCTGTTCGTGAAACTTGCAATTTTTTTCTGGTTTTGGTTTCTTGTACTTTTTGGCATATTTTTATCTTTGAGAGGGAATGCTGTCAAATTCTCAGAAATTTGTTTACTGGGTGATTGTTACTGAAAAAGTACGAAAACACACCTATTATCATGAACAGTTGTTATAGGTATGCGCAGCCAAACACGACACGAGAAAAGTTCTTTTCATTCGCCATTTGCGGTGAAAAGCTATCTACAGCTAATAGCCTAGACAGACGGCAGCGTTAATCCGATTTACCGGCCCACTTAATCCGAATAAAATATTAACCTGACAGACGGCAGTATTGCCGATTAACTAAACGGCTGATTGCTGTTTTATTTATTTATTATTATTTATTACTATCACTATCAATTTCTGTCATCTGTCACTCTCGATATGAGAAAATCTACAAGAAGTACGTGAACTGAAAACTATCAAAAACTTGTAAATTGACATTCACAGCTCGTAATTGACAGCTGGATTTATTTGTTCGCCAACGCTTTTCATGTTGAAAACTGTTAACAATTGTTGAAAGTTTTTTGTCAGCGAACACACCTAATATTTTGGAAAATGGATCGAGAACAATTCACAATAGAAAATTTTCAGCAGTGTTGCCATCGCAAATTGCCCTAATCCTATTTTATTTTGAGAATTAACTCATAGAGTTTATGCGGATTAGCTGCAATTAATGCCCGAGTTAATTCGAATTAACTCGGTAATCCGGAATTAGGCTGCCGTCTGTCTAGGCTATAAAACAGCTGTTCATTGTTTGCATTTACAAATTTTATAACTACTAAATTTATGCTGAATTTTTAAATAAAAGAAAAAATGTAAACCGTATATTTTGTATAAAAATACTTTGCTGCATGGAAAATGGATCTCTTTTATGAAGTTAATCTCTCAGAAGTCGCCTTCTGGCTATAATTTCCTGTTGTTCTGCAATGAAACATATTACCACAAGTTGATCTGCCATAGCTAAACTTGGAACGCAATGAACTTAAAAAACTTAAACTTAACTGGCTATAATTTCCTGTTGTTCTGCAATGAAACATATTACCACAAGTTGATCTGCCATAGCTAAACTTGGAACGCAATGAACTTAAAAAACTTAAAATCGCGTGATTTATTTAAATGTATGTATTTATCAATAATTCGCACAATTTGAATTTGAATTTGAGTAGCAAACAATTTCCTCTATTTAAACGCGTAACAAAATCATCTGTTTGAACGTTGTCACATACTCAGTACGTCATAACAATAAATATGACAGTAGTCATCAAAAGAGCTTTCGATTTTTGCTATGCATTCCAAATATGACAGTTGTCATTATCATAACAATTGTCATTACGGCAAAATTTGTCATTGAATGAGAATAGCACTCTAAAGCTAATCTTCGCCGTTTCGACGAACACGATAGCAAGAAAAAGCACTTAAGCGCTTCTGCAATCGAAAACAAACTATGCTATGCAAAAAAACCCGAGGATCAGTAAGTTCAGTAAAGACAAAAGTTAGAAAAAGAGAGCACTGTTTTGTCGATTCGACGAAAGTTAGCTTTCCAGGGTTAAGAATAATTTATCGACGGATATTGATGTTACTGCAAGTTCCTTTTAAACTTCATAAATACTCGTGATGTAAAGCTTTTATATCACCCAGATCAAAAGTTAAATAGGTTCTCTCCAAGAAGACTTGGATAGTTTAGTCAGATTTAGTCTCTGTTACAGATAAAATTCAAAATCTAACCTTTGAACAAATTTACCTAATTTTGGATTTGGGTTACCTTGGTTACTTACTTATTTGGCCATTACAACCGAAAATTGATTAAGGTCGAATCGCCAGCCAACTCTTTTTTCGCTAGTTGACGCCAGCTGCCAGTTAGAAGTTCCAAGCGCTATCGATTTCTCTAGTATTGGTTTTTCTACCGGAGGTTAGGTCTGCCTCTTCTCCATCGTCCACCAACGGATTCCCAATATAACACCTTCTGAATTTTAATACACTTTAATATGTCGGAGGTGGTATCACAAAGGGCCTTTCTGGCCTATGTGTATCCTTTCCGAGGGCACCCACAATAACCTAACCTAACCTAATGTCGGTGTCGGCATATAGCTCGACACTAACCACCAATGCAAATAGGCCCAAAGATCTTGCGAATTTGGGCTACGACGGATACCAAATTAAGCTTTAATAAACAAAATATTAAAATAAGGCCTACAGAACTTAATTATGCATATATTACAAAGATTCATTTCACCACTTTTGTTCGACCTAATCTGGAATATGCATCTGCTATGTAGAACACAGTATCAACAATAACTATGCTGAATGCCACATTTACAGTTAAGCTTCCAATTGGAAACAAAACTTGTATACGAGCACTAAATACTTTAAATAAATTTCAGAATTTTGTGTACGTTGTATTCAAGTCCCTTTTTCAACTGATGAAAATATGTTTTCTGTACTAGATTGTCCTACGGCTCCAAACTGATTTTCAGCGCATTCCGGATTGCTTCAACAACCTAGCGTTATCATATCTGCAACCAGAATCGTGCCTAGCGATCTTTTGTTGGTTTTGAGCACTATATCGATCAAAATCGAACTATATGCGGAGATGCAAAAACAGTCTTAATTGGCACAACTGGTGCGGCGGTTTCTCAACATCCGAACTTAACGGATATCAAGGGGTATTCAAAGATTCCCGTATTTATGTATTTTGAAATTCATATTTGTAATATATTGTACATATTAATTGAATCGATTACTTCGAATTAGATTACACCGAACTAAATGCGAGATGCTAAAACAGTCTTAATAGTACGGCGGTTCCTCAGCATCCCTACTTGATGGATATCAAGGCGTATTAAAGGATTGCCGTATTTATGTATTTTGAAATTTATATTTGTAATATGTTAATTTAGTCAATATTTTTGGGGATTTTTGAATTTAAATGGCGTTGGTATTTCGATAGGGTCAATTGTTTTCATTTTTAAGTTGGTACTGTATCTGTCATCCGTTTTAGATTTTATAACAATATCTCCATTTCTTAAATAGTTATGCTACTGTTTTGTGAGCAACCAATAGTAGTTTTTTGGATTTTTACAATGTCTGAAATTATTCAATAAAGAAGTTTCATTAAAGTTTGTGCGCGGAATTAAGTCAATTAATTGGTGATCGCAAATCATCGATTGCCACCTAGAGGCCTTACTGATATTATTGGAATATCAATGAAGAACATTTTAAAATACCATTTGCGCCTAGGAAAAGTTATTAGAGTGCGAGACACAATGCTTTCTGACTATCAGGTAAACTTATTATTACGGGAGATTAGACTTGGATTGCATAAGTGTATTGTATCGGCACGAGACTGCTTTGAACGAGATGAAATTGTTTTGGAAGAATAAATAAAGATTTTAAGTTATTTCCAACTCCACGGTATTTCTTGCCTAGGGTAAAAGGTAGGCAGCTTCTGTATGTGTTGTATTTAATATCAATATCCATGTAATGATATATACAAATTCTCCATTGTTTAATAGGAAAATAGGAATAATAGGAAAACCCAGTAGCTGTGCTGGCTCGGTAATATCGAGCCAGCACCTACATAAATATGTAAGCCAATATTTACCAATGTTGTGATTTTATGGAAAATAAAGGTATTGCAAACATCATACAAAGAGTTATTTAATGCCATTTACTTTCATTTTTATACCCTGCATAATGCAATATGCATGGTATATTCATTTCGGTCAGATGTTTGTGTCCACTTGAAGGAATCTCCGGAGATATAGACATGGATATATATTCGTGATCAGCGTCGATTAAATTTTCGATTTAACGATGTCCGTCCGTCCGTCCGTCCGTCCGTCTGTCTGTCACCTGGCTGGTTCGCACGATAACTTGAGTAAATATTGAGCTATTTCGATGAAATTTGGCATAAGTAATCTATGATCCAAGGGTACGGAGGGGATTGATATTGGGCATGATCGGTCAATAACCACGCCCACACCAAGCATTCAAAGCGACTAACCTCGAAATTTTCAAAATCTTTAACTTGCTATAACTCACATAATATACCACTTGGGACAACAATATTTTGCACATAGAGTTATATTATACTACTATATAACCTCGCCAAAAGTGGGTGAGCCACGCCTACTTTCTAGCGTAGCTCCCATACAAAGTGTCTGTACTTCTTTTAAATTGAAACTGCTGTAACTTCTACAATCTTCTGTCTAGAATAACCATAATTGACACTTAGATTAACACGGCAGTCAGAAATAATATGGCAGAAAATCAATGTGCCACGCCCACTCCTTTTTGGGTCTCCCATACAAAGTTGCGGAAATTAAAAAAAATGTTACCGGTTATAACTTGCAAACTATTCAGCGTAGAATAACGAGATTTAAGGTGTGGATTAGTATTGTACGAGCAACTAGGCTCACAGAAAATGGGCGCACCACGTCCAGTGTTTATCGTAGCCCCCATACAAATTTTAAATTGAAACAGCTGTAACTTCGGCAATCTTCTGTCTAGAATAACCATAATTGACACTTAAATTAATATCGTAGTCGGAAATAATCTGGCGAAAAATCAGCGTACCACGCCCACTTCTTATTGGGGCTCCCATACAAAGTTGAGGAAATTAAACAAAAATGTTAACCGCCATAACTATTCAACGTAGGACACCAAATTTAAGGTGTGGATTAACATTGAAAAATTAATTGGATTTACTAGAAAGTGGTAAGCCACGCCCACTTTTTATATAGCTCCCATACTAAGCCTCGGAATTATCTTAAAATCTTTTTACTTCGTCAAAGTCAACCATATTTCGGGTGTAAATTAGTAGTATATGCAAAAATTGTTTCTCGAAAGGTGTAAATAAAAGAAAAGTTGGATATTCGAGTAAACTTTTTATATATAAATCTACATATGCAGGGTATAGTTTGGTCGGCCCCAGCCGACTGTAAGGAGATTTTTATCTTTATTTTTGTACATACTCGTTATACTGTGTGTCGATTGATCGATGGCAAGATGGGTTGCAAAATTGCGCATCCAAATAACTTTGTAAGTAATACATAAACCAGTAGACATTCAGAGAAGCATCTACTTTTACAAATAAAAAAGTAACTTACCGTTTCTTGACGACATTTTCTGCAATTCTCATCCAGAACACATGCCATAGACATGATGTATAAGACGAGTTCTCACTTCTCGATTGCATCTTTTATTCAACTTATTGTGATTGTTGTTGTCATTGTTTCTGTTTTTTTTTTTGTTTTTGCAAGTATTCTTTCGTATTGATTACTCTTTGTTATTGAAGCTATCGATCATGCTTACTACCATCGATGGCTATTTACAACATTATCCACGATGCGTGGGATAATTCTGTTCTATTTTTTTTAATAAACCGTTGCTGTTGTGGTTTTGTCCTCATCACTCCAGTACCGTCCATCAGAAATTCTGGAAAGTTACTTTGAAAAACATCGATTCAATCATACTTACTCCATTAATAATTCCAAATAATCTGAATAAAATTAGATTCTATATATATATATATATATATATATATATATATATATATATATATATATATATATATATATATATATATATATATATATATATTTATTTATATATATATATATGTGTGTGTGTGTGTGTGTGTGTATGTATATACATATATCCAATATTTTGAATCTAATTTTATTTTAATGGAGTAAGTAATATATATATATATATATATATATATATATATATGTACATATATATATATATATATATATATATATATATATATATTACTTACTCCATTAAAATAAAATTAGATTCAAAATATTGGATATATGTATATATACACACACACACACACACACATACATATATATACATATATATATATATATATATATATATATATATATATCAATATATATATATATATATCAATATATATATATATATATATATATATCAATATATATATATATATATATATATGTGGCACTTAAAACCCCAAAGGGCTCATTGGCCGAGCTTCTCTTCCATTACTGTTGTGCGTCTTAAATTTTGGACAATATTAGAAGGGACCTACTTATTTTAGCCGGTTCCGAACGGCAGAATACTTGTGACATCACTTTTTCTGAGCTTTGTCACAGAGTTCTTTTAGAAGCTTTTTCATGGTAAGATCAGAAGGCGAACACAATGGCGAATCTAATTTTATTATATATATATATATATATGTATATATATATATATATATATATATATATATATATATGTATATATATATATATATATATATATATATATATATATATATATATATATATATATATATATATCTATTATGTATTTTATATGTACAAGAATATTAGTGGTTAGTGTGTTCGCCTTCTGATCTGTAGGTCGTGGTTCAATCCCCGGCTGATGCATAATAAATTTAATATCGATAAGATTTTTCTTTCGAATGGTACCCACCTGTCGGCAAGCAATTGGCAATTCTTCCGACAGTAACAACTTGTCATGAAAAAGCTTCTAAAAGAACTCTGTGACAAAGCTCAGAAAAAGTGATGTCGCAAGTGTTCTGCCATTCGGAACCGGTTAAAATAAGTAGGTCCCTTCTAATACTGTCCAAATTTAAGACACACAACAGTAATGGAAGAGAAGCTCGGCCAATGACCCCTTTGGGGCTTTAAGTGCCACATATATATTTTTATTTATTTTATACATACTAAAAGTATTTCCTACGGAGTTGTAAATTCTAATCCAAATCAGAGAACGGCAACAGATTGATTGAAAAAACGTTCATACGTTTATGATCTTTCGCTAAAATCCTCCTAATAAATTTTAGAAAAATTAGAAAGCAATTGCGATTCTAATTGCTTTAATTCTGTTATTCTTTGCTTTGCTTATTTTATTATTTTGACAGACTGTTGAATACTTCGGATAAACTGTCATATTCTGATAAACCATTTACAATATTTAGAATTACAATTAAAGTTTTGTTAAAAATTTTCATTTAATCGCTTCAAAGAGCTTAAAATAGCAGATATTATCTATCTAAAACATCTAAAACATTTCACGATTCCACGCTATTCTGCACATGTTTTTTTAATACCTCTATTTTCATTATATTATTAAAACGTGCAATGTTTTCAATGTTTACATTATTTCCACTCAATATTATTCTAACACACACACTATATTATTGTTTACACCTCTTACGGACACACTATTTTTATTTTATATAATAATTTTCAGAAAATATTCCCTATTTTTTACAGGTTATTTAACAAAAAATTACCAAAACTGATCCGCAATATGCTTTTTTAAATTAAATTTCACATTTTTCAAATGTACAAATATTAAAAATAATTTGACATTTCTCACTATAATAAAGCGAACAGTGTATGATAAAACAACTAAAAATTATACGAAGAGTTTAGTGAATTAGAGTCGCATTTTCTCCGAAACTCCTAATCCAGGAGACTAGGGAAGTGAGAGAGAGACGGGGACCAAATAACACAACAACAACACAACATCTTATACATCAATGCCACATGTAGTATTATTCAACGCCAACGCTCAAACATTTGAAATTCACATGTTCGATTATCCGACTCTCACTCACCCGAACGACGCGTTCGCTAGCATGATGCTGATTTTATTCAATGCTGATTTTGGTTGAGTGAGTTAATACATTCTGTCAAATAAGTAACCGGAAATTCTCATTTTTAATTTTCCCTCTGAGAATATTTCAAACAATTTTTTTTCCCAGGTTGGCACAACTGTCAGCCACTACTCTGTGAATTTTTATTGATGTGTCATTTAGTTTGGTTACGACGTCATTAGGAACAAGTCAACCTTTTGTGTGCGTTGCGATTTTTACTATGGATAAGAATATCGAACAAAGAGTTTGTGTGAAATTTTTTTTCGACATGGTTGAATCACCAAATGTTTTTTTCAACATTTCCAACACGTTTTGGCACAAGAAATTTCGTTTGAAACACAAAATTTCACACAAACTCTGTTCGATATTTTTATCCATAGTAAAAATCGCAACGCACACAAAAGGTTGACTTGTTCTTAATGACGCCGTAACCAAACTAAATGACACATAGCAATAAAAATTCACAGAATAGTAGCTGACAGTTGTGCCATCCTGGGAAAATTTTTTTTTAAATATTCTCAGAGGGAAAATTAAAAATGAGAAATGAGAATTTCCGGGTACTTATTTGACAGAATGTATGAATATACATGTTTGATCAGACGACTCATATTCAGTCAAATGACGCGTTCGCTAGCATGATGCTGATTTTATTCAACGCTGAGTTTTGTTGAATGTTTAAATGTGAGGAAGAATTTTAGTGTATGATGAAATGAATGAAAAAAGTGAATTTCGCAGTTCTCTGATCCAAATGCACAGTCCTCAACTGTGTGTGGGGGGTACAATTATATGGGAATTGTAAAAACCTTTATGAATCAATCCCTGAAAGAATGTATCATATAGATATTTTTTACGTACCTTGTTACGTCTACTACAACTGCCAAACCCGAAACATTTTAATGGAGGATTACGTCCCGGAAGCATTTGATCACGTGGTAGACCAAGGTTCATTCAACTCAGCAGAATACGCAAATGCTTTGCATGGGAACAAGCAAATCATTCCCGTATTCTTGCTGCTACAACAATAACAACAATGGTTTTTTTTTGGTAATTCTTAAATTTTCATGTAATATAACTGAAATAAGCACTTTCTGTGGCCAAAGATTAACCAACGCAGATAGGTGCTTAAAATCCTGTATACATGCTTTTGAGAGTCGTACAAGAATTTGGTTTGAAAATCAGCAAAATTGGCCCATAACCACGCCCACCGCCCATATACTATATCAAAGTTTTAAAATTGCATGACATCGAAACTAATTAATAAAATTCAACGAAATTTAAGTTCACAAATAGGGGACCAGAGTTTCCTTCCGGTCATAAATTTATAATTTTATTTATAATTAGAGTTTCTGGAATAAAATTCGCCTATGAAAAATTATAAAAGAAAAATTTTTAATTGGTCTTTAGGCCCCAAAAAATGGTTATCTTAGCCATAGTGTATTGGTGCACAACATAACACTCAATAATATTGAAAGAGGAGAAAGTAACATGCATATGTATGTATATGACAAATGTTTCGTGCAAATTTAAAGTGATCTGTAATATCCTTCGAAGCCCATAGTACAAACTATTTATTTATTTTTCTTATGAAAAAATGTCGCATTTTCACTGCCCTCTTCTTTTTCGTGTTCAATTCAAACACACACTCAAATGAGGCAAAAGAGGCACATTTTCTGTACTGCGAAGCTTTGTTTAAACTTGCGGCATTTGCAGCGGATAAAAACAATAAAATTCAATCAATGTCTTGCTTATAACCAACGTATAAGTATTTGCTTTAAAGTTGATTTTGTATTGAAAACAACAATAAATTTTTCATATGTATTAAGGTGAAGTGAAACCAGTTTTTTTACGATTTGGAAATATCTGTAGCAAGTTGCGAATTTAGAAAATCAGGATATTTTTAATCTATGGCACCGCTATAGAATCTTTTTTGTCGAATCGCATTTATTCTCTTTCTTTGTTATTGTTTCGCAATGATCTTTGCATACTCTCTTTTCCTTGACATTCTTTCCGATACTTCTTTTTCACTTTTTGATTTTCTTTTATACATTTAACTCAAAAATCCTCTCTGGAATTGCCGAACTTTTTAACTATAAAACTAAAGAATGAGCGCTGTGATTTAACACTGGTCCAGTTGCGAGAGAAGTGACAAAATGCCGAATAATGAATGAGAAAAACAACAATTGGACTATTGTGAAATCACATACACAGGTGATTCTTGTAAAATTCACTGACAATCGATTTGCGATAGAAGATGGGCGCAACCTTAGTTTTCTGTAGTCCGTGTACACCACCTAAGCATGGCACAACCTGTGCATGATTTAATAACAAATATTACGATTGCCGTAGTTTGTTAATTATACTATGCTAGAAGGCAATCGTGCAATGCTTGCCATACGGAAATCACGAAGCAATATACAGTACGCTATAAAATGATTGTGTCGATTGGGAAGGTTTAAAAAAAGAAGTAATGCAGAGTATACCCACTCCAACCGTTGGATCATTTCACGGAAAAAGTGGTATCATTTTGCGTAGTGTTCAACGTGATGAATATGAGAATAATAAAGTTGTACAATGTACGCAATGTAAATAGTGTTGATATGTGTATACTAAACACCCACCCAACTCATTGTACAATGTGTTTAACCAACGGTTGGAGCGTGTATACTCTGCATAATAATTTTTTTTAGCAGAATGTGAGTCCAGGCGTCGAAAAATTAATTTTAGTACTTGGAAACAAAGATTTTATTTTTTATTTTTATTTAATTAACGATACTAATACTAAAAATATTAAAAATTTTGATGTAAACATATCTAACTTACCAAACTTAGCACAAATATTTCATGAACATATAGAATGTAACAAAATAGAAGCATATTGAAAAACGATACAAACACTTTTACAAAATTTTTGTCTAGATTTAAATATTTTGATGTTATAAAAACAAGTATAGATCTGCAAAATTACACTTTTATTTTTAACATACAAGAACGAAATTGACTACTCAGAAGTAAGTACTTTCCGACCGGTTAGCCTAACGTTTTTTCTGCCTAAACACATGGAGGAAGTGTCGAAGTACTGTTTAGCCTACAACAATGAAATATAAGGATCATGTTTCTAGCGACTCATGCTCTTTCCGATTTTTTTTTTGTTGATCTTCGTCAAGTCGACACTCTGATGGCGTTTATGATATTAACACATCTTCCAATCCAGTGTGGGTGCCGTCGCTCAGTGACTAGTGCGTTGACCTTCTGATCTGTAGGCCGTGAGTTCAATCCCCGGTTGAAGCACAAATTTGATATCGGAAAGATTTTCTTCCGAAGGTGCCCACCTGTCTGCAAGGAATTGGTAATTCTTCTGGCAGTAACAATTTGTCATGGCAGAGTACCAACATTTATCGTTGTTTGAACTTTTCACCGTTTCATTCTAGCTGGGCTACTTCCCAAATTGTTTAAAACAATCATACTTGATTTCGCTTCAATTATCGATGTATAGCTAAACTAAATGTAATACTTAAATTGTTTGAAGCTAAAATAATAATAAATAATAAAATAAGTAATAATAAATAATAATAATAAATAATAAAATAAGTAGATCCCTTTTAATACTGTCCACAATTTAACACACACAACAGTAGTTGTAGAGAAGTTCGGCCAAAGAGCCCTTCGGCTTATAAGTGCCTCATACTAATTTTTTTTTATTTTTATCCAATTTCGTATCTTTGATTGATTTGCATGCCTTAAACTCTAGAAGATGCTTTTTTCATCTCAATTCTTTTGAAATTTCGTATTTATTTTTCGTATAATATCTCTAGCTGCATTTGAGAAATTGTGCAGAGTGCCTATATTTGGCGTTGTTTTAACTCTTTAACTTTTCATTCTAGCTGAACTACTTCCCAAATTGGTGAAAAAAATCATGCTTGATTTCGCTTCAATTATCGATGTATAGCTAAACTATACATACTGGTATATCCAAATTATTTGAAGCTATTGTTCATCCCAGTTGGCATTCTCAGTTAAATCTATAATCTCGCCCAGTCAGCATGGTTTTCTCAAGGAAATATCAACATCCTTGAGTTAACCACAACCGTAATTAAAGGTTTTACCATACTGATTTTAGTATTTACTAATATAGTACAAAAGCTTGATTTATCCTTTACGAATTATCTTCATGCGTTTCAACGCTAATATAGCATAACTCATATTATGATTCACATTACAAATGCCTCGCAGATCAATGGAGACTTTTAAGTATTTTTAATTTAGTTGCGGAAAGCATTTCGTTTCAATAAAAAAGACACCACAAGTGCTCGTATAGAGCAAATCCAAATATTACCAAGGTGTACAATAAAAAAAAGTTAGAATCATATTAAATTTAAAATTGCCTTTCACAGCTGTTTACATGGGAAATCTGACTACTAAATTTAAGATGATCGTAACTGACTGTAATTACGGGCCTTAGAATTTAAATATTATTGATTTTTAATATGATGACACCTCTGATAAAGTGACACGTCCTCCTAGTTAGTGTTAGTCAGCTCTAACAAAGTGAATATACGTCATGCAACAGTCACGTATGACGAGATGGGCACTTATTATGGTGTAATATCATCGAAAGAATATTTGATGCCAGGGGCGGAACCAGAAAAAAATTTGGGAGGTTTTAGAAAGTTACTATTTTTATTATATAATATTGATTTTATGTATAATTTTTAAATTGAAAATGACATCCTCCTTGGTTCTTTTACTAGCTCGTCTAGCACTTGCTAAGGACGAACTTCCAGATGCCGATGTGTAGTTAGAAGCGCCAACTCAACCAATTTCTCCTACCCAATGTTACTACGCAAAAAGCTCTTCAATATTCGTAGGGTTGAAAATTACTGTTCATTCGTTGCAACGGACACATCCAGTCTTGCACTTAAACCAAACAAAAAACAAAGATAATCGGAAAAAGACTTTTATAACTCTGATATAATGTTTCAATAAAAGTCTCAAGCAGCTCTTCTTTCCGTATCTTAGGCCAGTACCTGCAAGAAAGACGGGTATTAAATATCAGCCAGTGCGTTTCAAAATATTGTGCCATTTGATGGAAACAACCAGGTCCCAACTAAAGAATTTTCTTTTGCAAGATGTTCTGAATAATTTTTAGATTTTTGTTATTGACAAATGTCACATTTATTTGATCCAAATAATGAGTAAGTATGGGAATAAAAACTGAGCAACGAAAACATTTTTCTGCGCTTCCGTTGTAATTTTTACCATTCGCGGTGGTGCAAATAAGATAAAACCAACTTTATTTGCTTATTGCGCAGCTAATTTGAAGATACTTTTAAAGTTTTCTTTTGTGTACACATTTTCAGCCTAACCTATACAACGGCTGAGATCACACTCTTTTCCCTGTAATTGCGTACTGAAGTCCTTTGATAAAGCAAAAATATGCATAATAGGCTGGTCCTTTTTCAGCAAATGATTTTAAGTACTAAATGCTGTAAAATCGCATGACATATGAAAAATCAAAGTTATTCCATTTATAGTTATGGAGTCGTTAACAACACAACGCATTTAAAAAAAACTACATTTCACAAATTACGTCAAAGCTTTGGTTGTGTCATAATCGTCCTGTTTAGTGTGAAATTGGCAAAATTGAAGAAGAAGCTGTTACAGTGAATGGTGAACGTTACCGGTTTTCAAAATTTAATGAATTCGATGCTGATGGCATGTGGTTCCAACAAAATGGAGCGACATGCCACACCAGTCGTGAAATACTTCACTTATTGGCAACTAACTTCGATGATCTCATAAATTCAAGAAATTCCGATGTTGCATGGCCACCGAGAAGCTTCGATCTAACACCTTTGCATATTTTTATGGGTCTATTTGAAAGGTAAACTGTGCGCCAATAATCCAAAAACAATTCAAGTTCCTAAAAATAACATTCTAGCTGAAATTGAGGTCATTGATCCGCTTTTATTGGAATGAGTCATCGAAAAATTTGGTATTCGAATGCTACCCTGTAATCGAAGCCATGGTGGAAGGGGTTTCAATCCCCAAAACCCCACTAAATCCAGTTTGATGCTATTCCTTTACATTGTAACTGTTCTCTTTACTTAATCCCTTACGAATTTCCCCTAAAAAGGTGCGAAACTACTCCTTTTGTGTTTTTCTCTTGAACACAGCATTGGCATGAATTTTCTATATTAACATTTTGATTTGTTTATGACAAATTGAGAATATATTGTACAATTTTTAACGTTTTTTATCCAAAAAGGCATGAGAATTGAAAAACGTACTAAAAATTGAGTAAATCAAAGGCATAAACTCAGCCCCCTTTTTGAGTATGTTAGAAAAATGCCCTGTATACGACTATCAATAAACTTCGTTAATTTATTGTTTTATTGCACCATTGACACATATGGAAAGGTCAGGAGTGACCACCACATACTCGTCAGGACAACGTCGGCGGTTATTTCGCAAGCCATACTGGCTGCTTGTTTATTCAGCGCTGACATTTCCAACTAGGTAATTTGCGACAAGGAGGATGTGTGTATATGGCAGAATATTTTTTATAAATAGCCTTTTTATCGATGTGAGTGCGATAATGTAGGTATAAGCAGAGCACGCTTAAATTTTTCTGTAAATAGAGCAGCGCATGTCTATCTAAAACAACGTGAGTTCTAAAAATAACTTGCAAGTTTAGATTTTCTATTCAATTAGCGCACTAGTGAAAGATTATACGTATACCTCTAAACTAAATATGTATTATATTTATTTATATATTACGTGCGTACGTTTATCAGGGTTATAATGAACAAATTTCCGTGAGAAATTTTGCCCATGTCAGTAATATAAAATGTATTGCTGACATATGTACATATGTTTGCATATAAATAATGCTACGTTTTTATTTTGTGAGCGTTTAATGCTACTCGCATCATCCCTGTTTGATCACTGGATACTGTCAATAATAATAAGTGCAACACTTATTTTATACTAACTATGTCCAACAATAATTTATTTAATCAACTCTATAGAATCAACTATTTACAATAACTCTTTAATTTAACTTGCTATCGTGTGATGTGTGCCTCGATCATTTGTTGATGTTATGTTGCCTCTATCACTTTCGGAGTCGAATTGATTCACCTGTGAACAACTGGCCCTATTTATACTCTGTGGCAACACTCCATAATCTTCCTTTATCGTAGTCGAGTTCCTTCTCTCTCTTTCTTGTTGGCTTGTTCTGGTTATCGCCTATATCTTCTGTTGACATTCGTTTCGATGCTACCATTATTCGTGCCATTCACAATTAGTGATGAATAACTAACCATCGATAGCCGTTACACTGCCCTTTCCTGAACCTTGTACGCCCCGAACAAGTTTTTATACTTCCATCTGATATGCCGCAAGTCGCTCCAAGTGCACTAGCTTAAACGTTGCTCTTCTTTCTTTTCTTCCGTTGTGGATGACGAAACATTATAAGCTCTCCTTCATAGAACCCTTTCGAATTTGCTCTTAAATCATACCGGGCCTTCATCTTGTCGTTTATCATCTGCGACCGCTCTCTGATGTAAACTGATGTACTTTATCCAACTGTTCCCGTTTATCGTTAGTGTAGTTAACTTCGGTTGATTTCGTTGGTGTTGCATCTCCAAATTTTAAATCAGCTGGCAGTCTTAACTCGTTTCCAAAAATTGTTATTGCTGGTGTAGTAGCCATCGTATCATGTTGTGCGCATTGATATACCATGAAGAACATTATCTACGCTTTTTCTCAAATATTCCTCCAAGTTACGGTTGAACCGTTCTACCATGCCATCAGATTGTGGATGCAAAGGTGTTGTATGTGTCTTGTGTATACCCAATATACGGCACATCCCTTGATTCAAAAATACGACCTTGGTCCCAGTGTAACTCCATCGGCACACCAAAACGAGTAATCCATTGGTTGACGAATACATCCGCAACTGTACTAGCTTCTTTATTTGGAATCTTCACTTTCCCATGCTCGGAATAGACATCCATCTTTCAAGTGCAGGTTTTGCCACTGCGTCCAGTATGCCTTTGATACTGGACTCTCATTAGCCATTTCTTGCAATTTTTTCAGTAACCAGTAAAAGTTTACTGGTAATGTAAACTAGATTGCACTATCAGTAAAAATTTATATTTACTTTATTTTTAATGGTACTGCAAAGCGCCCATCTATGATTTTCAGATAGGTTGTACTCGCTTATCTGTGTAACGGAAAAACTTTAATATAATTTAAATGAATTAAAAGAATCTTAACTACACTTATTTAATATGTTTTGTTAAGGTAACGCACTAAATTGAGATATTTTATTACTTTTGTTCAAATTGTAAACAAATTTTTTATGGACGTATAACGTACTATTTTTCATTACTTTTTTCTCACACGTGAATTGTCATAACCTTATTTCTTTGAACCATGGACTGAACTAACAGTGTTGAATAATCGCACTACGCGATTCACACTACTTAACATTCCGTCATTTAACGTTTTGACAAACTGGAACATCAGGCACACTCGAAGTACCATTACCAACAATTCTCTTTGGCTATACAAATGCGGAAAATGAAAGAGCGCGTGGTATACGGTTTAAGGCTAATTTGCACGGACTGGATAGGAATGTTCCTCCATTCCCTGTAAATGGTATGAACGATTAAATGCACTTTTGGATTTAATTATACATATATTGTGGGTATATTCATAATATATTGATCACATACATATGTAGATAGTATCTGCATAATTATTAACTATAAATAATGAATTTTAGAAAAAAGGTCACCATTTCTCATTCTATTTACGAATATAATTTATAATTTTTTATCATCGAGTAGAAATATACATACATATGCATGTACGTACGTACTCTGAATTAATTGAATTCACAATGTACTCAGAATAACTGACTGCTAGAGAGTTTTTCCGTGGAAGACATGGTGGCGACGTTGTACAAGTATGTACAATGATCTTAAAAGGAGTGTAGCCATTTGTAGTGTCTATGACGACGGCGCATTCGTTAGTTGGTTCGATTGTATGTTAAGTTGTATTTGCGCAGAATGCAATTGGTACTGCAATATGTTCTTTGTTTTATTTGTTTCTTCATAAACTCACGCTGTTGGAATGCAACAATTATTATTATCGCAGAGAAAGAGCAATAACTGTGATCGACATTATAGCTGTTGTAGAATCTATCTGATAGTCACTGCACGTGGACTAGGAATTTTTCCTATTAAGGAAAAAGTCATGGAATCCAGTTAATGTTAAAGGTTGGGAAATACTTTCTGTTGTGATTTAAAATGTCTGTTAGGCTATTATTACAAAACCAATCCTCCAGAGAACATGGATATGGTATGGTAGCATGTTTTCTTTTATTTCTTCTTTTTGCTGGTTAGTAAGTAACCTTAACGTATGGCATGTAGTACCTTCAGACATAGTACATAGAAGTAGTGTTTGAAGCATATATTCTATTGGGATTTGTAAACAAATATAATTTTTCTGTAAATGTTTAAGTACATTAAGGTGGACTAAGTTTGTATGGAGGTTATTTATTTATTTGTAGTGGAATAGAGGTGAAAAGTTAATTTTTTATGGGTTAAGAAGCTATATAAAATATCTTCTTGCGATGATATTTTGAAGTTTTTTATTTATATTTTTGTAATGGAATAGAAATGAAAAGATACCTTTATATGAGTTAAGAAACCTTACAAAATAAAATCTTGTGATGATGTTATAATGAAGTACCAGGCCAGCCTAATCTAATAAAAAAAGAAATTTACATAAAAAGAGCGTCGACTTAGAAGAAAGTCTAATTAAAAAAAAGTTTTATTAATTTTATTTCATTTATTTTTTTGTAACGAAATAGAAATGAAAAGTTAACCTTATATTAGTTAAAAAACCTTACAAAATATCTTCTGATGATTATGTTGTGATGTAGTGCCAGGTCAGCCTAATCTAATAAAATAAAATGTACATAAAAAGAGAGCCGACTTAGAAGAAAGTACTAAGGCTTTATAAAAAATTTCTTTTTGATATTGTCTCTAAAGAGATTGTTACCAACAAATCAACCAATATGTTTGGTAGTAAGTGGTATTCCGCTATTACGAATGACAACTCTATCTAGTTACCTTGTGTGAGAGGTAAGTGCTTATTAGCAGATGTCTGTTAAATTGCCTTGATGCATTCAAATCAAAGCAGCTGATTTCTTCGGTTGTCATTGAAAATATGAGTTTGATGTCAGAACTGCTCTTCAGGCAACTCAAACAAGTTAAGTTGTCATTCGTAATAGTGGCAATTATAAAGTTTTAGTACTTTCTTTCAAGTCGATACTATTTTTTTTTTGTAAAAAAATGTTACTTTTATTCTTTAGTTGCATCTAGCGTTAATTAAAATATGGTTAGACCAAAAAACAAGGCGTTCTATAATGTTGTGAGATGTACTGTGTACCGATTTTCGGCATTATGTATTTTTTTTTCGTGAACATTGTGATTGTGATATATATATATATATATATATATATATATATATATATATGTATATATATGTATATATATATATGTATATATATATATATGTATATATATATATATATATATATGTATATATATGTATATATATATATATATATATACATATATATACATATATATTTATATATATATACATATATATTTATATATATATACATATATATTTATATATATATATACATATATATATATATATATATATATATATATATATATATGTATATTTGTATATATATGTATATATATATATATATATATATATATATATATATATATATATATATATATATATACAGTATTGTGCAAAACTTAAGCAACTGGCATAGTGCTCTCATTGATTTCAAATTTCCTAAAAAATAAAAGCGCTTAGATTGAATGTTTTAATATTTATTTGTTCCTTCATTAAATACATAAAAAACAACAACCATAAAAAGTTCGGTATTCTTACGAAATTAACTGTAAACAGCCAAAAACAAATTATACTCATATTTCATCTGTGCAAAACTTAAGCAACTTTTAATATTTTGTGTAGTATCCCTTATTTTTAATTACTGCAGCACACCTTTTGGGCATAGAAGCTACTAATTTCGTTAAATATGATTTATTTATATTTTCCCATTCAGTTTTGAGGCCTAAAAATAGTTCGTCTTTATTTTTAAAGCGCTTTGAGCCCAAGCCTCGTTTTAAAATTGAAAACAAATTTTCAATAGGATTCAAGTCGGGCGATTGTGCCGGCTAATCAAGCACTTGAATCTTATTTGACTGTAGCCAATCCTTCACAAACTTCGATGTGTGTTTCGGATCATTGTCGTGCTGAAACACCCATCGAAGTGGCATATTCCATTCCGCAAAAGGCAACATTGCAGTTTCTAAGATGTCCTTATACATAAATCTGTCCATTTTGTGGTCAATCCTATGCAACGGACCAAGTCCACTCCCCGAAAAACACGCCCACACCATGACGTTCCCTCCTCCATGCTTTACAGTCTTTTTACAGTATCGCGGATTGAGGCCTTCACCTTTCGCATGTCGAACTCTTATTAATCCGTCTGAATTAAATAAATTTATTTTAACTTCATCACTGAACAGTACGCCAAACCACTTTTTTATGGACCAGCCCACGTACTTCTTAGCAAATTCAAGTCTGGAAAAAAAATATATGTTGTTGTTTTTGTTTTGAAGGCATTAAACCAAACATACCTTTTTTTTACATGTTTTGGTGTAAGCATTGGTTTCTTTACCGCTTTGTAGCTTTTTAAACCAACTTTAATCAAATGCCTTCTTACTGTGCTTGAATCGACATTTAAATTAAGAGTATTTACTATATCTTTTGAAGACATGAACGGATTTTTTTTAATCAATTTTTTAATTTGAATAGCTTCCCTATAAGAAATTTTTTGGGGTCTTCCTCCTGAATTTCGATCTGTAACGCTACCAGTTTTTTCAAATAATCGTATCCATCTTGATATCATAGAGTTGTTGATATTTAATGATTTTGCAATGTCATTCTGTGGTTTTCATTCCTTAAATAACGATATAACCTTCATCTTAAATTGATGACTATAACGGACACGTTGCATATTGGATTTCAATATGTTTGAAAGAACTGTGCGCTAAGAAAGACTTTTTTGTACTGAGTTAGATCAATGTTAATGCACAAAGCAGAAAAAACTCCGAAATTTTCTGAACAAAGAAATATCGAACACCTTTGCACTCCGAGTTGCTTAAGTTTTGCACAGATGAAAAATGAGTATAATTTGTTTTTTGTTGTTTACAGTTAATTTCGTAAGAATACCGAACTTTTGTTGTTGTTGTTTTTTATGTATTTAATGAAGGAACAATTAAATATTAAAACATTCAATCTAAGCGCTTTTATTTTTTAGTAAATTTGAAATCAATGAGAGCACTATGCCAGTTGCTTAAGTTTTGCACAATACTGTATATATATATATAATATATATAATGATGTAGAGTAGAGAGAGAAAGTACCACAAATCACGTATGATATACCGGGTAGCTCTACCAGAAATTTGTGGTAGTTTCTATGCGTTTCTTAAAGCAGAGTTCACAAATCTACCGGAAATACGTGTGAGCATCACGTGTGATTATATACGTGTGATCATATAACATATATTGTATATATATTTTATATACTAGCCACTCATAGTGGTACTACCAGTGATATCACGGAACAATTACCCAAAAGGACTATCATGTATTTCGGGAAAACTTTCCGTGAAACCGTACCGCGTAATAGCGTACAACTCTGGTAGTTTTAATATAAAACCAGTATACCAGTATAGTTTTAATATTTTACCAGCTGTCAAATAATTTCTGTGCTATGTGTTTGCACCTCTCTGTTTACAATGACACGAGACTCGAAATTTCGAAATTATTAAAAAATTTCGCATTGTCAGCTCGTGACAGCCGTTAGTTTCACTTTATGAATTCAAAGATAAGTGACGATAGTTTGAAATTGAAAACGAATTAAAATTGAAAAAAGCAAAATGCAAAAATTATATAGTGCAAAATCTCTCCTCATCTTATTATTAGAATTCCTCGCTCAATTGCAAATGATCGTGCGATGTATCATAGCTAGTGTTTTCGACTTCGAATTTGAATGCGAGTCTAGCCTCGCACCACGCGCTATTCTAAAATCACTAATAGCCTAGACAGACGGCAGCTTAATTCCGGATTACCGAGTTAATTCGAATTACCTCAGGCATTAACTGCAGCTAATCCGCATAAACTCTATGAGTAAATTCTCAAAATAAAAGAGGATTAGGGCAATTTGCAACACTGTTGAAAATTGTCTATTGTGAATTTTTCTCCATCCATTTTACAAAATATTAGGTGTGTTCGCAACGAAAAACTTTCAACAATTGTTTACAGTTTTCAACATGAAAAGTGTTGGCGAACAAATAAATCCAGCTGTCAATTATGAACGGTGAATGTCAATTTACAAGTTTCTGATCGTTTTCAGTTCACGTACTTCTTGTAGATTTTCTCATATCGAGAGTGATAGATGACAGAAATTGATAGTGATAGTAATGTACGTGGACAGACCTAATAAAACAGCAATCAGCCGTTTAGTTAATCCGCAATACTGCCGTCTGTCAGGTTATTATTTTATTCGGATTAAGTGCGCCGGTAATCCGAAATTAGGCTGCCGTCTGTCTAGGCTATAAATAAATTACCAGCTCTGTAACTAATGGTCCCATTACCCACGAGGTATCATAACGTGAAGTAAAGTAATGTAAATGTAGAATATACAACGATTAGCCAAATCGTAGACTGCAGTAGAAATCAGCTGTTGTGTGTGTGTTGCTGTGTATTTCATTTGTGTTCAGAGAAAACATTGAATACATACATATTCAGTATTGCCATGCAGATATTTTAACCAAAAATTGTATATTCTCATTTAATTTTTTGTAACAAAATTATTTTTAATTCAAACTATTTGTGTCACACAAGTATTATTAAATATATAATATACCATAAAATAACAAATATTGATATAAATCGTGCAAGTGTCATGTAGGCTTCATATACTATAAAAGTGTGAACAATTTGGAAAACATGTAAAAAGCGTAATAGCCTAGACAGACGGCAGCCTAATTCCGGATTACCGGCGCACTTAATCCGAATAAAATAATAACCTGACAGACGGCAGTATTGCGGATTAACTAAACGGCTGATTGCTGTTTTATTAGGCCTGTCCACTTACATTACTATCACTATCAATTTCTGTCATCTATCACTCTCGATATGAGAAAATCTACAAGAATTACGTGAACTGAAAACTATCAGAAACTTGTAAATTGACATTCACCGTTCATAATTGACAGCTGGATTTATTTGTTCCCCAAGACTTTTCATGTTGAAAACTGTTAACAATTGTTGAAAATTTTTTGTTAGCGAACACACCTAATATTTTGTAAAATGGATGGAGAAAAATTCACAATAGACAATTTTCAGCAGTGTTGCCATCGCAAATTGCCCTAATCCTCTTTTATTTTGAGAATTAACTCATTGAGTTTATGCGGATTAGCTGCAGTTAATACCCGAGTTAATTCGAATTAACTCGGTAATCCGGAATTAGGCTGCCGTCTGTCTAGGCTATAACATCGGCAATAAGCTGAAAGTCCAGACTACAGATTTGCGCATGTAACGCATTTAATATACGAGTATTACCTTCTACATTACTGTTACATGTTTCGATTTTAACTCGGAAAGTTTGGAAGTTTATTTGTTGAAAACTTTTTTAACACAAAAATAGAAGTAAAATCATTTATGATACAAACGTATTTATCGATAGCATTGAAAATAAAATATAATTTAACAGCGTTAGTTATTTATCAAAATCAGCTGGTCTATTTGCGCTATTGTTACTTCTTCATGGCAAATTGTTACTGCCGTAAGAATTGCCAATTGCTTGCCGACAGGTGGGTACCGTTCGAAAGAGAAATCTTTTCGATATTAAATTTGTTGTGCTTGAGCCGGGGATTGAACCCACGACCTACAGATCAGAAAACCAACACACTAACCACTGAGCTACGGCAAAAAGTATACGGGAACCATAATTCTGATTAAAATACCACATAAATTTTCGACACAATATTGGCAAATTTCAGCATAATGTAGTTACATGAATTTAGTGGGATACCACACTATCAACCTTTTGCTGCACAGACATGAAATTGTTGTTGTGTTGAGGAATGGACAGAGCAAAAGAGGGGAATGAATAGTTCACTTCAAACTTTTCTTTGCTATTGCATCGGACCTGGATCTCGTCAAATGAAATGTCGTCGCTTGGGCAGAGCCGAAGATATACACTAATATCCCACTTAGGACAACTTTTTCAGCGCGATTTTAACTCTATTTGTCGTTTAAACTCGATTTGCAGTTTTTTAGTCAAATTTAGTCTAGATTGGTTAAACTAAGATTAACTTACCAGTTGTGCAGCTGTCTGTTCTTGCAGTACATATTTTATTGCTGGGGTTTAAAATAATTTTAAATTTAAACTCCGTTTACGTAAACTTAGTTTGAACCTAGTTTAAACTTGTACTGAAAAACTATTTACCCACAGTTGCACATGCATGTAATATTCGTACTATTGCAGGTCTAATTTCTTATGCTTCCTAAATAAGTGAATTTTATTTACAAAAAGTTAGTGAATTACCATAATTTAGATATTTCATGCAATAAATATGTAAATCTGAGTATTTTTTATTAATTCTAATATAAATTTTAAACCAAAATTACACACTTTCTATCATTTGTGTAATTCATGGGCTAAAGCAATGCCGCCCACACGAATACTAAAACATTTGCATTACTGTGTGTGTGTCGCAGGGGGTACGTATTTCTACATTGGCTTTATAAAAACTAAGTGCCAAAGTACTTATAAATGCAACAGTGCGCATCACTGCATTCTGAAGTAACAAAAGATTACAGAATCTACCGTGTCCTTAAAAATGAGCAAGAAATTAAGATATTTAAAGAAACTTAAATTGTTTAAATTTACATTCGAAGGGATCTGCATATTAAAAGCCATTAATGAATTGAAATATAATAGTAAATGAAATAATAAAACGCACCCCTTTTATCTTATGTATAGACACATTCTATTTTCCACACTTTCAATTAAATTAAAAAAATCCAAATCCGTTTTCTATTTACCTATATATGTACACAATGCACAAACAGCTGTTTTCGTACGGAATGTTCGATCAGGAACCCTCTTTGCTTAAGCAAATGACATTTGACGAAAATTTTTGTTAAGTACATTATAGTTTGGCACATATGATTTGTATGTGCCAGCTCCACGGCTTAAACTAACACATCCATGTTATAGTTGGGCCTTCAGACTTGCGTGTGTAATTTTATTACAAGCACTTTTGGTTCGTTGGGATCATCTGTCTCCCGAAAAAAACAGCAATGTAACTACTGCATATTAAAGTAATTATTAACAACATACGCTGATTACGAATCCTTGTTATATGTTCTTAAAATAAAAAAATTTTATTTCAATACTTTTCTCAAATAAGGATTTTATTATTCCGTTGTCCGATGTAGTGCTCCATGAATGTCATAATATCTACTATGTAGGGTCACATATAAAGAATAGTTATGTTTCCTTCACGGCTCATTTTATTTACATATTTTTAATTATTTGCTGCCTATAAATTTCCATCATTTGGTAAAACGAATATTACGTATTACGATACATATATTCTTATTTGAGTACATATGTATAGATTTTTTAAAATAAATTAGAAACTAAGTAATTTCTTACTTAGGGGAGGAGTTAGCTTCAACCAATGATGTAGGAACTTTAAGAAACCTGTCTCATCGAACCATGAACTCTTAATCAAAATCAAAAAATTTCTATTCGGCGATATTGTTTGTTAATTATAATAGCACATATACATTCAAAGTTAATAAAAAACGAATTACAACAAGCTGCACACTATAATAATGAATACTTAAAGAGAAAGTTAGTATTCTCTTCAAACAGTATTTACTCTTTCAATACAGAAATATTATGTTATCTCTTTTCGACTTGACGACTTATTCAAACATATTCAACATCGGATTACTTGCTTTCAGGTGTCGTGGTTATTCATGTTATTTGGTAGTGCGCTTCCATCTAGAGAACATTGAAGGTGATCGCACAGTAATTTGGAATTGCACAGCACGAGCAATTTACGTATTTTCGTAATTAATAATATATATTTTCTATAACGTTTTACGTAAATGAAAAAAACCAGTGAAGTAGTGCTTTAAATAGCTAATGAAGCAGACTTCACGAATTACTTGTATAATTATAAATCAATAGATGTCCAGTTGTTATGTACAAAATAAAATAAACACTTTCCAACACTGTACTGAAATATTTTGACAGCGTAAACAAGAGAAAGCATGAGAGAGAAAGAGAGAGCCAGTCATTGCATACCATCATAATTGACAAGTAAAGTAGTTCAGCTCGGTACGAAGGAGACAGTACGTTTAATAGAATATGTTGAAGTTGTGAAAAATATAATAAAAGAATAAAATTAAAAGTTCGGAGTGTTGAATAATTTAGCATTTCGAAGTAGAATATGGTGATTCTTATTCAATTATCACAAATTATATTGAATTACGAGTAGTTGCCGTTGGCATGAGGTGCAGTGCGCGATTAATACAATTGGTGCTAATCCGATAACTTGTGCTCCACCATTGATTGTATCAAAACGTGTGTTGTGATATTTATTTTTGGATACAAAACGGTTGCTGCCAAAAAATCAAACTATAAAAAGTGTACCCTATTAGTACTAGCAGTGTTTGTGCATCTGTAATATTATAATTTGCTGTGTTTTGTGTTGCAGTTGTGTCTTATTAGGCGTTATACATATTAAACGGCTACGCGGTGGAGAACTTTTACTCCCTTAGAATGGATCCGTCGCGTGGAGATTCGCGTTATAACCTCAACTACTCTATGAGCAGTATCGGACTTAGCCTCGCCGATCAAGCGGATATGTATGGTAATCCTGCCGCTGTGGCTGCTTTAGGTGGACGTCCTCCGAGTGGAGGCCTTCTTCATACAATGAGTGGCAATTCCAGTATAGGATTTAGCGGTCGTTCTGGAAGTCTTATTCCAAGTACTACACAATGTCAATCGATAGCTAATTCTTCATCAATCAATGTCGGAGGTACTAACCAACAGCGTGGCATAAAGCGGGCAGGTTCTGATTGTTATGACGAACATCATCGCGGTAGTGCCAGCGGCATGTCGTCGCAATCACTTCAAGGTTTAGATAGTTGTGGTGGAGGAGGAAGTAGTCAACAGACGTCACAGCAGCAGGGTAATAGTAGTAATGTATCTGACGTGGTTGATGATAGTTATAACGCTCTGCAGAATAAAAAATCACCCCCTGCTAATGGCAAAAAAACAAAGGGTCGTGTTAAAATAAAGATGGAATATATTGATAATAAATTGCGACGCTATACGACTTTTTCAAAGCGTAAAACAGGCATTATGAAAAAGGTTTGTACAACTGATTTTATATAATTTTATATAGAGATTTATATATATATATATATATATATATATATATATATATATATATATATATATATATAGTATATATATATAGTATATATATATATATATAGTATATATATATAGTATATATATATATATATATATATATATAGTATATATATATAGTATATATATATATATATATATATATATATATATAGTATGTATATTACTGGTGTAATCGTATGAAGATCACTGAGGGGCAGTTTTTCAACCAGCAGTGGTTGAAAAGCATTCCTTTGGAATGAACTGATTATTTTAACATAGCGATGGCCGAGGCACAAATCAATTGTCCGCAAAGAAAATATACATATACGATACTTGTAATTTACTGGTGTAATCATATGAAGATCACTGAGGGGCAGTTTTTCAGTGCGAGCTTAACTCTATTTGTCGTTTAAACTTGCCGCGCAGTTTTTCAATAAAATTTAAACATAGTTTACACTAAGTTTAAACGCCCAATCTAGTTGGGTTATACTAAATTTAACTTATCTGCTCTTCAGCAGTCTTTTCTCTCACTACAGTACACTTTCTTGTTTGCTCATTTCTCACAGATATTTTAATATATTTTAGTGCAATATATTTGTTTTCCATAATTCCATATCATCCATTGCATCATTTGCATCAATTTAAGCGACTACCAAGACGAGCTAAGTATCTATTAACATTTATAGATGATAATAGTATAAACGTTTTGGCAGAGTTCTTAAAATAGAAATCAGATGAATTAAGCACTTTCATCGAATTTGAAGCACAAACTGTTTATAATCTACCTGAGTCATTCGTCGAAATGGACGAATTTTCAAATACATGTACATTATCCTGAAGAAATCTGAAAATCATGTCAACACAAGAAAAAAAATGTTGGATGTATGTTTCTCATTTGGCTATGTTTTGATCCAGGTACTGTCAAACAAGCAGTTGAAAGTGACGATTGTAATAAGTGGAAAAAAGCAAATGAATTGAACCCGGATTTTGAACTATACTGCGATAATCAAAGTGCCATAAATCCATAAGCCATAAATCTAAAAAATTGTTGTTGGTTTCAATACAAAATGAAAAATGAACTCCAAAGTCAATCAGTTCTGATTGCTGTTCTCGACACCCATCACTCCAATTTCACCAGTGTTGCCATATGAAATTTTATATAAAGAAAAAGAAAATGTGAGAAAAAATATTTCTAAATAATACAACATTTCTTTACGGGTATTGCATTGCGAGTATTAAATTTTAAACATTAATGATATAAATTCCCTTTAAAGAAAGCTCTGCGCGTTTGTTTTATATTCTGAGTATGTACTGATTAAGAGAATTTCCTCGTTTAGCAAAGAAATTCTATAACATTAAATTTAGTATGGTGTTTTCGTGGAGCAGACCTCTCACTGAAGAACTTATTACTCTGCTGCAAATTAAAGAACGCTTGTGGGATACAAGAAATACAAGTTATTCTAATCGGGAAAAACGTGAACAGTAATGTAAAAGAGCAATTTGTATTTCGTTTTAATCGCCATTTTTTATCCCACTTGATCGTTTTCTTTTTTGCCGATTTTTCGATGATACTTTTTCTATTAACTCAATTATTTTTCCCAGTACACTTGTATGATTATCGTTTCAAATTACCCATTCTCAGCATATATGGTTGCTGTTTTTATCAAATCATTCAGCGCGGTATCCATTATGAAATCAATTGAAATTTAATGCAGCACAATTATTTTGATAAAATATTACACCTCTGTCTCAGCAATCATGTGTAACCACCCAACAATCTAAATTGGTGAAACGGAAGCTGATAATTTGTGGTAGTAAAATTTTTGCCATCAGTTCCTTCACCTATAGAAAAAACAAATTGCTCAAGCTGTCAATTACATACTGTGATTTTAAATTTTCATGTTTCTGATAGGCTTCCGTTCGTGTACTTTCTGTATATTTTCTCATATCGAGAGTGACTCTCTTAATGACAAAAAGTGATGGTAATGTACAAAAGAACTTTTTAATTTCTTCAAATTGTACATTCCACTGAGGGCGTTGACACAAAATATTACAAGCCTGTCTTGTCGTTGTCTTGTTAGGCAGTTGTTATGTTGACGGTCTCAGTAACAATCAAGTCACGCGTTGTTTTTGTTTTCAACGTAAAATGAAAAATTGAGAGCGAAAGCAAGAACATAAAAACTGACCGAAAAGATCACAGGAGATTTGGCTGTCGACACGAGATCACGGCATAATTTATTCCTTCTAGGGGCAACATTTGATACTTTTAGAGAAAAAAGTATCGAAAATACATGATAGCAACACTTACTGCGTGTTACTTAATAAATTTTTTTTTTTGTTGATTGATCTCATTTTATATATTTTATCATCTTTCTAAATTAGATGTAAGCTGTTTTTTTATAAAGACTTTTTAGTCTTTAGGTTTTAAAATTTAAAACAAAAACAATTTACATTTAATTTACACTTTTTTATGAAGACGTTTTAGTCCGTACTTTTTCTATTTTGTATATATTTATGACGAGATAAACAAATACAAGCACTTGGCAATTCTTCCGGCAGTAATAATTTGCCATGGAAAAGATTCTAAAACAACTCTGTGACAAAGCTCAGAAAAAGTGTTGTCGCAAGAGTTCTGCCGTTCGGAACCGGCTAAAATAAGTAGGTCCCTTCTAATACTGTGCTAAATTTAACACGCACAACAGTAATGGAAGAGAAGCTCGGCCAAAGAGCCCTTCGGGGCTTATAAGTGCCACATATTTATTTATTTTAATGTTTTTAAATAGTGAAATCGAAATCACTTACCATATTTTAAGGTAATTTTACACAAATTTCAGACAATAAAACAAAAGGACACATTTTATTATATGAAAATTAATATCAAAAGGTATACAAAAGTACTGAATCAGTTAAATAAATGATAAAAGAAGTGTTAGTTTTATAAGGCTAGCATTTTTAGTCGATACCTCATTTGCCGCATATCCCATTCCTACACATAGTTATATTTGCAAACACCATGAAACGATAAACTCCTTAAATACCACTAAAACGTTTTCCATTTCATAAAATAATCTTTTTAACTTTAAATAAGAGTAATCTGCAAAAAACAACAAAGCTGCAACGCTTGAATAACCTAGTATTGAGTTTCAGCTTTAGGTACATATTGTTTAAAATTTTCGTAAAGTTCACATTTTAAAATTTCGAGAAAATGAAGAAAACCAAAAGAAAAAATAGAAATTCATTTAAGCTCATTTCCTTCGAGGAAGGAAGAACTCAAATGACCATTTTTAATAATAGGTAATTCTTGAGATTATACCGAAGTTGTTGATATTTTCAACATTTTGAAATACGACTAATTGATTGAGTTGTTTTGTTAATTTACCGTTTTCACTCAGAAATTTAAAAACGCTCTCGTATAAAATTCATACAATTCATGAAAAAACTAGAACAGATTATTTCTTAAAATAAGTGGGCGTTTTGTGGTGCTCCAAAATTAAAATCCGGATTTTTGGAGTGTTTCCTTAAACGGTATAAACTTGTGGGTATATATCAGAATTAACTAACTAAAAGCAAAAACTACCTGTTCGTTATCCTATGTTGTTGCAACTTAAGTTATCCAATGATCTCATTCTATCTTTCGAAACAGAATTGGACTAATTCTTTATTTAAAATGCGTGGGTCATTACTTTGATTTAGTATATATGGTACTATATTTTGATGGCACCATCACATTCTTATAAGAAATTGTTACCCTTTTCTAAAATATGTATGCAATTTTGCATAATTCAAATAGCACTACGGATTGAATCAATATATCAAAACATTCGTACATTTTTCCTATCGCATCCTTTATCACCAGAATATATGCTATGTAGAGCTAAAATGGACACGAAAAAACTTGTTTATTTTATTGTTATAGAAATGTGTGCGCAGTTATGTGGAATCTGCCGCACGTGCGAATATCACATTTGAACATGTAAAACGGCAGCTCTACAGTAACAATATTAACAATGGAAAGAACGGAAAACAAGCCGCCAAAAGGTGTTAAATTGAAATCACGAAGTATTGTAGTGATATTGCTTACATGATTTTGTTGCGACTTTTTCGGAGTAGAAAACTTTGATCTGAGCAATTGTTGATCAATTCATTCGATAAAGATTAACATTGTCTTGTATACACTAGTAATCGAGCTCGAACAAATGATTTGGTCTCTTGGGCGAACCGTTGAATCAAATAGTATCAATTGGTAGCGGCGTGTGTTCCATATAATTTGGGTTGGTACTTTTGCTTGATATTGAACTGTATCTTTTTGCAAGCATAACGAAATTTAAAATAGGATGCAATTTAAATTTGCATACATTTTGGTATCAAATACGTATGTAAATTTTGTACATTTGCGGACCCATTTTATAAGTGCGAGGCTGATGTGATGTTTCAAAATAAGACAAACAACAAAAATAACATTAACACCTGTTACTTGTATCCTGTGCTAACAGACACGCTCCAATCAAAGAGACTAATACAATCTTGAGCGTTTTGAATATCCAGTTAATTAATTCTTCTATTAATTTTTAATTACATGTGAGTGTTTTTGTGAACTTAATACTGTTTACAAACAAATTACTTAAGAAAACATGAATACCGGAGGAATATATTTGAAAAGACTGCGAACAACTAAAGCCTGAATTAAAGGCTTAAGCTTTTTTCATTGAACGCAGCCCTTTCACATATGTAAATATAGTGTAAGAATATCAGGTAAAAAAACTACAAGTATTCTTATAGCCTAGACAAAAGGCAGCGTTAATCCGGATTACCGGTGCATTTAATCCGAATAAAATATTAACCTGACAGACGGCAGTATTTCGGATTAACTAAACGGCTGATTGCTGTTTTATTAGGTCTGCTCACTTACATTACGATCACTATCAATTTCTGTCATCTGTCACTCTCGATATGAGAAAATCTACAAGAAGTACGTGAACTTAAAAGTATAAGAAACTTGTAAATTGACATTCACAGTTCGTAATTGGCAGCCGGATTTATTTGTTCGCCAACGCTTTTCATGTCGAACACACTTATTGTTTTGTAAATTGGATAGAGAAAAATTCACAATAGAAAATTTTCAGCAGTGTTGCCATCGCAAATTGCCCTAATCCTCTTTTATTTTGAGAACTAACTCACAGAGTTAATGCGGATTAGCTGCAGTTATAGCCTAGACAGACGGCAGCCTAATTCCGGATTACCGGCGCACTTAATCCGAATAAAATAATAACCTGACAGACGACAGTATTGCGGATTAACTAAACGGCTGAATGGTGTTTTATTAGGTCTGCTCACTTACATTACTATCACTATCAATTTCTGTCATCTGTCACTCTCGATATGAAAAAATCTACAAGAAGTACGTGAACTGAAAACTATCAGAAACTTGTAAATTGATATTCACCGTTCGTAATTGACAGCTGGATTTATTTGTTCGCCAACACTTTTCATGTTGAAAACTGTTAACAATTGTTGAAAGTTTTTTGTTAGCGAACACACCTAATATTTTGTAAAATGGATCGAGAAAAATTCACAATAGACAATTTTCAGCAGTGTTGCCATAGCAAATTGCCCTAATCCTCTTTTATTTTGAGAATTAACTCATAGAGTTTATGCGGATTAGCTGCAGTTAATGCCCGAGTTAATTCGAATTAACTTGGTAATTCGGAATTAGGCTGCCGTCTGTCTAGGCTAATAATGTCTGAATTAATTCGAATTAAATTGTTAATCCGGAGTAACGCTGCCGTCTGTCAGCGCTATTATAGTGTCAAATCGAATTTGTTGTTCTCTGCTATACTTGTTATCCTTCTCTTTGTATGCGTTTGTTGTTTTTACTATACCTCTGGTTCATTCGTGAAAG